>CM014730.1:16045106-16128112 GCA_004329165.1 Spatholobus suberectus | reverse complement strand
CAGACACACTAGAGTTAAGCACCCAAGGAGCCAGGGAAAGGGATTGAGATATGCAAGCAATAGAATTACTAGTGTGGACAAAAGAAGTAGTAGCACCAGGATTCTGGCAAGTCTCAAACCACTTAACAAAATCCTCATAAGTGGCCGGGGTGGCTTGAGGTTGATTAGTGGGCTGAGGGGTTGTTTCCATCGTCAGTGTGTAAGCCACATTGGTGGAACGAGGGGCTTTACCATGTAACTTCTAACAACGGTCAATGGTATGGCCGTGATGATGATAATACTCGTATTTGTGATGACTCTTGGAGTGAGATGTCCTAGTCCAAGAGCGCCTGGAAGAACTGCTCTGAGATGCAAGAGCAGAGGTATCACCTATTGTAGGAGTGAGAATCTCCATAGGTACCTTCGGTGGAATCCGAAGGAGTGTAGATGAGGCAGATGTCATCGTAAGGGCTGTGGCTAACCCAAGAATTTGGTCACGTGCAACAGAATACTCCTTCAGCAATTCGTGTAGAGCAAGGATCATAAAAAAGGCACTTCGATTATCTAGTTTTTTCTTAGCCTCAGCTGAATTAGAGGCGGCAGGCGGCAGGAGGCAGTAGTTCATTAAAATCATGCAGGGCAGCATGAACTCTCCTAAGATATGTAGACATAGGGCCATCAAAACACTAAGGTGCAATGAGGATCATCAAGTTATGGCAAACGCCATATAGGCACTGAGTATCATTAGTATAAAGAGCACATGCCTCAGTCCAAACCCATTCACATGTGAAGTAAGGCCGGAAAATAGGTTTGATGGAGGGGTGGATGGTGGACTTGATTATATTGCATAATTGGGCGTCAATCTCTCTCATTGTGCACGTTCACCTGCCACTACAGAATCAATAGTACTAGTGAGGTGGGTTTGTAGCCCAGACCACTAATCCATAAGGTGATGCCTGAGGCCCAAGTGGAGTAGTTTGAACCATCTAATTTGTCAATAGAGAGCGAAAAGTTTGGAAAAATAGTAGTGTCTGCCTTAGGTAAAGTAGAAGAACCAGAGGAATCCATGGTCAGCGTAAAAGGGAAAAAAACTGTCAAAATCAGACCTGAAACAAACAGTGCTGAGCGCATAGAGCAAAAAAAAGGTGTCTTCGAAAGTGATCGGATGGAGGCGAGACTAGGAGGGTGGCATCGCACTAGGTGGGCAACCATCGTGCTAGAACGCTGTCGAAAAATCGCCGGCACGTGTTGTCACACGCCAGTGATAGGTGTTGTTTGATGCAGCACTGTAGACGCGCATGTGAGTGCGTGGTAAGCTGGCTAGGGACGCGGTCGACTGGGCCAAGTAGATCAGGGGTGGTTGTCCTGACGGTGGTGGTGGTAGTTGGAAACATCGCCGGAGAGTAACAACGGTGGCCGAAAAGACACCGAAAAATGGGAAAAAGTTGCCAGAAGAAAGTCGGCGATTTGAATGGCAAACCAGAGAAATACAAGGTTTGCCAAAAAAAAATTATCTCTGGGGACAGTGGGTCCACCGGGCACACAGTTCACGAGATGCCTCTGTCAGGCTTTGGATACCATGTTGAATGAGAAATAACATAGAGACATATTAGGCTAGAATCATGTGTTTGAATACACAACGGACCTAAGATTATATAGGCTTATTATATTAATTATACATAAATAGAGGATATACAGTTTCCTCTAAATCAAGGATTACATGCCTATAAACTGCAATTATTATAATAAATACAGAATATTCAACACCTTCAAATATAAACAAAAGCTTTATTCCTTCCCCTTTCCTCTATTAAAGAATCAAAGCCCACTTCATTTAAGCTTGAGAATGTTAAAAAAGGTACCTAAACCTAAAAAGAGAAAGGAAAAAAAAAAATGCAAAAATAAGAGAAAGTGAGGAACTTGATGAAAATAGTTCTTCAAAACTAAACTTTTGCCACCCCCAAAAAAATAAAACTTCTTCAAAACTGCTGTATTTCCTTAAAGTCATTCCTTATAAAAGCATAATACTTGAGATATTATAAAGAATGGGGGCCGGGGGGAGTGTAAGGAACATACCTTACTAAGGCTTACCAATAGAAAATAAAGAGAACCCACAAGCACCTCTCGACACTTCTTACCTCAAGCAACGGTTCACGCTCCACTGCCTCGGCCACCATGGAGCTTCTGATGGAGAGCCTCCAAGACATCCAGAACTCGACCGTGGCACTGAAGTGACTCATGGCCGTCCACCACGTCATCAAGCATGGCTGAAAGGAGAGAAATCTGTCTGACAAGTTGTTGTGGTTTGGGTTGGTGGGTAGAGTGTTTGTTGAAGGCGAAGGACTATCACTGAAGGCACAAAGTGTCTAAGGCTCACAGATGAGCCCCCATAGCGCTTCTCTAGCACATTTCACCCTCTTTACAAGTTTGACACCGGTGAAACCTTCTATTGAGAAACACATGGCCAGGAGAGCCACATCAATGCAACAGAAATATGCTATCTACTTGAGGTCAAAAATAGAAAATCCCCAGTACCACACTACCACTGCCACTCAGGAAAAGAACAAGTGATATTTACCCACATCAACTACCACCGGCAGCTGTGTGTCTGCACAATCCATGGTATGCATAAGCATATCTTCCCTGGAATTTCAGTTCTAATGGATATAATTCAACTCCTTGATAAGAAAAATCCAACTACGAGGGTGCATTTAATCTTCTAAAGTTTGACTAGAAAAGAGTAAGCGCAGGTCCAATTTATGTAAGAAAAAATATATTCCAAAGAGCAGTGTTAGAACTTAGAAGTGTTACAATAAAAGATAAAGGCACGCCTTTGGGGGCAGGGCGGCTCTGCCTCTCAGTACCAGAACTATATATGAACTATTAGCTTCCAGGGAGGAAAAAAAAATAAAATTATACAAATAAACAAGTAAATTACTTTCCTAAGCTCTAGTGTTGAGAGTAGCAACATAAAAAGCCTTGTAAATCTTTATCCACATACCCTGGTTGAGCTAAAGCTCTGAAAACATCATTTTACTTCCAACATGACCTAAATAATCAAGGAAATTTCTTACCACAAGGAGGAAACGTTGATGCTGGAGTTGCTTGTGGAAATGCTGCAGAAACAAACATCTGGTTGTGGTAAGTAAAAATAGGAAGACTTTGCATTTTTGACAGAATCGTCTGCACAAATCGAAGCGTTCAGTAAAATGCACAGCACAACAGCTTAAAAAATTATTACATATGGTAATAATGCCAGAAAAAATGAATCAACAATAGCAGATATTAATTGCCACTTGTAATGATTGAATTCAAAATAGCATTTTTCTAGTAGAAGGCAGGAATAAACATATTAGTGGAGCAAATGATAAGAATGTAAACACATTAGTAATTATTAGATAAACAAGAATTAATGATGCGTCAGTGAACCATGCTAAGTACCCCAGGTTTATACAAGAACCTCCGTGTATCAATATCTATCAAACAAAACTGATCGCTTCGAGCAAAATACATCCTCGGAGAGAGAGAGAGAGCAACTTAACATCTGTTACTCAACCCAAACAATAACAACAGCAACAATTGAAGCTTCAATTTTCTTCTTCGTTCATTCTTCTCTTTATGATCGTCCTCCTCACTCGCCCATGCACTGCAGCCTGAGTCTATTCTGATGTGTTCACTGAGCTTGTGTAAATTGTGTTGTGGGTGAAGAGTTGTTTTAATATTTAATGTTTTAGTTTTGTTTTAATATTTAATTTAATCATGTACAAGAAAACAATTTAAAAGAAAAATGATGACATGTCATTGTAAGCATGGCTTACTTGACTTATGTGGCAAAATTTAGCTACGTGTTGTAGTGGCTCGGACTTAAAAATTAAATGTGTAGATATTACATGAATTACAAATAAAACATATCTTAAAACCACTTACTATGTAATATATTCAAATATAAAGCTTATTTCCTGCAATTAATTATAACAAAATGAATTATTCAAATTTTTATAAAATTAATCCAAATACACATTTAATATAAATGTCTAATATAATTACTAATTACTAATATATCTAGACTCAAACCCATGTTTTAATTAAATACAATATTTATATATATTTTTGGACAAATTAACTAATAAAATAAGAAAGTTAATTTAATCACCTGTGAAAATTCAATAAAATAAAAATTATTTATTAAATATGTAACATCTAACTTGATTAAAAGAATTAAAATATTTTCAAATTTTATGTGTATGTCCATCGAATAAAATTTTACTAGTATTTATTTAGGTTTAGATTCAAACCCTATTGAAGAAAAAAATCATACCCACTAAGAATAATTTGTATAAATGTCCATTAGACTCAAGTGTAATTATGATCCCTAAATAAAAATACGTGAAAAGGAATTATTGATACTTTTTCTCATTAAGGATGAATTAAGAAAAATGTTATATCTTTCATTAACTTTTGCGAATTATTCATTTATTCTCTCAATAAAAGGCTTTCATAAGTCACATAGTAAAAATTTACAAATAAAATTAATTAAATAAAAAATCTAAATATTTATTATCTTAATTTTTTTTAAAAAGTAACATTTTTATTAAGTTATTATAATGATTTAGTGGGAAAAAAAAAACTATTTTCATCTTGAACATGTTTTTTTTAGGCTACTTGTCATCAAAGCCTCAAATGAAATCATCCAAACACTATTCAATTTAGCAAATGTCTATCATCATTATTCTTACATTACAACTTTGGTTACTTTTTCATTTTTTGCCCACATTAAAACTTTGATGAGCATGGTTTCATTGGCCACTAATCGTTTGCAAATGGCAATAGTGTAACGGGTGACTATTGATAAAAAAAAAAAGAAAGTGTAACAGTCCTATTTACATTTTTTTTTCTCTTCGCACTCCTTTCATGTATTTGTAATTTTTTTTTCTTAACAAAAGTGTACTTCCTAGAAACTAATTTTCGGAATGTATAATATCATTCTAGAAATTAGTTTTCAGAATGTTAATTTAAGACTTCTAATAACTAATTTTGAAAGTACTCAAGTGACATTCTATACATTTTGGAAACTAGTATATGGTACATCTATGACCTGCCAAAAAAAAATAAAAATAGATGAACCAGTGAAGGAAATGATGGTGAAGAAGACTATATATTTGTGTAAAATTATTTTTTAATAGTATATATTTGAAGAGTTATACTACTATTAACTATATAATGACTCTAATAAATGAAATATTTGATATTTGAATTTTTTTTATTATTTTTATTATATCTTACCATTTATTTAATATTTTTTCAAAGAAAAATAAAAGTAAGACTAAAACTGAAAATCGGTCCAATCAAAACCTCTTTAGATTAAATTGAATTGGATTAGATTTAAATTTTAAATCAAACTAATTGGATGATGAATTAAAAAAAATCAAAGTGATTGAATTGGATGATTTTTCTCATCAAAATGATCCAATTCAATTGCAAACACCCTTCGAAAAAGTCTTTGGGTTCAAAGAGCGCTTACAAACTTGTCACATGCAAGACCCCTTGAGGTTCTAAGCATTGTAAGTTGTGGACATAATTTGTGTACCAAATCTCTAAGCTAAAGGTAGGGAGGAGCCTCTTGTATAGTTAAGAATCGAACCCAATCTCCAACTTTGCATTCCATCACTAAACCACCGTAGCTATTTAGCATTTTTGTGACAAAAATATATGGATACATAACTTTAATCATTATGTCACCAACTACATTATGTAGTTCAACTCGTGACTTACTGGTTTGATTAGTAACCCACTAACTCAATAACTAAACCAAATCGATAACTGATCCAATTCTTTGAACAACATTTAAGGATCAATTATGCTTTTAAAAGTTAAAATAATGTCCAAATATAATAAAGATTTTCAATCATTAGAATTGCTTGCTTGATTTTTAAAAATTGAATCTCTTCTCTCCTGTTATAGCATTATATCATCTTGTATTTTTTTATTTAACTATAGTAATAACTTGTAACTTATAGTTGTAAGGGTGTTAAGTTTATAATTTATAAATTTTATATATTATTTTTTTTATATATTTCTAAATTATTTTTAATTTTACAAAAATACATGTTAAACACTCTCTGTCCACATGTGGGATGACGTGTACTAAATGCCCTCAAGATCTCTTGTTCTCCACTGCAAGATTCGCACCCCATCACACGTGTAGCTACTTCAGGACTCAGGTTCGAGAGACAATGATATGATTACAATTGCTCTTATTAAAGTTGATACCATTCCAAAATTTCACTAAAGGGTCTCAACTTCCCTATACCAATTTCCAATTTGCCACATTAGGCTTCTCTACAATTTTCCTTAACCAGGCATTAAATCTAATGCAAACACTAACTAGCGTGTACATGACAATATAAATAACCCACATCAAGTGACAATCAATTCGTTCTTAATCAATCGAAGCAATAATGAAACTGGATCAAAATACAGGTAATCCCGCATGTATTAGGGTGTTCATTGGTTCGGATCAAACCCGAACCGATGATCCAAATTGAACCAATTTAATTGGTTAAAATTTTTAAGTTGTTTGGGGCTAACCCGAACTGAACTGATAAGACCTGATGTTGATTGGTTCAAGCATCGGGTTTGAATTTCCAAACCCGATGAAACCCAAACCAAACCAATAGAATGCTCTAATTTAATTTTTCCATATTCTATTTTTAGTCAACACACTATCTATCTTTAACTAAGTCGCACACTCTCAACTTCATCACTCATTCGAACCCTAACCCCAAGTCCTTCACGTCTTCACCCAAACTTCATGTCGCTCTCTTATCTTCTTCGCTGGTCCTCTACCGTCACTAACCATTGCTCACTAGCCTCTTGTACACCCAGCATCGCAGTTGCTCAATTGTCACCAGGGCCTCCTTCACTCCTCTTCATTGCATCGCACATCACCCAGTCCAAGTGTCCTCACTTATCGTCACTAGGCTAAGCAGTCTTTGACGTTGTGAGTAAGTTTTTCCTTATTTGGTATTTGCTTGCTACAATTTTTCTTGACATTGTTATTTACTTGTCACCAACATTGTTACAGTGTCGTGAATTATTTGTTCCTGCTTGCTAAGTTAGTATTTGCTTGTTGCAATTTTGCCTAACATTGTTTAAATTGATATTGCTGTTGCAATTTTTGAACTTTGGAATGGTTCCCTAATTTTGGTTCTAATATTGTTTTATAATATTGTTCTATTTGAAAGTGTTGTAAATTTAATTTTATTTGGAATTTTGCAATGTACATTGTTGCAACATGTTATATGCTTCCTTGATTGTGGTTTTGAATGGTTCTGATATGATGTTTGCTCTATTTTTGTAAAACCATGATTTTTTTTTCAAAAGTAAATTTTTGCATTTTTTTAATATGATGGACCTGATAAAACTAAACCAAACAAAACCATCCCATTCTTGATTGAGTTGGTTTGGTTTGGGTTGTAAGAAAAAATAAAGATATTCGAACCAAACTGAACCAATGAAAAATGATTGGTTCGAATCCCCCCCTAATCCGAACCAAACTGACTCGTGAACAACCCTAACTGTATTCTCTCGCCCTCTTTACTTTCGCTCATTCATGAGGATTAGAAGTCACAATTTTATTCTCAACTTTATTAAGTTTATGATAAGCGTCATTCTAACTATATGGTTTCAAGCCTTAAATCTCTTTTAAATTTTATGAAACCTCACCTACACTCCATTCTTCTTAGTTATTCTTTAGGTGGTTAGGATTTGTTATTTATAAGGTTGATCATATTTAGTATATTTATTTATTTCAGTGTCTTATTTATTTATTATTAGTCATAAATTAAAATTGAAATTTATTTAATAGATTATCTATTATTTCAAATTTTATATTTTACTACTACTAATTTGGATCAATGATAAAGATATCTTAAGGTCCAATGAATGGCCCTTACATTCTAATCTTTAGCTCATTTTCTAAATATTCTCCTATTTATCTATTTAATGTGGCCTTATCTACAAAGTCCACAAGTAGTTTCATAACATGTATAAATTATATTCAATCCTCATTATTATCATTATTAATATTAATAATAATAATATTAATTGTTGTTATTATTATTATCATCATTAATTATCATTATTATTGTTATTATTGTTATTATCATTACTATATGTTTATTTTAATATGATTTTATTATCATTCTGGTTTTGAATTATAATCACACCATTGCTACTTTTAATTAATGATTAAGATGTAGTTTATGGTTTAAATATGAGTGGGCCAATCCTAACTTATAAAATCAGGTGGGTTACGATCAAAGAAAAGTGCAATTTATTATGGCCTAACCAGTGTTATTAAAACCAGACCGGCCCGGCCGGTTTGACCGGAAACCGAAACTAAGGCTGATCCGGTTGAGCATCTAGATGGTTTGTGCAATCAACTAGGTAAAAACTGGTTAGCTCAAGCTTAAATCGGTAAGACTCGGTGAAACTCGTTAATTCAGTTTGGCCGGTTTCTAATATTACAATTTGCACGTGTGCGTCAGTGAGTGGACAACACAAACCTCCTAGCTCTTTGTGTTTTGTGTTGAAACATGAATTCAATGTTTGATGTTAAAAACACTTACCAAAAATTGTACACAGCTAGGATAGAAACCCACGACCCGAGCTATTTAAAAGACAACATGTACCACTAATCGAGAGCTATTTCTACAACTAACGTGCACATAATATATTATATATTAGTAAATATCTGTTATGTAAAATTTCCAAGTTTCATATATCGATTCATGCGGTTCAACCAATGACTCACTAGTTCGACCAATACCCATTGACTCGGTACCTCGGCTGAGTCAATAACCGGTCCGAGTTTGATAACATTGGCCTAACACCAATGTTTTAAAACTCAGATCAGTGATCAACTCGATCAAGGTACTGGGTCAGTGTGTCATTGGTTGAACTGCATGAATTGATATATTATTAATATATGATTTTATATTATAGATATAGTATAAAAATTATATTTGTCATACATTTAATAGTTAGATGCCTTGGTGTAGTGGTAATAATTCTTTTAAGCATCCAAGGGACTTGGGTTTTACTCCATAATGGTGCAAAATTTTGCCAGCTCCCACCTAAAAATTTCTCCTGCCTTTTGTAGAGATTGGGCAATGAGCAACATACAAAAAGGGCAGCTAGCAGCGTGTAGAGAGGTTGGGGTTTGTAGAGATTGGGCAATGAGCAACATACAAAAGGGCAGCTAGCAGCGTGTAGAGAGGTTGGGGTTTCTCAACCGGCTTGTACGTGGTGGCTCGTGAACTGGGCAAATCACCGGTTCTACCCCCGGTTTAAGACCGGGTTGATGATGTCACCCTGAGTCTAATGCATGTCCGATATGATAAAAGGACTGAATTGGCTATAGGTCCAATTTTCAGTTGAACTGGTCGGACCGGCCGGTTCGATCTGAGTTTTAAAACACTGCCTAACACTTTAATTCTCGGTGGTTTCTCTTCCATTGACCACATGCTCATTGTGCTCCTCTGAAACGGTTTCCTTTGCACTCACTCCAGCATCAATCCGTGGGAGATGAAGAAGAAGATAGGGAAAATAAAATAAAATTTTGTTCACACTCAATATACAACATGCATAGTTTAAATACTGAAATTTTAATCAATCCCACTCAAATCATGTTAAACTTCCAGCAAACAGAACAAACACTAAAAAAATTACCACAATGAGGCCCCAACCTCCTCACCCACCTCAAAATTTTGAAGATTGAAAATGCTCCCTTCTACCGTGCTCAAAACGTTCTTGCACTCTTCCACTCCAAACACGAACCAGCTGGAATCTCTCGCTCCCAGTAGTCACCGCTTCACCGCAGTGTAGGAGAAAAAGGGAAAATGGAGGTGTACATTAAGAGAAAAGAAGATTCTGGGAAGAGAAGGAACTCGTCATGGATGGCATGTAAATGAAAGGAAAGGAAATTTCTTCTTCTTTCTTGGGGTTACCCTTTTTTTTTCTCACCGTGATGGTTTGACAGTGCACAGGTGCCACACTCCCCCCTCTTGATCAGTGTTAAAGAATTGATATATGCTCCACTGGGTTGGATTAAAATTAATAGTTGTTAACAAACTGAATAAGTACTGTGCACGTTGCAGTAGAAGGAGGTTTTGAGGGATACAACTATTCTCCAAAAGTGGCATTTGGAACATGTGGACAGCACGTGCATCCTGCAAGCAGAGCAGGCCTAATTAATTAGAGGGGAACAAAAATAATAAACTGAGTAGTTCATAGATTTACCAAAGAAATTCTACTTTTCAAAATTTTGATTCAAATGCCATATATAATTTTTAGATTTATAAAATCTTCTAAAATTTTAATTTCCTTCAGTCGTTTTTGTTAAAAAAATTTCAATGCCCAGAGATAAAATAAATTCTTATTATAAGAATATGTATAAAAAAAAATATATAGTGTTGCACAACTCTATGAAGATATACACTAACAAGTTTATTTCCTAATTAATAATAGTAAGACTACAAAACTTTACTTCATGTCCAAGCTACATTTCTTTAGATCCATAAATATTTTAAAAACTAAATATAAATTCTATTAATTATTTTATTTTAGTAGAAATATAATTGTGACACCAGTATAAAATAAATATTAACTAAAATAATAACAGGCAAAATAAAATACTAATTTATTTACTTTATAAATAAAGAAATTAGGAAACGGAGAATGTCACACTAATATTTAACTCTACTAATTTATTATTATTTTTATCTTACGTACCAATTTGATTTATTCTTAACTCATGAAAGGTTGCTAAGAGTGCTTTAGTTTCATGTGCGTGCATATGAGAGATTACGTTGTGAAAGGGATTTTTTTTTTTTTAGTGAGACAAAGGATGTGAAAGGGAATTTATACATTCTTAACAATATTGTTTTTATTCACTGATTCTTTCTCCTATATGTCAATAATACTCTATTACAATAACTTACTCTGTCTCTTACTCTCAGTTGAAACATCTTGTCTTCTAATACGTGTATCATTTTTCAATATATATACTTCTGAATTATATATTTCATATGATTACACCCGTCGTAGTGTATGCTGGGAAATAGAGTGCCAACGTGAGCAAAAAAATGAGTGTAGTGAAGATAAGAATATTGAGGTGCGTGGATGAGAGGAAAAGAAATATAAGATTAGGAATGGATAATGAATCATGCATTCAGGAGAAAGTTGGGATAGAATGTGTAGAAGATGACAGAAACTAGCCTAATTAAGGTGTTTTGTTGTGGCACTAGGGAGAAAAGTGGGAAAGACCTCAAATGGAAGATATTTGATGAAAAGGTGTAGAGAAAGACTGGGAACAGAACACACTTAAATGAGGTTAATAACCTCAAAATGCTTTGTATGCTTTGAATGGTGGCCTTCTGTAAACACGGTTGAGACAAGGAACTTCGTTGAAACCCAGACCCTGGAGTGAAGCCGACTAGCTGAAGCTTGTGTATGTGACTGAGTGTTCTTTTCATTGTTTATTTGTTTGTTTGTTGGGATTGTGTTTGTTCTTTGGCTGAGACAAGGAACTTCGTTGCATGGGGACCTGTGGTTCAATGATTGTTTATTTGTTTGTTTGTTGGATTCAATGTTCAATGGCTCCTTTGCATGTTCTTTTCTGTGTATGCTCATATTAAAATATTAAGTTCCTAGACATTGTGTGTTTTTAGAGGGTGGAAAGAGCATTTGGGAGAATGCCTGGCGTGCCTGCATGGAAAGGCAGCATAGTCAAAAATCTCATCTGGTCCAGCTAACCGTGAAACACCTCTACAATCATGATCTGATATCTCGTGATATATATATTTTTTTCCCTTATTTTGTTATTTGAGTTGTTTGGTTAACTCCTGATTATTGAGATCTGCAGTTGCTAGAACCTCTGATTTGCGAGAGTGTTGTGGCACCATCCATTGTTTACTTTATGTTTTTTAAATTTGCATATTTGATTAAAGCTTCATGTCTTGCGTATTATGTGCTATACCTGTAAATGCCTAATTTCCTGTTGAACTACTTTGTTTCTGTTTTTGATCTATGCTAAAAGATTCTCAATCTCGTGTTTTGTAATGAATAATACTGAGATGGTAAGTCCTACTAAAATGAGTAATGTAGGACTTAAAGAGAAGGTAAGTCCTACTTAAAAGATCCTCAATCTCATGTTTCGATCATATTCATTCCATTTTTGTTGTCAGATGCAAAGAAAATAGTTAAAGAAGGAGGCAGAAATGCCGCAAGGTTTGTGCTAGAGCCACAAGATATGTTACCATGATTTGTTTTTAGTTCTGTATTGTGTTGCTTCAGTTCAATTCACAGAGCCGATAGCCACAAAGGCACAATTATCACATTCATAACCTCTTTTTATTCCCTCAAAATGCATGATAATGGCAGCAAAGCTCTTTATCAGTTTTCAGGTTATGTAACCTTGATGATAAAAACCAGCGAGCACTCTTTTTCTGCTTTGCTGACAGTGATGATAGTTACTCGATGGAGGTGCTCCTCACTTCTTGTTTCTTTCACACTTGTAAACCAGATATTGAGCAGACAAGAGTTTGGAAGTCTGAAAACTTACACTTTGTGTTGTGTCATGTTCTTTTGAAAGGCCTGGCTGTTCTTCTCCGGGAGTTGGTGCATTTTCAGAGAATGTGCCATTTAGGCCCCAAAGGAGACAAAACGTTCCAGATTGACAGATTGAGCAAGGAAGTTGCCGAGAAGAGCCACCAACAAAGGTACAAGTCTCAACTATTTTGCTTTCCAATCAATTATCTCCACTTCGTTTTGTAAAGTTTCATCTTCTTTCCTATAAAGTATAAACTAACAACTCCAACTGAACCTGCAGGGGATGCTATTGATGGAAGAGAATGAGTGACTAAAACGTCATGTATGATATTCTTTTTATTTTTTTCTCTATTTTTTTTGGGTGTGTGCATTTTTTTTCTCATGAAAACTTGTCTCTGAATCTGACTTCTGTAATTGAAAACAAAAGCACTAAGCTATATATATGTATGTGCTGGCACCAAAGGTGGCGGGCACAATTAATGACTAAAGGCACGGTGCTGCCAAGTCTGAGAACTTTGTTATGGATGAAGGTCAGTCTTCAGAGTCTGTCACTAACGTTTGCAACTCCACTGGACCCCATGGGATTATGAAAGCTCAGATACGTTCCTTAAATTGGGGTAAATTTTCATTCACTTTAGCTTAAAATAAACTGGTCGAATTATTCTACATTCTGGCACGAGTTCACAAAAGATAATAATGCAGTGTGTTATTCTGTGTTAGCAAACACGTGAACTTCGTTTTGTTTTTTATTTATTTTTGTAAAATGAATTGAAAATTTTCTTTTGTGAGCTTAGTGAACTTTCTTTTATTTTTTATTTATTTTTATAAAAGCAATTGAAACCTTTCTTTTTGTGGACTTAAATTGCTCGGATTGAAAAATTCGTTTTTCTGGAATACTTGTGTGCAACCCTACTTCATTTATTTATCTTAACTTTTGCTTAAATTAAGCTTTTGTGAATTACTTGCAGGCTGCTACCATACTCTGGGCCGATGGGAAAATGTGTGAGGAGATAAAACTTTCAAGCAAAAATGAACAAGATTATGGTCTAAATTTCATTAATGATTTATGACACTATTCTGTCGTTGTGGTGTGGTGGTAATATATATTAGTAAATAGTAATGACTTTGCTGGTACTCTAGATGATGTCATTCAGAAATTGGTTTTAAAAAATAAAATAATTCCTAGTAATGTTTTTAATTGCATTTTTTAACAAGTATAATCCTTGCTTCTTTGCCTCTATATGACATGAGCCAAAGCAACTATTGGTTGGTTTGTATCTTAAACAAGTGCTCATTGTAGGTCCAATTCAATTCGTTGGCCAAGGATTTGATGCCGTGAATCACACTCTACTCCTGGAGCTTGAAGCACAATTTTAGGTATAGTACGAGGTCCTTGTTTTGACAGTGGCAATGCATATGTTTTTTTGGGATCTTTCAATAATATATATGATCTAAGACCAGCTGGGGGTTTTGTATTTACTTTTGAAATTAACTAGCTAATGGTTCTTGAGATATAATTTGGACGTGATAGTGTGATTTATAGGATAAGCTGTTTAAGTTAAAATTGAATTATAGGATAAACAGTTGAGTTTATTTGTGAAACTTACCAGCTAATGGTTCTTGAGATATCATTTGAACGTGATAGTATGATTTATGGGATAAATTATTTAAGTTAAAAATTGAATTATAGGATTAACGGTTGAGTTTACTTTTGAAATTTACTAGCTAATAATTCTTGATCTATGACTAGCTGGTCGATGATAGTAAAATATTGTATATTTATATAGTTTTATTTAACTATTTACATATTTTTCCATCATATATCATTTTGTATGTGATATTGTGATTTATAATATAAACTATTTTCGCGTTAAAAATTGAATAATATTGTCAGTGTGGGTGTATGCAAAACGTTTTAATGGCCCAAATTAATCCTGTCTTGATTGAATGAATAAGAAAAGGTCAAAAAATTTGAGCCAAAAATAATAAAACGGGTAAAAATTTGGTTTTGGGCCAACAAAATCAAATGTAGTCAAAAAAGGCCTAGTAGTGTGTCAATCCACGAGCCCTGTTATTCTCACCCTAATTTTCACTATTTTCACCCAACTTTTGCTTGTTTGAAATTTTGACAAATTTTTTAAAATTTATAATGTAATTGTTATTATATAAAAATGTTCCACAAGTTTTTCATCTTTTGAAACATCATCAAGAAAAAAAAAATGCTGATCTTTTAAAAAAGTTATGAAAGGGAAGAAAAATTATTGGAATCAAAAATGTAAGAAGCTCCAATCCCTCCAAGTTTTGAAGTTAACAAAAATTATTAAATTCTAGAGTTCTTAAATATTTGCTCTCACTATACAGTTAAAAGCTTTTGAAAGCGTCCAATGATGTTTATGAAAACTAGCATCCAACACGCCACTTTATACCAAGAGTTCAAATGCTTTATTTTAACATACACAATCTTTATGAAAATCATCAAAAACCTTATCTAGGATGTCTTAAAATTCAACTAAGTTTTAATTGACTTATTCCTGTACATTTTAAAACTTATGTTTTATCCTTTTCTTATGAGATCCAACGTTAAAATATCTCACATTAAATGAAAAGTAGATATGTTTTTATGTATAAGTACAGTGTTGCAGGAAAGTAAGTCAATCTATTAAGTTGCCAAATTAGAATAAGGAATGTTCAGAAAAAAGTAACTCAAACACAAAACTGTACCTTTCAATTTGATGCAAAGACAAAAGTTGGTTTTCTGTCTCTTTTACAAACTCGAAACACGTGCATCTTTTCTTATCAAAGTTTTAGAACATGTCTCTGAAGACTGAAGCTTGTATATCCCAATGGCTATCTTTTGTTTTTGTAAACGATCCTCACTTTGTGAGTTGTTTTCTATAAAACATTTTATCCATGTTATGAAAGCCTGGAGAGGCTTGGTGACTAAAGAATACTCAGGTTTTAAGTGATCTTGGGTTGATCACTATTGTAAGGCCTGAAGAGGCTGATAGAATACTTATTTGTAACCAAGACAAAGGTATTGGATGTAACTCAAGTTAAGTGAACCAGTATAAAATTCCTTGCATACTTCTCTTTCCTTATCCTTGCTCGCATTTCTTTTATACGTACCTTTTTGATTACTACTAAAAGTTTTGCAAAAAAAGTTTTTCTTATTAACACACAATTCAACCCCCCCCCTTTTCTTATGTGTTCCCGTTTCTTTCAATTGGTATCATAGCTCGATCTCTAGGGGTTGATCATCTAACAGTGCAAGGGCAAAAATATCCTGAGCATCTATGGATAATGAAGGACAAGTTGTTAACACATGATCTCTCTTCAAAGGTCAAAATTATGACTACTGAAAACAAAGGATGATAGCCTTCTTTGACGCATGTCACATTGATATATGTGATATTGTAGAGATGGTCGACTATCTACCTATTGACGAGAATGGAGTTGAGCTGCCAAGAGGTCAGTGGATAGAAGAACATAAACAAAACTATTTGCTAAACTCTAAAGCTTGAAATGCTATTATGTGTATTGTGTCTAAATCTACGTATGAAAAAGTACATAGCTTAAGAAGCCCTAAAAAGATGTGGGACACTCTAGCTCTTGCTTATGGGGGGACCTTACAAGTAAAAAGATTTAAGCTAAGTCTACTCAGCTAGAGCAAATCCACGTACACGAGGTGACGATTTTACTACATCACTTGTGCTTTCTTCTTTTTTTAAATATGCATTAACTTGCGTTTTGCTTTTGAGGCCAAAAAAACTCTAATTTTATTAATCACGTGGGACAAAAAAAATACAAGAGCTACGAATTATAGTACGCAACACAACCCACCTACATTATACTTGAATAAAAACTACTTTATACTAAATCAAAAGAGTCACTTAACCTTCATTACCAATCATGCTTCAACTATAATACCGTCTAAGGTTACTCATATTCCATGTCCGCGGGATGGTAATCCCAGGCAGCGTCTTAAGCATATATGCTCTTGTGTCAGTCTTCAAGGTAACCCGATAAAGGCCTTCCCATTTTTCAGTAAGCTTCCCCTACCTAGCATTCTTCCCTCTAATGTCGACACTCTTCAACACTAGATCACTAGGATCAAAGGTGCAAGGAACGACCTTCTTGTTGTTTCTTGTTACAACCTATTTCTTTATAGCAGCTTCTTTTATTGCAACAACCTTTCTTCTTTCTTCAGCAACATCCAGCTCAGTTTGGAGCAGTCTGTCATTATCTTCTAATATCAAGCTAGCCACTCTCCATGTTGACTCACCAATTTCTACCGGGATCATTGCCTCCATGCCATAGGTAAGGCGGAAGGGAGATTCCCTAATGGAAGGGTGTGGGGTTGTGCGATACACCCAGAGCACGTGTGGTAGTTGCTCAGCCCAATTTGATGCAACTGGAAATACGATCTAAGCTTCTCGCCGCCATGATAAGTGCAAATACAACCTTCTCCATCTTCGAATACCTTGGTTCAACACTTTGGAAAGGCCTGCTTGCAAACTATATCAGTTTTTGTCCTTCCGATGTCTCCCCTATTAATGCGATGCTCACAGCTTCATCAGCAATGGCCAAATACAAATACAACACTTCACCCATCTCGGGCTTAGTGAGTTAGGGAGGAGATGATAGAGTTTCTTTCAACCTTTTAAATGCAACCTTGCACTCCTTGGTCCACTCAAATGGTTTGGCCTTCCTCAAAAGCTGAAAGAAAGGAAGGGCATTTTGTGCTAATCTGACAATGAACCTCGTTAATTTGGCTAGGCATTTGGTTAACTTCTAGACCTCCTTTACATTCCGAGGGCATTTCATCTCCAGTATAACCCAGTATTTTTTCAGGTTTAACTCAATGCCCCTCTCTAGCAACATGTATCCCAAGAATTTTCCCATTGAGACTCCGAGTGTGTATTTATTGGGGTTTAACCTCATGTTATACTTTGTTAACTAAGCAAAAGTTTCCTCTAAATCTTAATGGTGTGCTTCGGGAGTGGCACTATTCATGATCATATCATCGACATATACTTCTAAGCTCTGCCTTATTTGCTCCTCAACACCTTATTCACCATCCTTTGGTACGTAGCTCTAGCGTTCTTCAACCCGAATGACATAACCTTATAACAATAATTGGCCTTCTTAGTCATGAAGGCAATCTTCTCCTGATTGCCTAGGTAAAGCAGAATTTGGTTATATTTGAAGTAAGCATCCATGAAGGACAGATAGCGATACCCATAGGAGCCATCTACTAATCTGTCATTGTTAGAAGAGGATACAAATCTTTTGGGCAGTGCTTATTAAGATCGGTGTAGTCAACACACATCCTCCATTTACCATTTTGCTTCTTAATAAGGACCATGTTAACAAGCCAAGTGGTATATTTCACTTCCCAGATGAACCTAGGCTTTAACAACTTGTCAACTTGCCTTTCAATCTCCTATAAGTATTATGGGGCCACCTTCCTTCTTCGTTGGCAAACCAGCTTTACTGAGGGATCTACCTCTAGTCGATGACAAAAGAAATTAGGATATATCCCTAGTGTGTCTATCGATTTCCAAGCAAACAAGCTGACATTATTCTTCATGAGAGTTGATAGGTCCATCTTCATCTTCTCGTCAAGGTTGGCACCAATTTTCACAACCTAACTAACTTCCTTCCTGACTTGAACTAGGATGCATTCGCCTTCTGGCTTCGGACGGGGTATCCAACTATCATACTTTATCTCATCCTGACAATCTAACTTTGTTAACAATACCTTACCCTTTTCAACATTGGGTTTATATTCCAACTTGGATTTAGGGCTGACTTTAAGGGACTCCTTATAACATTCTCTCACTTATTTTTAGTCACCTTGCAAGGTGATTACCTCCATGTTGTCACCCACAAACTTCATTGCCAGATGCGATACCGAGATAACAAATTCCAAAGCGTTTAGCGTCGGTCTCCCCAAAATAGCATTATAGGAAGATTTGGCATCTACCATAATGAATCAAGTGGTCATGGTCTTTGTAGAAGGTGGTTTTTTGAAGGTCACATGCAATTTTATATATCCAATCAGCTTAATGTGGTGCCCCAATAATCTAATCAAATCTTTGCTATATGGCATTAACTCGAATTCTGGAATCTTCAACTTCTTAAAAAGCTCATAAAACGTAACGTCGACGGAGCTTCTAAAATCCACTAGAGCCTAAGAACCTCTTTATTCGTCATGAGAGCATTTACCACAAGAGAATCATCGTGATTTGGTACGATGTTAGCATAGTCAGAATAATCGAAAGTTAATGCTGGCCCCATCTTCTTGGCAAGATTATCGACCACACGAATCCTAAAAGAGGTTGTCAATACTTCTCTGGCATGTCTTTTTCTAGCATTATTTGACAGCCCTCCGCCTGAGAATCCACCCGTTATGACATAAATGATCTCGTGACTCTTTGTAGGAGAATGAGTGGGAGACCTCATGGGTTGCTGGGATGACGATCATTGTATAACTTGAACCTTGACGTTATCTTGCTATGGTTGAGGTGGGGAACGACTTCTCAGTGTATTGTGTCTAAATGGTTACCTCTCCCTTTTTGGGAGAATGCCCACTTTTAGGGCTCTTAGTTCTCCCATTCTTCGACGGTGAGTAACGTCAAAATCTTTTACAACTGTCTCCACATTGTTTTATGAAGAGGCTAAGTATTCCCTTTCTTATCAGTGCTTCAATGGCGTCCTTCAACTAATAGAATTCGTTAGTATCATGTCCCAGTGCCCCATGATATTGACAGTATTTAGATTGATCTCCGCCTTATCTGTTTCTTAATGGCTTAGGAGGTTTTATCCCTTCTTCAAAAAACTCCACATTGAATACCTCATTCAAGATCCTTCCCCTAGAGGTATTCAACGGTGTGTACTCCTCAAACCTTGGTCCTCCTTTATACAGACCCTGGTTCTTGTGATGCAATGATTTATTGGCCTTTGACATCAGATTCTTCTTCTATGTTACAGTCTCGGCCGTTTTCACTTTCCCAGCCTCAAGCAAATTCTCTTAATTAATATACTTCTCCGCTTTCCTCAAGAATTCCTCCATTGATGTCAAAGATGTTTTAGCAATTGACATAAAGAAAGGTGAACCTTCCTTCACCTTGTCCTTTGCCAGCATCAGGACCATTTCGGCCTGCAAGTTCTTAGCTACCCTTGCTTCCTAGTTGAACCTGCTAATGTAGTCCCTTAGTGGCTCATTCGAGCCTTGACGAATCCTCTTCAAGTCTGCTTCAATTTTAGGCCTAGCTTTTGCTAGTCACAAAGGTAGTCCTAAACTTCTCCCTCAGCATCATCCACAAGTCAATGGATCTTGGCTCCAATAATTGAAGCCATTTCAGAGCCATTCCTTTAGTGAGAGCGAGGATGCTCTACACATTAGTGAGGTAGAAGCTCTTTTATACGACATTACTGATTCGAACACTAATGGGTGATCGTTTGGATTGGTGGATCCATCATACAACTCTAGTGAAAGCAGCTATTATAGTTGCTTTGGAACCTAGAAATTCAAAATTCTTGCAGAAAAAGGAAGGTTGAACAAAATCATCTCGTCATCTTCATTCACCTCTACAGCAATGTGCATATCATGCACCTCTTGCGTAATGTGACATGGTTTCAGAGGCAATGCTGCTGACCTCTCAGTGTGATCATAGCTATTCTCCATGGTTTTCTTGTTCTCTCTCAGCTTAAAGTTTCACAATAATCCTCTCCTATTTCTTCAATGCCTCTCTCTCTATTACTGTAGTAATGTAATAATCCAAGGTAGTGAGATCAGCCATAGTGACTAATGGTTCCAAAACACCATTCACCTCAGGGACCGCTTTACATGAGACGGAAGTGGCTTCGCCATCCCTAGGCGATGGCGACAAAAGTTTTGGTGGCAATGGTGCCACAACAAACTCGCGATTTCTCGTGCTAACTATCATGAACAAATCTTCAAACAATGAAGAAAGTGAAGAGAATCAAAAAATGATTCCCATAGACAGCGCCAATGTTGTGTGGTGAACACAAGGAAAGATCTCTAGTGAGCTCCTATAGTGGTCGCAGAAGTCTCTGGTGGTGGCTCCTACAAGGACTCTGTGCTTAAGTAAATAAGGACACAAGTGTGAGTGAAAATGAGAGAGAGAGTATGTACTTGATGGGTGTGGAGCCTTTTATATTGTTTTGAAGGGAAATACCATTAAGGTTGGGTGCCACGTGACAGCACACATTTGGGTGCCTCGTTACACTTTTCTTGCTGTTAGGCGCTTTCTATATCGTGTTGGGGTAGGCATAAAACTCATACTGGGATGAGTAAAGCCAAATTATCCAGGAATATATGTGGCTATGATAGTCGAGATAGGTAGTGAGTAAACCGACTTAGGGATGAGTTTAGGTAACCCTCAAAGTAGTAATGTTTAAAAAATATAAAAATTTAAAAAACAATAAAAGTTGAAAATATAAGAATGTAAAAACAGTTGATTTTCTTTTAAAAAAATAATAAACGAAGGTTAAAAGATATATGAAGGAAGAAAATATGATAAGGTTTAGAAAAAAAAAATTATAAATTATTTTTGTACGATACTATTATTTTCAAAATAATTAAATATTAAAATATAAATACTTTGTAAAGATTAGAAAAATGTGTAAAAACAAAAAAAACAAAAAATATGTTAAAGTTTCAAATAAGATAATCATAAAAAGTTAAAATTTGTCATAAAGTGAAGAAAACAAGATACTAAAAAACAAAATGATAAAAATTTCAAGACAACAAAAAAAAATATGATTTTGAAAATAAGAAAGCAAAAAGTTGAAATGTGTAAAATTAGTGTTAAAAAAATCAATACTTGAAAATAATAAAACCTTAAAATTTTAAAGAATAGAAAAAATAGTGATTTAAAAAAAAAGTAAAAAAATAAAAAATGTATAAAAAGGACAAACTTATTATAAGTTTCAAATGTAAAATTACAATCAAATTAAATTTTGAGAAAATGATTAAAAAACATGATAAAGTAAAAAGTTTTGGAACAATTACAAATAACAGTAAATTGCAAATTAAAAATATAAAAAAGGCAAATATTAATACATTAATAGATGTTAACATAGTTATAAAATGTTGGAAATAATAAAATAAAATAATTTGTAACATTTTAGAAAAATAGATAAAATGAAAACAAAAAAATAAATAAAGAAAGAATATAATAATTTTTTAAAAAATTAAAAAATTATTAATAATGATCATTTTTTGAAAATTATTGTGAAGGGAAAAAATATGATGATTTTTTCAAAATAAAAAAGTATTATAACAATTAAAAAAATAAAATACAATTGAAGATATCAAAAAGAAATTAAGTAACATATTATTATATGATAAAGTAGTTTTTAAATACTTAAAATTATAAAATATAAAGACATGCCAATTTATAAAATTTTAAAAAAATGGAAAATAAAATGATAGAAAATATGATAAGATTTAAGAAATAACAAAATTTTTTTTGTAAAATAATACAATTTTTGAAAATATAGAAAATATTAAAATGTAACTGTTTGTAAAAATTACAAAAAGTTAAAAACAAAAATTATAAAAATTTTGTAAAAATATAAAGGGATTGATATTTATAAAAAATAAAAAAAAGAAAATATTTTAAAAACAAAAACAAAATTAAAAAAAAAATATGACCATACTTTTAAAAAATATCAAAAATTTGAAATACATAAAAGTTATGTTTTAAAATATAAAAAATAATAAGTAGTGTTTACAAAAAAAGGTGTAAACTTTTTAAATAGGTAAGAGAAAGTTGATAATTTTAAAATAAGTAAATAAGATTTAAAAATGTATAAAAAGTAAAAATATGATTGGGTTTAAAAAGGAAAAAAAGTTTGTATAATAATTTTGTACGATAACACAATTTTCGAAAATAATAAAAATATTAAAATAAAAATACTTTGTAAAAATTAAATAATTGTAAAAACAAAAATGATAAAAAGATGTACAAGTTTAAAAAAGATTAGTATTGATAAAAAAAGTGAATAAAATATGATATTAAAAAAAAGGTGACAAAATTTTAAAAAAATAAAATACGATGTTTGAAAAAAAGAAAAGAAACACATGATGATATTTTAAATATTTAAAAATGATGTGTATAAAATTTAAAACGATTGATAATGACAAAAAGGTTAAAAAATTACAAAAAAAAGTGAAAATTGATGATATTTTAAATAAAACAAAGCATAAGTAAAAACTTAATAAAAAAATAAAATTAATGATGTTTTAAAAAGAAAATAAAAAGTTGACATTTGTAGAAGTTTTGAAAAATAATAATAACAAAAAAAATAATGTTTAAAAAAATGAAAAAGTTGAAAACAATAGAAATTTGAAAGTTTAAAAAAGGTAAAAAAAAAGTTGATGATCTTTAAAAAATATTAATCAAAGGTTAAAATGTATGAGAAGGAAAAAAATAAGATAAGGTTTTAAAAATATTTTAAAATGTTTTACTAAGGCAACATAATTTTGAAAAATAATAAAAATAAAAAATGTTGTAAAAATTAGAAAAATATGTATAAATACAAATTATAAAAAATGTGTAAAGGTTTGAAAATAATTGATAATCATAAAAAGTTAAAATTATCAAAAAGTGAAGAAAATATGACACTAAAAAAACAAAAGATAAAAAAATTTAAAAAAAGTATAATGATGTTTAAAAAAAACAATCTGTTAAAAATACATGAAAAGGAAAAATATATCATAATTTTTTAAAAAAATATATGATGTTGAAAAATAAAATGAAAGAAAAGTTTTGTAACAATTACAAAAAACAATAAATTGCAATTTAAAAATTCCAAAAAATGTATAATATTATTATATTGAAAATAATTTTAAAAAATATTGAAATAATAAAATAAAAATAATGTGCAATAGTTAAAATAAGATGAAAATGCAAATAAAAAATAAAAAATATGGAAAATTATAAATAGTTTGAAAAGGTTGAAAAAATATTAATAATTATAATAATTTGGTAAATTATCATGAGATGGAAAAATATGATAATATTTTTTCTTTTCAATAAAAAATAGTATTATAACAATTAAAAGAACAATAAAATAGAATTGAAAATATATAAAAAAATGTAACATATTATTATTTATATGATAAAGTAGTTTTAAGAATACTTAAAATATAAAAATTGTAAAATTTAAAAAATAAAAATGAAAATCAAATGATAGAAAATAATATTGTTGAAAATAAAAAATATAGCCAATTCATAAACATTAAAAAAATGATTATAGGTTATATTAAAAGGAAAAAAAAAGTGAAAGGCAAAAGTTGGGGATGCACATTCTTCGAGTTCAAAAACATTGTGAAGCTTTGTGATTGAACCACCAAAATGAAAAATAAAAAAAAAATAGAAAGAAGAATTCCAAATTCAACCACATTACTTAAAACATCTGTCATTGAACCTCCAAAATTTAAAAAGAAAAAGAATTCTGTTGGAACACACCACAAACCGCTATCACCAAACCACAAAATACAAAACCAAGAATGAAAAAGAAAAGGAGAAAGAAAAAAAAAAAAGAAACAGCAAAAGACGATGGAGAGTAAAGAAAGAAAGAACCTAGAAGTCGTATTTCACCTTCTTTTTCTTCATGCAGACAACAATCTTGATCTTCTCTAACACCGTCGTCATGGAATAGTGTCGCTGTAATTGAATCCTCATGTATTCCGGGAGAGAAAATGCCACATGTGAGAAGCAAGAAAATGATGAAGAAAAAATGAATAATGAATGCCATAACAACTCTTTCATCCTCCTCCATAGTGACTATGTTGCTTCCCGTTCACTGATAAAGAGATAAACATCATCTTTTCATTCATATTACCCATGTAAGTATTAAGTCATAACAACAAAGACTCCTAATATTAATAATAATGAATTGATTTAATGTCATATACCAATGTTAGAATCTTGTTGTTGTTACCTTGTTGAGTGGAGAATTTCCTAGTTAGCTCAAAGATTAGTTGAATATCCCTCACAATCTTTATTTCTTGATCCCTCCGATTGATGATGCAATGAGAACCTGTGACAAATACAGAGACAAGCTCTTCAAGCCAACTAGAGCATAGTATTATGCTACTAATTTGACATTATGTTATGAAAATAAACACATTATTGATACAATGCATTTAGAATGGGAAACAGATGTCCAATTAACCTAAAAGAAATAAAACTAAGATCACTAAAAAAAAAAAAAAACAAGTCTATTCCGTGTCTGTCTTTTAGATAAAGAAAAATAGTGGCATCCGTATATTGTTTGGCTTCTACAACGGATCTCTCAAGATTTAACATAAGCACTTACTGCTTATCCAAAGGCCACTGACCTTAATTATGTAGCCAATTAGATATTCAGCATTCCTTTGTTACACACTACAGAATAACATAAAATAAAATCACATATTAGGTAGGAAAGTTTATATCACATACTTCAATATAAGTTAATTTCGTTATGTGTAGTCCAAAACCAGCCCGCACCAAACCCAAATATACAATTGGTAATAATGCCACCATTTATTATTACGAAGCCTAGCATTCAAAAAGGCTTTGAATTATGTGTATAATAAATTCCAACAAGAAACAGAACACCCCCTGTTTTGTTCGTAAGTGAAGCTTTAACAAAAATAAAATGAAAACGAGTATAAAAAATAATTAAGTTTTTTCACAAAATAGGAAGGGGGGAGGGGGAGAGAGAGAGAGAGTTACAATAATTCTGGAATTTGCATTGGTGGCATCTTTGTTGGCGGAAGAGAAGGCATCCATGTCATATTCTTTGGGTTTATGCGTACTGAAATGCTTTTATATCATCCGAAACTGAAATTCTTTGGGTTCTTATGCTCTTCTGTTCCGAATCCAAACTAAAGCCTCTCCATAGAAGAAAGAAGATGATCACAAATCCTGCAAAACTGAGCCCACAACACATTCATCACTGACAAGGGAAAATAAAATAGGACATTCAAAGTAGCAACCTAGACAAAGCAATCATGGAAATGAAGCCTGAGAAGGCCAGGAGCAATGGTGAGGTCTTTATTGAATAAGTATTTGCTCAGAAACATAGGTGGCAAGAGCAAATCATCTCTCGTGGTACAATAAAATGAGCCACACAATAATGAAAAATCTTCTCAAAACTTCCATATGACAATTCTAATTAAGCGAGCAACTAAGATCCAAAGGAAAAACATTTACTGCCAGCAAAGGCAAACTGCATGTGATACCTCTTTGTTGACAAGCAATCGTGCCTTTGGCATTGAAAACTATTTGAGGAATGATAACAATAATCTTAATAGATTGACTCTTGTTGATCCACTATATCATCCAAGAGATCAATAAGTACTTCTCTTTCACTTTCTTTCTCATAACTTGGGTGGTTCATTCTTCTAAGCAAAAACTGTTTATGAGTAGCTTGCAGAAGCAGAGACAACATATCAAATAGTAAAAGAATCTAAATATATGAAAGACCCTCTGTAAGGAAACCATTGGAATTCGAAACATATATCAATGAATTAATTGCTCCCTATAATATAATTTAGGCTTTATATACAATAATAATTATCAAAGTCAATTAATCCCCAGCAACATTTTTTAAGTAACATAATTGCACTTTTCCCTGGATCAGAACAAGAAACGGTGATTCAATCCACTCTTGAATGTGTGCGAATCCATTCCACTGATAATTCAGTGGACTAAGAAAAGAATCAATTATTCAAAAAAAGAAAATCTATGATGACTACCAGGAAAAAAAGAATCATATTAGCAACCACAACACCAATAATCTATGGCCACGTGGCTTTAAATTATGTGTATTATAAATTCCAAAGCCTCTCCATAGTCAGAAGAAGATGATGACAAATCTTGCAAATATAATGGGACATTCTCAATGAATAAAGAGAGAACCCGGAATAAAGAAACACCAATTAGAACATAGCCCCTTACTCAATTACCCGATTGGTTAGGAGAAGCAAACACCATATAATAAATGAAGAAAAGAAAACCCAGTTAGAGGCTAATGTGCTCTTCTTCTTCTGGCCCTTCAAGAATCGATTCGCAAGCTATTGCCGATAGAGACAAGATGAAGAGAATATGAAAAGTGCACAATTGTTTGTGTGCTGCTTAGAAGGGTTGTTTTTCTTGGGATGGAGAAAGAAACAAAGAGATGAAAAAGTAAGAGTGTAAGAGGGAGGGAGAGAGAGAGAGCGAGAGCGCCAGAAAGTTTGAGTTTGAAGCCGTTATGTTTTTGTTTTTGGTATTAGCTCTCTGGCCATTATATGACCATCATTATTTGTCTTACACTTGTGTACAATATGTTTACATTCTGAAGTTGGGCTTGGACATCCCTTTCACCATGGGCCCATTATAGAAGGTAGCCCAAACAAAGCCCAAAATGCATGGCTACTTAGTACTAATGGTGAATAGAACAATCCCAAATGGCGAAACACGAAACCTCCGATTGTGAATCCGAGGGTGCCTCAAGTTCAGAGTCAGAGGAGACACAAACTGTGGGCAATGGGACGAAGGGCATGCTGGAGTATGAGAAACAGAGGCTATCGAGGATCGCGGAGAACAGAGCCAGGTTGGAGGTTCTGGCCTAGCCCAAATGGCCCCAAATATGTTCTTACAATTTTTACCATGTACATAAAAAGCATTACGGTCTGAGAAGCCATGTTCTTGCGCTTACAATGCTGTAGTTAATTGTTGTTGTATATGCCATTGTATTACTCTCTTCTTTTGCATCTATTGATTTGCTTTTATAGTAGATAGGAGGACTATTATTTCAATGTATAATTGCTTGCATATTTGGTCTTTGAAGTATCAGGTATTTGTCATTCATTGGTATGGATTAGCTTTAAAATATGTTTTTTCTGATTGTTTTATTTGACCCTTTTTTTTTTTACAAGTTTAGATTCTTTTTCTGTCGTTTTTAAGCTGTACAGGTAAAGTTTTTAACCATTATTTATTGGGATTGTTTAACTTATTACCCCAAGTAAAAATGTGTTTAACAACCCCATTAAAAATGATTAGTGCAATTCTCTATTTTGTATGAACCATTTTTATGTACATGCAAAATTACACCAATTATCTTTGATGAGGTTATTTAACCTATTTTTACTTCAGGTAAGTTAAACAATTGCATAAAGCTTCTCTTTCTCCCCCTCTCTAAACCAAAACAAAAAAAGAAATAAGAGAGTAGTTACTACCTAAGCTCTAAACTAAAAATGAGAAGCCTAGAGATTCAATAATGCTATCAACATCTAGCTATTTTATCTAGATTAAATTCTCGTTTGATATATAGATGAAAAAAGAAGTTTCTTCCCAATTTCTCTCTCTTTTTCTTGACTGCTTTTAATTCATCCACAGGTTGTTGTGATTGACAAGGGAAGTTGAAGCATGCAGAAGCAGAAAATGGAACTATAAGTGTAAGGGATTTACAAAGGGCAGCTACACCTCATGATTTTTTATGGATAGACAAAGAGTTGGTTGATATGAATCGCTGCTTTGATAAAGGAAAGGATCAGAAGGTCTTTTAGTGATTTTGTTTTTTTGGCTGGAGGTCAGGGAGAACATAGAATAACCTCAAGGCTTTATGATTTTAAATTTGAATTTTGGCAAATAATCGCTAAAACTTTTTGGACTATAGCATAGATATGGACTATATATGTTATTTATCATTCAGGATTCTTACACTAATCCAAATATGATATGTTGATTGCAAATACAATGCAGTTAATCTCTTTCATTTTGTAATAGATACTCATATATTTTTCTTATAATTTCAAGATCAGAAAACAGATCCTTTCTTACATCTTACAAATATGAAAATTGGTGATTTTAACCCCTTAATATAAATGTTGTGGAAAATTACCTGGAAAATTTTTGTGCACTATATTTGAATTATTATTATTATTAACTACAAAAAAATATTAGGCTCTGCTGCAGCTAAGCCTTGATGATTTATGAAATATTGTTATTCGTTGCAACATGATTAAAGGGTCTTGAAAATCTTGATAGAATCAAAGGTTAGAAGTAATGATAAAACAATGGAAGATATTACAGGATGACTAGATATTTCATCGAGTCCTTGTGCTCTTTTTGGTACCCCTTTGAGGGGTCGAGACAACTGTCATTCTAAGGACTATTGTATATAACATATAGTATTCCTTCTTGTATCCCATTATCTTGTACTATGTTGCTTTTCTTTTTCTGTATCTGTTGTAACTTTCTTGAGCCAAGTGTTCAATTTTAGGATAAAATGTACTATAGTGGCCTGTAATTTGATACTTTTCAATTCAATTAAACAGGTGGAGAGATAATTCCATATTTCTATTTTACACTTTCTTTTTTCTCATATACCAAATAATATAAAAAAAAAAGGATGGGGATCAAGTTACTCCAAGAGTAACTCTTGGTAGAGTTACTCCACTTAATAACTCTTGATATGTGTTAAAATTCAATAATCCAACCGTTGAATATCTTGATATTATATCAATGATCATGCACATCAAATTTTAGGTGAATCAGACATTTGTAGCCAGTTAATCTTATAGTTGACATTTACTTATAATTTAGAAAAGTATATTATCCGCCAATTTGATTCTATTTAAAGAAGTATTAAATAGTTTTCAAACTTTATAAAATTTTGTAAACTTGATCTACTCATTATAATCTTTTAATTCAATGGTTGGATCGTTAAAATTTAATATATACCAAGAGTTATTAAGTGGAGTAACTCTACTAAGAGTTACTCTTGGAGTAACTTGATCTCCACCCATATAAAAAATTATTTTTTTGACCAGTTTCTTTCTCACCAAATTCTTCTCTCTTGTCAAACAAAGCAGTATAAATTTGGATGTCAACCTTGATTCATGATTTGTGATTGCAAACGAAAATAATTATAAAAATAAATCAATTGCTCTTTTCATTCACTCAAAGAATGTCCCTAATGATTGTTCTTGTGAGAAGCCTTATAGCTGGAGGCATGAAGGTGGAAGATCGAATATTGGCCTTTGTTATTGCATGACAGCTAACACTTAGGGAGAACAGCCATACTCAATCAGCAAATTAACTAATCAGAATTGCTTGTGCAAACATTTGGGAGGAGCAAACTCTTGTTTCCCACAAAATTGTTCCCATGGGAGAGATAATCAGAATCTAACTTTCTTGAGTTGAAAGAAAAGTTTTAATGATGTGAAAAGACTACAATACCTTTATTAACTCACTCAATACACTTATATAAAATTTTGAAATATTTTCTTATTAAATATGATAAATAATTCAATTTAAGAATGAGAAATACTAATAAATAACATTAGTATACCTATTATAATTTTAAAAATAAAAATATTTTATAGTAATTATTTCTTTTATTTTTTAATTCTTTAAAAATCATCAAGGCACTAACTAATAAATCATTTAGTAATATCATCATCATAACATTTAAAAAAAATGGTTTAGTAAAAATAGTAAAATAATCCAAAATAGAGAGAATGGAAAATCCCACAATGATAAAGATAAATTAAAAATATCAATAATCACACTAATATATTTTATAATTTTAAAATAATTATTTTTTAAGAAAAAACCTTATCTAAACCTATAGTTTGATTAAATTTATTTTTAAAATTTATCTTATTTTATGTACAAGAAAAATGTTAGATTAATTTAATTATAAATGTTATATTTATATGTATCTTTTTTATATATATTATCAATATAAATAATTTTAATTAAAGAAGTAATAATAAAATATAAATAATTTATATAAGGAAATGAAAAATAATTACATAAGAAATACAAATAAAATTACATAAATTTAATTGTTTTAAAATTTAATTCTTATAAAATAATTTAATTTTTATCTTATTAAAATTAAATTTTTCTTAAAACATAATTGTTAGTGATAATCGTTTTAAATTCATTTCCTATTTGATTGTTGTGAGAATCTTGCATTTTTATCAAATTTTTATTGTTTCAAAAATATAAATATAACTGTTAAATAATGAAAAAGTCATAAAGCTAAAGGGAATATAATAAAATATATTTTTGCATTCAAGAAAGGAACGATGACTCAAATTTATTATGAACACCCAATTATACATGTTTAGCTTCTTTTTTTCTTTTTTTTACTTTTCAAAAAATGAAAAAAAAAACAAAAAGAAAAAGAAATGAAATGAAATTTAAGGAAGTAAAAAAATAAAAAAAATGGGTCTTTGACTCAGACTTGGACTCTAAATTCCAATTTAACCAAATCCATTAACTCAAAGACACACTAAACCTACTTAAAAAAAAAAAAAGACACATTGAACCTGAACCATCATAACCTAATAACTTTCTTTCTAAATAATGCCAAACACAAATCATATTGACCCATTAACTCATTAGGTACCTAATTCAAATCAGCAATTCTATTCAAAACCCTTGATCCTTATTTTCTTTTAGCAAACAAGCAATTAACCCTGGCCTCCATCACTATCTATTTGACCCACATGTAACGTCAAACTCCCATGCTACCTTACCAACCTACATCCTAACTCAGCCATGGTGCTGTCATAAAACACAAGATGCATAGCTTCAAGATTTTAAAAAATGGTTTGCGGCTGTGATTACAACTATAATTGTGACCGATTATAATTATAATTGTAATTCTTCAGCATATAGCCACATTCAGCACACAAGCACATACACTCATAATAAAAAGATGCATGAATAAAGTTCTCAATAAATACACAGGCAGCAAACCCTTCATGTGATATAAACTAGTGAATTTACAAAGGAAATCAATTTGCTATTGATACTCTTTGGAGCAAAACCTAAAAGAACAACATACGTTTTAATTTTTATTTGTTGGTAAATAACAACTTATAGTGCATATTTGATAACATGGAACAGAAAAACACATTCAGAGGGGCTAATGAAACTCACAATAATTTCCAAGATAAGGATTCCATTGTAGGTCTCCAGTTTGGCAGTAATTTCAGTGTGTCCTTGCTAGAAAAACATATCAAGTTAAGCTCATCTAAGAACAAACTGTGCGCACAAATTAGAATGCACTACCTGCTCAGAATGAAATGAATGCAAAGGAAAGCCACACCTAATTCAGATGTACAATAGTGGTATCTTCTATAGAACCAATGTAATAGCTCTCTTTTGGATCGCTTAAGGAATGATAAAGACTTTTCTGTCTTTCTAGAAAATAAACAATTGCATAAGGACATACACTGTTTTCTTTGACCATTGGCCATACACATACCATATACATCGTTGCCATTCATTGATATGGGTTGAAGGAAGCGATGTTACTACATGCCAATGCCAAAAGGATGAATATTTTTCCCCTTTAAGTACAATATTCTTATTCTTGATTATCCATTTGGCTTTAGATATTTTCTTCAAAACAATAGCTTAATGCAGAGCAAAAACAATAGCTTCAAAAGCCGTCATTATGCTCATCCTTAAAATGCCTGCAACATTACAAATGCTTTACAACACCTCAAATAACACTAATTAACATATGTCAGAGTCCCACTTTGAATCAATTCAATCTAGAGCGATCTCAATTCCACATACGGCAAGAATAGAGAACAAGATTGTTCCGAGGGTTTGGTAAAAATGGTGAATTCACAGGATATTTTATTAGTGGTCTTGGCACCTGAATCGGCAGTGAGAGGTTCAACTCCACATTTCCCTCGCTCTGGGAAACCAAGAAGCTCCTCAACATTGGGTCGCTGAAGTGGCTAAAGGCAGGGGCGTTCTATAAAATGAGGGGGTTGGAAAGGAAAAGAAGTAAGAGCTTTGAGAAAATGAAACTCTGGAGTCATGGATCTGTTGTCACTTATGTGAACTGTGATGAAGGGGTTTTGTGAGAAAGAGGGACAAGAATGGCTAGAAATAAAGGCTATTCAAAAGGATATTATATCCGTTACTTATGTAATCAATTTGGAAAATTATATGATGGATCAGTTACATAAATAATCAATCTAGAAAAGTAACAAAATATTTTCAAAATTGTCATCGCATCATTATTTTTACACGGTTATGACTATTAAAGGAATGGATTTAGAAAGTATTTTTTAGATCGATAGTTCAAGCCACCAACCAAGAATCTTGATCTCAATATTACAAAAATGTTACTTGTCTTACATGTTAGATTTGTTGTCTTGGAACTAATATAAAAAGTTACGCCAACAAAAAAATTGTTTGAACGAGATAATGACCATATATACATACAATTGAGGTTCTTCTAGCACAAATCTCATTCACTAAAGAGCTGAAATGTATGAAAATAGAGAAATAATGTTGAATTTTAATGAATTGGTTAATGATTTATTTTTTTAATATTATTACTATTATACAAACATGTTGGTATTATTTTATCGAAGTGTGATTGTTTATGTGATTTTTTTTATGTGATTTAAATTCATGATGTGTAATTCAATTGACAGAATTCAATTTATTATACATTTTGGAAATAAGTTTGTCTAAGTGTGTAGTTCTAGAAACTTATTTCTAGAATTTTTCATTGAGTTCTTTGTTATGCATGCATTACTGCTTCCCATTGCTAGGGCGAGAAACACTAAGGTGAAGAGTTTGTATTCTACCTTGAGATTGATATGCATTCTACCTAAGACCAGCAACACAATCTAGTCTTGCTTGTTGATGACTTTGACCCATCATATCTCCTATCGATCCAAGTTTGATAAATGATTGGAAAGTTAAATTCTCTTAAATTAAGCTTTTAACTCACGATTGCTATAGAGGGACTATTAATAACCATTTGATACTCACTTTGATCTTCATTACCTCCTTGGTTCTAATCCATGTTCTATCTCTCAACATCTTTAGATGAAGATTTATCTATCTATTGTTGTATCTCTTCCTGACTCTCCATGGTAGACAAGAATAGCTCTTCGGCCTTCAACTCATTCCCATGATTACCGCCAAACTTTTGAAAGTGTGCTCCTTGAATACATTTTGAAAACTTATTTCCAAAATGTATAGAAATATTGACTTATGAAATTTAAATTTTGGAAATCAAATTTTTTATATTTTCAAAACTATTATTGCATATTTTTTAAAATTAAACTCCATAATAGAATGTAAAATTTCAAAATTTTATTTCTAGAGTGCTTTATTAAAATAAAATTTGACAAAAAATAGACGAGAGTGTAGCTAGAAAAAAAAAGGTGCACAAAGAAAGACCCATATATAAAACCCTAAGTTGTTTGAAAGGTTGGGCTTTTAATAGGAAAGTGACCCTAGTAAGAACAAGGCAGGCCCAATGACAAATGATAGAAATAGATCTAAAGTACTGAGAAATATTTCTTTAATAGTTATTACTTTTCATTTAATGTTTTTTTCATTTTTATTTTAAAATTTTAAATTTGAGAAAAAAAACCAAGAAATCACTACAAAAAAAATCATTTACTACCTCTTTGTCATTTGACTAGTTCTCGTTAATATAGATTTTTCCGAATACATTTAATGAGGCACCCAACCTTAAAAATTGAGTGTTGAACACATATAAGTAGATTCACATTCTTTCCCTCCCTCTCTTTCTAGAACAAGATAGCTTCTAAAATAGACACTACACTGAGCATTACAAACCTTACTTCTACATTTTTAATATGCACCTAGACGTATATATCCACTATACTTGAAGCCTAGAAATATGATCATTGACCCATATTACTCATTTGAAATCATATTTATACAAGTCACAAATGGTTGTTGAAATACATGTTCTTAGCTTCAATTGTCATATGTATTTATCTTGCGTTATAGGAAATTTTGAAACCAAATGCCTGACAATTTTGGCTATCTTTTGAGGCTATTGTAATCTACAAAGATTGTTACAAACCTTGAAATGTAGCCTAAAGTCCATTCAAAGCTGTCAATAAATGACCATGCAAAATATCCTTTTACATTCACACCATCCATATAATAAATTCAAAATCAACAAAATAAGTGATACATTAAATATTATATAACTAGTAAGTTTTTCTAACATTATTAAATATCTTTAAATTTAGATAAAAATTTGGAAATACAAGAAAAAAAAATACATTGTTGTTAAATAATAATAATAAAGAAAGAAGAAAATATAATAAGATATGTCTTTATTATTTATAAAAAAGAATTTTATTTTATTAAATAAAAATAATTAAAGAAATAAGATTTTTGAAATCAAAGAAATTAAGAAAATAAATTTTGTAAATCAAAATACATCATCTTTGTGTCTATTAATTTGATAAAATGTGTCTAAAATTAAAATATGAATTATTGACTAAATTTAAACGATAGTAGAAACAAAAAAAAAACGTAAGATACCTTTTTAAGGAAAGTATATGACTAGTTTAAAGAAAAAGAAAATAAATCAGGCCACATAAAGTTCACCCTCCCAAAAATAAAGTTTAAATTTTATAATATATATAAGGGGTTGAAAGATTAACTAGAATAAGAAAAGTAGTTTTTGGATACGTGGTGTATAACACTTACTTGATTGCACTTTGAAGATGGTAGAGATGATGATAATAGTATTCAATCCTTGAGGTATCAGTAAGGGCATCCTCAAGCGATAGTATTGGATCATTGAATTCATCTATACCTATATAAAATGAATAAATTTTTCCCAAAAAAATAAGTATAAGAAGAAAATATAGCATCGATTCTCTCTCTTACTCCAATGAATTATTTTTCGTAAATGAATATTTAATAATTAAATTAAAAGTAAATTCAATTGATGCACTACCATTTTCAGTGATGTAGATCAAAGGGTTGTTATACTTTGTTTTGACATAAAGCAACAGTTCGAGTATTCCTTTCGAACAAACAAACAACCATTTTGAAGTAGTCTGAAAGTATACAAGTTTCCTTTCCTTCATTAAGTTGAAAAAATAATTGAAATGAAGCATTGATATGTAGTTACAGTTACAATTGAAATATTTACAAACTTACCTTTTGACCAATAGGTGTTCCATTACGCTCACCTATCACCATATTATACATCACGCTCTACTAGTAACAAAAATAATGATAATAATATAAATCATTGATTTCATCAACTACAATTTGTGTTGGATTTCAAAAATAGATAAATTAAATTAATTGATACGTTCGAGTAACGATAGCCATTTGGACTATGCCATATATTTATGATCTCATAATCTTTCTTTCTTGTATTAAAGTCTATTCTATAATGAGATATAAAATTGCACTTACTTGTAAGAATAACAAGAGAATCTGAGGTAGCTAGGCCTTGCTTCACTTAATTCAGGTGCGTTGGTAGCATATTAGGAAGTATAATAGTTTATTCCAATAAAATCCAAGGACCATCTTACAAGCTTGATCTAATAGGTAGAGAACTTTGGTAATCAACTCCCTACCAAAGATCGCATGGAATTGGGGTATTCTCCAATTCTCTGTGGTTTCATAAACCTATAATACAATATTTAGATTAGCTCTTTTGACAAATATATTGGATTATTTTTTTGTAGATTAACATAAATTAATTATAGAAATTATTAGTTTAATCATAGCATTTGAGTAAATAGTGAATATTTATTTTTGGATTTTTTTATCTGAATAACCTATGATGGATTGGACTTGTCACTTAGTATTCATTATGAGAAGTCTCATGCTCTTATTTGACTTCACTATACAAGTTTTTATCCCATTAATTAGACTATTTATGAGTATACCTAGCCATAAAATAAAAAGTAGTTTTCTTTCTATTGTTATTTCTCCACAATATTACATTAAGATTGTGGATGTAGATTCAAGCTTCTCTTTAAGTATACACACATATTCAAAGACATTCCCAACTAAACTATTATGTGGAAAACATATTATATCATGCATCATTGTTTGACTATTTAAAATCTTTCTTCTATAATTCAGCAAAATATTGTTGTATTGATTGAAAATGACAAAATAAAATGCACTAGTTTATGATTAGGTCTCTTTTAGTAAAGGTTGATGACTACGATACTATAATTGAGTTCTACATAAGATTTTTGGTTCATAAAGTAGTAACCATCCAAACATAAAATCAAGGGCTCTTTGTGTAGCGTGGCGATCCAACTCTGTATCATAGGGTGGCACTATCCAGTGACATGGTAGTGATATCCCTACCATACCCTTTTGAGATTCCTATAAAAAAAATTAAGTTTAGGGCTAATATAATGACTCTTAATTAAATAAGGAAGTCCATTCACTTTTTTAATTGAATTTTCAAAATACAAAGTAACCTGGTACTTAGTCTTATAGACATTGACAGTAGTTGCATGGGCAAGTAATTGATTATGAGTCAGTATATAGGGCTTAATGGCTGTATCACCACCAGTACAATCTAAGTTTTGCCAAGATAAACATCTTCCAGGTGCTGAAATGCCATTAGCATAGCCATATTTGCTAAAGGTCCATGATTCATTTAATGTGACCCATACTTCACCTTGTCTCCAAATTCCTTAAAACAAAGCTCTGCTCTTGAAAATCATTCCTAGATAATGATAAACAAAGTAGATATTAAAGTATGTTCACCTAAATACATTTTAATTAATTATTTGCTACAAGAGATATAAAATTACACCATATTAGGACTTAAAAAGCCACCATATTTGTCTTCTAAGACTTGAGGAAGATCCCAATGAAAAATGGTCACAAATGGTTTAACACCCATATTATTGTAATTGCTTCCATTTTAAAACTAAATTAGTGAAAATGAAAATTAATAAAAAGAAAAAATATTTAACTACATTTGACCTTTGACCAATAGTTCATTGATGAGGTTGTTGTAATAGTTAATTCCTTCCTTGTTCACACCTCTACTAACCTTTCCCTCTGAAATTAGTCAAAGATTCTAACATTTAAGTAAATGGTATGATTAAGGAATGTTAATATACAAAATTAAAAAAAATAGTTTTCTATTTCTTACTTGGCAGGATTCTGGACCAAGATATTGAAAATCTATAAGCATCCATATTCATTTCCTTCATGATTTCAACATCTTCTTAAATTATCATTTTCGAAGGAATTTCAATTATGCATTATTTTTATTGCTTTGTTATATTAAATACATGGGGTAATGTATCAAGGTCCTTATTATCATACCTTATAACAATGGTATTGATCAATGGTAACATCTCCATTACTTCTGTCCACTATCATGTTTCAAGCAAATGTGATTGAATTTATAACCGGAGACATATCTCCAACAAATCAAGTATAATTATTAATGTTAGCTAAATAAATTATGAAAATTAAATCAGAATTGTATTACATTTTAATACAACATTATAACCTTTATCATATTATGTATTGTCTTTTCTAATTAATAATTTTTTGCAAAATTTATTGAATACTTTTCTTTTCATTTAAACCCATTTCCTATTCCCAACATTATGTTGATCAAAGTGAAATTGGACTTAGATTTCTTAAGCAAGGTTTCGAGTTTTCTCAAACTTTTTCTTTCTTTATCATTTTTTCAAAATGTTATTTTATTTAGTTTAAAATTTCAATTAATTTAATTGCATCTTGAGTTGTATTTTTTATATTTGGAAATGTAAACATGCCAACTAAACATATATTGCCTCTTGTTGTAACACCGTATTTACTACTCTTAAAACGATCTCAACTATGACCAAAAGTAAATATTTTAATAATATAGGAAATTGAAATGAGCGTTTTTTTAGACAAACTAAAATAAAAAAAGTTTAATTTTTATGAACTAATAAAATTTTAACATTATTAAATAATTAGAAATCATCTTATATATCATTTTTAAAATAATTATTAAAGCCCAATAACTTACTATACATAATAAGCTAGATGATTGAACAATAGTATGAAGTAGTGTATTTAAATTAAATTCAAATAAAAACTACTTAATATAAATCATATTTAAGTTTTATCATTAATAATGACTTGACTTGACTTGACTTTCTTTCTTTCATATGATTACTTAATAAATTAAACAAAAAAAATTAAGCTCATACATTTGTAGATACAGAAAAGTGACACGTAAAATGAAATAAGTGGACTATATTCAATTCTAGATATGTGTGCACTCTATATATATATATACTTGGTCCCCTATCGCCAACATTTGCTGCACCTTCATACTGGAGTTGGTCAATATATCAATATAGCCTCTGGTATATATGGTAATTAAGCATCTTTCAAGTTAAAGATCATCGGAAAATTTGGGAGTACCTGGTCAAGAGATGAAGCTGTCCCAAAATAAAACCTTCAGGAAAACCGCACCGGTTCAGGGATGTACTCCTAATATCATCAGTGAGCAACATTGCGCCTTCAATAACGATTGTTGCTGCGATAGGAATCAGTAAAACACTAGAGAGAAGACGGACACTGAATGCCATAACTGCAATCTTCGGATTGGTTTCACTTTCCTTATTTTATGTAGTGTTAATAATTGTGTGCACTGTTAAATACTAATTTAACTAATGAAGTCTATCATTGGAAAGCAAAGATAATATATAATAATAATATTAATAATTATGTCTTCAAGTTAAAGTGATAGTTTGAAAAGGATGAACATTGAATCTTCGTTGGACATTTTTTTTTTTTTCTGAAGAGGTTAAAGGAAGCCAGAAATTGAAAATTAAAATGTTAAATACATAGTATATATTATAATCATTGCACGATTGATTTTTATAATATTACAATTAACACCACGACGATGAGACCCGGAGGATTTCTTTGCATTTCTCTCCTTGCTATTAAAATAAGCTCTGAACCACCAATGGCAATATAGGTGTTATGTGCCCCACGTATAGGATATAGAATTCGTATCATGTATCTGATGCCTGGGCATTCTCTAAGTCTAAACTATAATTTTATCGTATATATATCATAAGATAATTTTTTATTTTTTATAATAAAAATTTATAAAAAATAAATATTTTAAAATGTATAAATTATATTAAAATTTTAGATTTATAATAAATAGTTTAAATTGTGATATAAGGTATTTTTAATTATTGACAATTTCTTTAAAAAATTCTTGAAATTCAATTGAAGATAGAAAGAAGAGAGTAGATTGAAAGGGATGAATAGTTAAGATCAAATACAGAAATAAAAATAAAAGAGGGTAGTTTGAGATGATTTAGAGACAATTTTTTGTCAGTTGCAGTGATAGTATGTGAATTATTATTATTATTATTTAGTTAGTATTTTTATTAATTGCATGGAATTTTTTTTATTTTGTCTTAGTTAGAGAATTATTATTATTATTATTATTATTATTATTATTTTGTGTATCGATTATTGATGAAACATCATCACTAGTGGAGTTATTCAATCAAGTTTAAGAAAATACTTAAGTTACTGTCATATAATTATTTTAATTCATCATTCAACCAATTATTAATATCTTTAGTATTATTAATGTCATTATCTTCATTCTTATTCTTAAGAAGATGATTAAAACAAACTTTACTTTGAACATATTTAGTAAATACAAAATATACTCCTATTAATTTGAAGGTTAAATTATTTTGTAGGTCCCTGAACTTTTAGATAATTTTTAATTAAGTTTCTATACTATTTTTTTTAATTGAGTCCTTAATTTTTAAAAAATTTTAATTGAGTGCCTCAGGTTAACTCCCGTCTGATTGTCGTTTGCCCTAGGGATGAAATTAAAAACAAAATTCAAAACATTAAGGACTCAATTAAAAAAATAGTACAAGGATCTAATTAAAAATTGCCTAAAAATTCAAAACCTACTCAATAGTTTAACCTTTAATTTACTAACATTATGTTAATCCAATAAGGTCTTGAGTTTGAGCCTTGTGGATGAAAAAAGTGTTTGGGAGATGATATCTCATTAAAATTGGTTAGCCAAATTCTCTGGTACAAATTAGTTATCAACAAAGCTAATAAATACTTCGCACCTATTTTAACTCTATGGTTTTAGTCCCCCAAATTTAAAAATCTACAATTTTGATCAATTCGTTAAATGTTCATCTGTTGATTATTAATGCCTTGATGTTAACTATGATGTAGCATTAGACTGAATATGTGGAAGATCATATTTAACAGACTAATGTCACGTCATAGTCAACGTTAAGATAATAACATAAACAGATGAACATTTAACAATTAGATCAAAATTGTAGATTTTTAAAAGTTGAGGAGACTAAAATTGCAAAATTAAAAATAGGGGGTTAAAAGTGAGGATTTTTAAAATTTGGAGGACTAAAATTGTGGAATTAAAACTAAGGAAACCAAAATCGAGATTGAGAATTATAGGCAGACCAAAAATGCAATTTAACTATATAATAATAATGTGATAACATTTAAATATTGAAAGATGCTTTTGCCTCTTTCTATAATTACCTTTTTTCTAAAATAAAACAAAGGCAAAATCAATATTAAAAAAAAAGGTTAAATTATTGAGTAAGTCCTTGAACATTTAGATAATTTTTAATTAGGTCCTTATATTATTCTTTTAATTGAGTTTTTATCAGGGAACAACAATTTAACCCCAGGGGCCCAACTAAAAAATTTTAAAGATTAAGGACTCAATTAAAAATTAATATAGAAGCCTAATTAAAAATTGTCTAAAAGTTTAGGGAGCTACGAAAAAATTTAACCTAATTTAAATTGAGTTGGTAAATTATTTAATTATTGATCACATAGTTATTTGTATGTGTATCTATATTCTTTTAAAATTTGATATATAAGTACATGTATGTATATATTGTTTTATTCTCTGAAATGACTTTATTCATCAAACTTGACTAAATTCTTAGAATATGGTATCTTCTATTACTTACCAAATTCTACGGCTTATTTTATTAACCTTATTTAATATTCTTGAACACACATTAGCATCCTTTTGACACTCCTTTTTACTCAATTTATAAAGACCCGTAAATATTAATCATTAGAATTAATATTTTCTTGTAAGTAAATTGATCCTAAAAATATTATATAGCTTTTAATTCAATGTTCTTTGTGTGACAAAATTATACCAACTATAATATTTAATTGGTGTTAAATTTACATTCTTAAATTTTATTGTATTAAGTTAAGAATTTTATTTCCCAATTTTTTTCGTCTAAGTGTCAGCTCACAAATCACCAAATTTAACTAAATAATTTCAAATTTAAAACTCTCTCTCGTGTCTCGTATGGTACGTTCCAGCCATTTTTCTTTCCAGCAAATGTGCAATTGAGTGAAAAGCTCTTTTATGCCAAGTATACACCCCTTTTTCCTATAGTAAAATTTTAACTTTTGAAAACCCTTTTGCCACATCCATCCAAGTGCCACTCCTTGACACCTAATCTGCCCACTTGAGTGAAGTAATTTTTACTTCAATGCTTCCTCAATAGCCTTTGTTTGAATCGTTTTCAATTTGAGCCAAAAAAAAATAAATTTCACCTCCTTTTAATTTGATAACAAATTTTTTTTTTCAGCCACGTTAGTTTTTTTTTCCATCAGCCCCACTGTATTTTAAGTGAAATAACAACTAGCTGTTCAGCAGCTTTTCATTTCAATTCTCACGAATCCTTTCACTTACTCTCTCGGACTCTTTTTTTTTTTTTCCTTCTCCATGAAACGCCCCTTACCCCTTCCATGGCCAAGCGCTTTTAGGCCAACCAAGCCAGCAATAAAAGCTCACATGCAAATACATAATATTATTCTACTTGTCAAGAGCTACACGTTGACGGTTCCCGCTATCGTCGAACCAATTCCATTTTAGTTTTCATTTTGCTTCCTGTGTGGCAACCTTCGAAGCCTTCGATCATGCTCTGGGTACGTGCGAGAGCTCGTGCTCCTTTGATTTTTCCTTTCATGATCTTCTCTTTGAGGTAAGGGGGAGAATCTGTCATTTAGAAATTTTGAGAGGTTAGAAGAGACGAGGGAGGAATGTTTAGAAATTTTGATTCGAAATGTGTTTTAATTTAATTGTGGCTATTTGAGTTGCTAATAACAGTTACAAGTTACCCTATAGGTCAAGTAATCAGTATAGTGGAATTTGTGATGTTTGAGTGTTTGGGAATTGATCATATGTATATATTGATAAATTTGTTAGAACTTGAATAAGTGCTTGCTAGTACAGGGGCGTGGCAATTCTTGACGATTTGCATGTGTACGATGATGATTAAGCCATTTAATTACATAGATTAAGTGAATGCTATGATGTATTATAAGTTAGATTGAAGACTTCATTGTTTTGTGCTTGAATGCTCTGAATGGCAAATTGCTCTGTTGGCTAAAGTTTTGTGGTTGCAAGGGAGTGACGAACAAGTATGGATTGCATGTGGTTTTTGGTAATTAGCGTGATTATATTGGTAATTTGTATATGGTATGATCCAAGTGGTATTAGAAGTAGTTCAAGATTAAATTGGTGTGATTCATCATGAAACTAGTCAGTTGAGTGATTCCCATTAATGACAGGGACTCTGTAACTTGATACATGTAATTAATATGAATCTTAAGTTAAGAAGTTAAAATGCTGGTTTAATCATTAGAATTGATTTTTATTTAAATTTGGCCAAATACATGCAAACTAGTTAAAAAAGCAAGAGGATTAAACTTGTTAGATTTATGTTCTGTTACTGCCCTGTATTGCCTGCACCAGTGGAAACAAAGTAGTTCGTATTTGCATATGCCCTTAATAGGGATTCTATCTTTGTGAGTATTGTTTCAAATGTCATTGGAATCATAATTTCTACATTTTTTTTTATGATTTATAGTGATTGTTCCGTTGGACTGTGCTGTTGTGAATACAAGGAATGATGTTTATGTCTTGTTGAGTGCATTTGTCTCTGTTTGGTGTGTTAAAAGCTTTTCCTATTTCTGTTGCAAACTAGACTTGATGAGGAGTTTAACAAACTTGGAATGGTGGTAAATGATTAAGTAGAGATTTTTAAAAAAAATTTCTAAGATGTGGCTGTTGATGGATTCCTCTAGCAATTGATCTTGACCATCTCTGTTTTGGGACCTTGATTTGGGCTATATTGATACCAATAAATTCTGAGAAAAACTGAGATGTTCTATAGATGTGTTTAAAGGACCTCCTCAAAAGAATGCCCCAAATTTGAAGCTTTCTATGTAGTAGAATTTTCCTTCTTAAACTGTTAGAATTTTCTTGATCTTGAATTGGGTTCTATTTCTATGAAAATTGGGTATGTTAAAGTTTTGTAAAAATTATGTGAAAATAGAAATTTCAATCTATAAAGTTTGAGGGTCATTTCTACTTAAAATGGCATTTTAGAAATATGTCTAAGTATTTTAATTGAAATTTTAAACAATGCTCCAAGTTAGGACAAGATCCTTGTGTGAAGTGAAATTGCTTAATTATTCAAATTATGTTATAATTTTGGGTTTCATCAAGTTTCTCACGTATAATACCTATTATTCAATGGTTGATTTGGTACAACTTGATTATACCTAATTTTAATATTTGTATGGAGATTTTGGTAAGTGAGGGTCCTCTAAAGGTATTCTTTTCAATATTAGGACGAGCCATTTTTGCCAAAAGGCACTTAAAAAACTAGTTTTATTACAAAAGCCTAAAGTTAGTTCTTAAGTCTTATACTTGTTTAGATTTTGAAGCAAGTTATAGTATTCGATTTTTAAAAGCTCTTTTCAAGTAAGTTGAAGTGGGGCACTTTGAGTGTGAGAAAAAGGTCACAAAGAATATAACGTGAGTTTATGTTGATGGGATAACTGTGTGGAATCCATCTCACCAAACAATAAAGAGGAAGCGGCATAATTTGCTCATACATCATATGCATGATGCTGGAACAGAGATGGCATTGCTTAGGCTATGTGATGTGGTCCGATTGAACTCCAACTAAATCATAGTGAGCTGTAGGGTCCTCACATGAGCTTGTATAGGTACTGGGCTTGGTTGAACTCCAGTTAATCCTAGTATTGAACTCCAGAAAATTCTAGTAAACCATTAGGAGCACCGCACATATTATTTGATGTGCTACATAGTAATCTGGTTGAACTTTAGTTAGTCCTATTGTTGAACTTTGAAAAATTCTAGTAAACCATTAGGACCTTCATACATATTTATTTGATGTGTTACGTGGTAGTCTAGTTGAACTCCAAAAAATCCTAATATTGAACTCCAGTAAATTCTAGTGAACCTCTTAGAGACTCATGTATGCTCTCGCACTATATATGGGTACCTATGCATCCTCTTATCATTAATGAGGGATTAATGGCTGACTAGTAATAAGACATACATTGCATGCATGGTAAATGACTAACCAGTGGTTGATATGATTTTGATTATTTAGTAATAATTATTTTATGAAGTGTCTTGTGTGGTCTTGATGTACGGGATGTGGAGTATGTGTTATGTTGCTTATTTGACTCTTGATATGATTGTGTGATATGCAATATAGGCGTTGATGTGTATATGTACATACCTAAAGTATGAGGTATTATCCTGGTAGATTAAATCCTTAATAAGGATCTTGGCTGAATTGGAGATGATATGTATTTGGAGTTGGATGAATGAACCTTGCGTGTAGATTTCTTTAGACTGCCATCCAATCACAATTGTCATGTATGATAAGTTTCTTGACTTTTACAATAACAATCTTAAAAGTCATACTAACTATTATTTCTAATAAGTTCATAATGTAAAAATTTTCAATAACAATGCACAGAATTTAAAGTCTTATAGATTTTAAGAGAAAGATTCTTTAAGAGCAATAAGAGTATATCAAATCTTAAAATACATCATATCATAATGATCTTATCAAGTAAACGATGATTTACACACACTTTATTTACTTTGCTCATTCAAATAGAATAGAAACAAAATTGTTTTATTCAGGGTCGGCCCAACGTTGAGTGAGGCTTAAAGTAAACTTGAAAGCCAGCATATGTGACCTTTTTGCTTAATAAAAATTAATGGCAAATAATTTTTTGTTGTGGGCCTAAAGCTTGAGCTTTAGTAATTTTATCCTTGGGCCAGCCCTAGCTTTATTTGAAAGTTAGGGGATAAATTGCATGTTCAATTGAATTTTCTCAATATAAAACAATTACCCTTATAAAAAGAATCATAGCTTATTGAATTCTTGTAATATTCACATGGAGGAAATTTTACAAATGAACATAAACAACATTGTAGTTAGATCAAATTCTTATTCGAGTTTTGGAATCAGTTCCTAGTTTGTTTTTTGCCACCTTAATTTCCATGCCCTTAGCAATTTTTAAGTCTTCAATCAACTCTCAGGTCTGCAAAATAATACATATTATTACATGTTTTTTTGAGGAATGATTGTTGCAAGAAAATATTTTCTATCATTAATAAATTATAGCCAATCCCAAGTTCAGATAAAGGAGGAAGGTTATATTAGGCCATCAGCAACCAACGTAAAATTTGTCTATATAAGAACTCACTAGTGAGATAAGACTTTTATTGTTGTTGTTGTAATAAATTATAGGGTACATCAACAGTGAACAACTAGTTTACAAGAGAATTTAAATATAATGAGAATTTGGCAACAAAACACAACAATAGGAACACAATCATTAACACCAAACATGACCTTAATATATGGCCAAGGCTATTGGATACCTAGCTAATCCAATACCAAATATGGCCTCAAGATATAGGCAAACTAACCTCATAGCCGTGCAACTTGATTACATGTTGAACACATGCAACCTAATTTTTGACAACACCCTGAGGTAGTCTATCACCTCCAAATATAAAGAATTCCAACAAGAAGCACATCATCATTCACTAACTATGAAAAGAAGGTACAATAAATCCAAAGATCTGATTAGCCTGTTGCAAATTGTAGATGTAGTTTCTTTTGGCATTGAATTGACTAGAGTAAGATAACCTACCTTCATGGTTCTAAATTGCAGTTGTGGTCGCGGTTGCAGTTGCGATTGTGGGTATTGCGGCTACTACGATGCGGATTGCGGTCATTGCTGCATGAAATTATTATATATTTGTACCTCATCTTTTCCCTTGCCTTTACCACCTCACCTTTTTCCTTACTGGCCTACCCCTCCCACCTCACCCTTTCCTTTTGCCTTGAATGCATCATGTAGCCTACCAACACCCCAACCAGTCACCATCAGATGCCTCCATCCCTTCCCTAGCATCCCACACGACCACACCCATTTGAATAGAAGATTTAAGTTTGAATCTTTGCTTATTTTTTGACAAAAAAGTGAAAGAGAATGGTGTTGCAGCTCTAATGTGGATACGTTGCGGCAATTCCTATGATTTTAATTCACATTGCAATTGTGGCCTGTTACCATTGCGGGTAGTTCCGCAACCGCAATATTGCAGCTACAACAGGTGTTGCGGTTTGCAATTTAGAACCATACCTACCTTTAAGACCTCCAAATCTTGCTCTAATAGCTTTGCATGGCTGGGAAAGAAAACTCTTGATGGACTCCTGTTCATCTAAGATATCATAGAGTAAGCCATCCTTGCATGCAGGAAAATGTTAAAATCACAATACTAGTAATGAAGTTATCAAAAGAAAGACTAAGATACCAATCAATGATGCCTGAAGAAGACTTGTCACTATGCGATCCTTGTGAAGCTCCACAACAATATTACAAAGTTGGCTAAGTTCCTATAACATGTCAAAAGTGAAAAGCAAATGATCATATAAATTTGGTAAATCTTTCAAACTTTCAAGTATCCACATATATATAATATGGTGAGCAATGCTTGATAGATAGATGCTATATAAATAAATACGTTATTTTCTAACACTAACACAGTTTCCAATATCTGTAGGTGCAGTTGGTCGAATACGAAAATTAAACAAGTAGTTGCAAGCCGCAAGGATAAATTCGTTTTCTTTATTTTATCACAATGTCAAAAGAGTAAACTCCATCATATTCATATTTAACATACATTTTATTTTATTGAAATCAACGTAAGCCCAAAAAAGAAACATATATTTTATAGTACTAGTAGGGAAAACAATAACATATATTTTCTTAATGTATTGTACATTGTTTTGGCTTGCTTTTATATTCATTTCATTTGCTAGTTTAGCCTATAGCATTTTAATTTTTGTTGATAATCGTGCATCATATCCATTTATCTCAATCAAAGCTTTTTATAAAATTTGTGAATAGCATATTTTATTACCTTATTTATTTCTAATTTCTCTTTTTTTTTTCTTTTACTCTTATTTTAAAGTAAAAAAAAAAGAAAAGAAAAGGAAAATACACAAACACCATAAATTCAGTTTTGTCAAGTGTAGTAACCTTTAGTGTCAAATCCACAAATTTAATTTTTGTCCACTTCCAATTAAATAATTAGGAGATTAAATGAGAAAAATGATCATTTTAGATTAATAGAATAGATGAGTTTACACTCATTTAGTAAATAACAAGATAAAGAAAAATCAAAAATCAAAAAGGCAACAGTGCATGTTATCCACTTTCTGTATGCATCTTGATTTTCGGTTTGCCCCAAGCATGGCTGCATCCAAGAGAGGGCACAACCACTACCTGGGTCAGTAACAATTTGGTATCCATATGTCTCCCACACCAACAAACTCCTGTTTTGGGATCCACCAATTCAAAAAAAATAGTAGCTCAAGTCCTAGTTTTATAAATAGGAACAAAAGCATTAGTGGGGGGGGGGGGGGGGGGGGGGGGGGGTTTGGAAACTTTGAAGGTGATGACACACACAACACCATCGTCTTTCTCTTCTTAATTATATCGTCTCCATCTTTCATTCACTCAGAGGGAATATATACATGCACAACACCTTCACTGGCTAATCTTCTTTAGCTAGCATTCATCACCAACACAGGGGAGCAGCTTCAACTCCAAGGATAATCATGGTTAGGTAACATGTTCTTTAACTACATTACTCACGTTCTTTTTGCATCGTCAATAACAATCTCCGCTTGCTAGCTGTTATTAGCTTTTACATGCATACTTGAACATATTTTTGCAGGAAACAAAAGAAGATTATGATTTCACTTCTCTCTTTCCTTTATTTTTTTTGCGTTCCTTTATCCTCAACTAACCAATTTGTGTTTAGGGTTTCATATATTTTGCGTTTCTTTATCCTCAACAATAAGCAATTCTCACTTCTCACTTAGCTTTAATTCATCTCTCTCACATGCATGTGTGGTCATGTCATGAAAGTTAGATGTGTAAAATATGTGCTACAAGTGCTTTTTCATCATGTGATTATCCTATGAGAGATTAATTAATTTTGGTATTTCCATAATTCACATTGTCAAAGAGAATTTTTACTTTCTTAATTAGATTGCTTTATTCATTCATTCTTTCTCATATTAAGTTACTCTGTCTCTTAGTTGAAACATCATGTCTTTGTTTAATATGTGTTTTTCAATATACAATTCTAAATTATTTCTTATGATTACACCTTTGTCATACTGAATGCCAAAAAGCCAAAAAATAAGTATAGTGAAGATGAGAATATTGAGGTGCATGTGAGAGGAAAAGGGAAAAAAAATAGGAATGGATGAATCATGCATTCAGATGAAAGTTGAGACACATGCATCTATTTATAATATATTAAGTCTAAGTTGCGGATTGTGATGTTGCCATCTTAAAATTTTATAAATCACAAATTCTTCCACATCAGCCTTTTTGCTTATGTGGCATATACTCCTCTCATTTCACAATTTGCTAAACCGTCTTTATGGCATAGGTTACTAATTCTTTTTAACTGAAAGCCTAAAACAAATATTTTTCATTGGTTACTAAGCTCTCAATAAAGTCTTTATATATCATTTTATCAAGCATCGCTTTCGCCTCCTCCACCTTCCCTTGAAGAAAGCAAGAAGCATGATGTTTTTGGCCTGATCATGGATTTCGAGAAACTAATATCCAAAATCCTGATTTGTTGGTCAATGCAAATGGCATGCTTGGTAATAAACCACTATGAATGCCAAGATGATTCCTTATGGAGGATTCTAACTACAAGTTGTTATCATTGGCATCATCTATGACATTATAAGAACCAGCAAAGCTTTCTCTTTAACTCATAAATGCAGTCTCATTTTTGGCAATTGGATGACACATATTACACAAGCCAAATGATTACAAGTAGGATAGTTGAATTGTAAAGCCATTTGCTCATTGGTCTCTTCTGTTTAGCATAAACCTAAATTTAAATGGGGATGATAAGAGGTTATATTTAACTGTACATACTGCCTTGAATAGATTTTTGGAAGTATGCAGGGTGGTTTAGTCTAAGTTAAGAGTTGTTATTAGATGTGGTGCGATCTGTCTCCTTCTACTGGTATAGGTGGAGTGGCTCTTGCTCTTTGCCAATTTGGAGGTATGCACAAAGAAATTGCATTTGACATGGCGCTAGCAACAACATATCAAAGGATTTTTTATCCTCTCTATGCTACATCATTTGATGACTTTCATTACATGGTGGCTAATTGGGTATTTTGGCCGTTGTTTCTGCTTATATGCATTACATAATCATCTACAATGGTAAACTACCTCTGTTTATGGTCATTATGGATAGTATATTTGTCACTTTACTAAAATGTGTTATGTGGATCTGCTAGGAATTACAAGTGGACTATCCTATCCTAGGCGAGGACTAAAGTGCGGAGCTGATATTTATAGAGTAAATCCATTTATACTCCACGTGGTTTGCATTACATAATCCACAACCTTTTGGCTTCATATTGGAGGTGGTAGTTGGATTTAGCTTTCATCTATTTCCATTGTATTGTTGTTATCATTTCTCTTCTCTCTAAACCCTTTTTCAATGTACACAAACCTTGCACTACTTGTGCTGGTTTGTCTTATTCAATCAATAATATTATTTTGGCTGTTAATTAAAAAAAAGTGACCTTGAAATATTAAAAATGTTTTTAATGCCATCCACTGTTTCTATAGGTAAAACAAACTCACCTTTGAAATATTTCTATATTTATTATTTGCATGCTGTGGTCATACATAATTTAAAGATTCAACTTTTATTTTATATTTTTAGCATAATTTTCATACATACTCCCTATTTCTTATTTAATTCATCTCTTCTCTTCTTTTCTTTTCTCTTCTCCTATCACTCATATTTCTAAATAATTTCCTTTTTTTTTTCTTTTCTCTTTCTCGTATCATTCATATATAATACTTTCTATACTATTAATTTTGTATGTCTCTTTCTATCACATCTCTCATTATTTCATGAATCTTTCTTCTCTTTTTTTTTATTTCTCATTTTTTTCTTTACTTCTCTTCTCACATCACTTATATTTTTTATTTCGTTTCATTTTCAATTAAATATGTATTTTTATTATTTGAATTTTTACAATTAATTAACTTAAAATAACTAAATACACCAACTTAATTCTTTTATTCTTTTATATATAGCATCTATAAAAATATAGGTTACTTTCTTACCAAATAAAAGTAGAATGTTTTAGTAACAAAAATCCAATCAAATAATTGTCATGATGGAATGTGATAATTGTGTCATACTGTTAGTGTGATTAACACCAATTGTCATAGGGGGTGTGAAAGAATGTGCTACAAATTTCTAGAAGAGCGTAATACTAATATATGTATATGAAAAAGTAAAGAAAATTCTAGAATAATCTTGTAAAATATTCACAATGTATTTAGAAAATCTAGAAACTTATAAAAATGTAGCTTTGGAAAAAGTAGAAAAGTTAAGAGAAAAGTTAGAAAACTCTAGAACAACAAAGTCTAGATATTTCTAGAATTTTCCTTGAATGCCTATTAATAGGCAATTGTATCATCATTTGTTGTAAGCACTTCCACATATCAAATAAAGTCTTACTATCATTCACTATCAACTACTATATCATTCAACACCTTCACACATATTTTTCTAAAACTAACAGTGGTATCAGAGCTACGTTTGGTCATCTACTAGGTGTAGAGATATTATCCAACTACTTCCAAAAAAATCTTACTATATTCTCTACCAATCCCATAATTTTCCTTAACTAATGGTCAATACTATTCAACCCTCATCTATTCTTGTCCCTATTTTTACTAGAGAAATTACGATTTTTGGAGCATTAAAACGAAGACATTTTTTTGCTCTCAAGATCTATGGGATATTATAGTAGATGGATTCATTGCTCCCGCCAACATTTCTACTTTGACTACAGCACAAAAGAAGGAATTAAAGGAAAACAAGCAAAAAGATTCAAGGGTATTATTTATTCTACAACAAGCAATAGCTAACACAATTTTTCCAAGAATAATGGGTGCCACAAGTGCTAAAGAAGCATGGAGTACACGATAGGAGGAGTTTTAAGGAAGTGCTAAGGTACATGCCATTAAACTTCAAACTCTAAGACGTGAGTTTAAATTAATAAAAATGAAAGAGTCCGAGACCGTAAAAGATTACTATTCTAGGATAAAAAAATAGTTAGTCAAATGAGAGCATATGGGGAAAATATTCTTGACAAGAGAATTGTTGAGAAAATTCTAATTTCTATTCCCCATAAGTATGATGTAATTGTGACTACAATTGAGCAAATCAAAGATCTGTCTACCTTGTCAGTGACAAAACTAATGGGCTCTCTTGAAGTACATGAGCAAAGTTTGAGTAGGCATGATGTAAATTCTATCGAAAATGCCTTTCAATCAGAGCTCAAATTATGATCTCAAAATAAAGAATATGGAGGAAAGAAAAATAGTGGAAAAATTTCTAGAAATAAAGGAAATTCTAGAAGTTTCTCTAAGACTAATAAAGATAAATATCCTCCATATGGCATTTGTAAGAAGACAAGTCACTTGGAGAAAGACTATTGGCATCATGGAAAGCCATAGTGTCAGTATTGTAAGAATTTTGGTCACATGGAGAATAACGGCCGCAATAAAAACAAGCATCAAGCAAATTTTGTTGAAGAACATGATAGTGAGCAACATCTTTTCTATGCTACCTGAGATTCTAGTGATGAAGTAAGTGGAAGCTGGTACTTGCATAGTGGTTGCAGCAATCACATGGTCAAAGATAAGAGCATCTTCAAGGAAATTGACAATTCTATCAAAGCAAAAGTTCAATTGGGAAATAGCACCATGTAGAGTCCAAAGGCAAAGGCACTGTCATGGTGGAGACAAAGAAAGACACAAGACTCATCAAAGATATCTTACTTGTTCCCAATCTTAAAGAAAATCTCTTGAGCATTGGCCAAATGATGGAGAAAGGCTATGCTCTGCGCTTTTAAGGAGATACATGCACAATTTATGATAACTATAACAAAAGACGAGAGATAACCCAAGTTAAAATGGAAAAAAGAAATAGAAGTTTCCCAATAAGCTTCAAATATACTACCAACATTGCCATGAAAGTCCAAGTTGATGACTCATGGCTATGGCATCGAAGATTTGGCCACTTCAACACCTATGCTTTGAAGCTGTTATATCAAAAGAATATGATGAGAGACCTACCATGCCTGCAAGAAAATAACGAAGTTTATGAAGGATGTCTTCTTAGAAAGCAACACAGACTACATTTTCAACTAATAAAGCATAGAGAGCCAAAGATATGTTGGAGTTAATCCACACTAACATTTGTGGACCGATGAGGACACCATCACTCAACAACAACAGGTATTTCATCCTTTTCATTGACGACTTTTCTAGAATGACCTGGGTATACTTTATTAAAGAAAAATCAGAAGTCTTTGGAATATTCAAGAAGTTTAAAGCTCTTGTCAAGAAGAAAAGTGGGAAATATATAAAGGTACTTAGAAGTGACCGAAGCAAAGAGTACAACTCACACAAGTTTGATAAGTTTTGTGAAAATGAAGACATTGAGCACCAACTTACCATCACATATTCTCCTCAACAAAATGGCATCTCTGATAAGAAGAATCGCATAGTCATGGAGATGACTAGATCAATGCTAAACGAGAAAGGTTTGCCTAACACTTTTTGGGCAGAAGCAGTTTACACTGCAATCTACATACTCAATAGATGTCCGACTAAGGCAGTACAAGATAAGACTCCTATTAAGGCATGAAGTGGGCAAAAACCATTAGCTAAACACCTACAAGTATTTGGATCTATTTGCTACATACATGTTCTTGATGAGAAGAGACATAAGTTAGAAGACAAGACTATACAAGACAGTTTTTTGGATATAGCACACAATCAAAAGGCTATCAAGTCTACAACTTGCAAACAAAGAAGTTCACCATCAGTCGAGATGTTCAAGTAGATGAAAATGCTGCTTGGAATTGGGAAGAAGAAAAGGTTGTGAGAAGCAACATTCCCATTCTAGAGCAACAACCTCAAGAAGAAGTTGAAGAAGTAACAAGGGATCTAGGTACGCTTCCTCTACCTCCACTCCAAGACGAGTAAGATATTTGGTGGATATATATAAAACTTGCAACATGGCCATGCTTGAACCTGAATGTTATGAAGAAGCATCAAAGCATGAAGTGTGGGTCAAGGCAATGGAAGAAGAAATTAAAATGATCGAAAAGAATAATACTTAGGAGCTCGTATATTGTCCACACAAAAAGACATCATTGGAGTTAAATGGGTCTACAAGACAAAGCTCAACCCTGACGGTACCATACAAAAGCACAAGGCTAGATTAGTGGCTAAAGGCTATTCACAGCAACCTGGAGTTTACTATAATAAGACATTTGCGCCAGTTACTCAATTATATACAATTAGAGCTTTAATAGCTCTTGCAGAACAAAAAAGGTGGAGCATCTACCAATTGGATGTCAAATCTGCCTTTCTAAATGGAGTGCTTGAAGAAGAGATTTATGTTGAGCAACCACAAGGCTTCATTAGCAAAAGCAACGAAGGCAAAGTACTAAGACAAAGAAAAGCCTTCTATGGTCTCAAGCAAGCTCCCCGAGCATGGTATAGTAGAATCGATCAGTACTTCATTGATCAAGGATTCTAGAAGAGCAAGAGTGAGCCAACACTATACATTAAGACCAAAGGTTAGCATGATACTTTTATTGTCTCCTTGTATGTAGATGATCTTATCTACATAGGAAACAATATGAAGATGATGAACGATTTCAAAGAAGACATGATGAAGACATTTGAGATGACAGATCTTGGCTTAATGAATTACTTCCTTAGCATAGAGGTAAGACAACAACAAAAAGGAATATCTATCTCGCAAAAGAAATACATTGAATCACTATTGAAGAAATTCAAGATGTATGGTTACAAGCCTGTGAGTACTCTGCTTATTATAAACGAGAAGCTACAAAAAGATGATGGAGCACTAATAGCTGATGCATCACGCTACAGGAGCTTGATCAGAAGTTTACTATATCTTACAGCCACGCGACCAGATATCATGTATGCTACAAGTCTTTTGTCAAGATTCATGCAAAAACCAAGTCAAATTCACTATGGAGCAGCAAAAAGAATTCTAAGATACTTGCAAGGCACGAAGGAGTTTGGTATATGGTACAAAACCATGACCAACTCAAGGTTAACTGGCTACACTGATAGTGATTGGGCAGGATCGATAGGCGACATGAAGAGCACTTCAGGATATGCCTTTTCACTAGGATCAAGAGTATTCTCCTGGGCATCTAAAAAGCAGGCCACAGTTTCTCAATCAACAGTAGAAGCAGAATATGTGGCAGTTGCAGAATCTACAAGTCAAGCTATATGGCTTCAAAGAATACTTGAAGAAATAGGTGAACAACAAGAAGGACCTACTATAATCTACTATGACAACAAATCAGCTATAGCAATGGCGAAGAATCCAGTCCATCATCAAAGAACAAAACACATAGCTATCAAATATCACTTCATCAGAGAAGCAGAAGCAACTAAGCAAATTCAACTTGAGTACTGCAAAATAGAAGATCAAGTTACAGGCATTTTTACAAAGGCACTACCAATAGACAAGTTTGAGCAATTGCAAATTATGCTTGGAGTCTCCAAAATTTGCACCAAGGAGGAGTGAAAGCATGTGCTGCAAATTTCTAGAAGAGTGTTGTAACATCCTGGGCATTGACGAGGGCGAGGAGTGATCGCCGGTGCAAAAGAGACAAGGCATAGACAAGGAGCGGCTCTTGGCAGGCTTCCAGCAGGAGGAAAACATGAATGAATCAAATACACACCTGAATGAGAGGGATCCAGAGGCTGTGTAGGTATGGGATTATACAGTTGATGATAGCTTAAAGGAATTAATAAGTGCTACCTATACAAACAAGATACATCTACTTTTCGATAGCTTATCACTTAAGAACTCCACATTTAAGCGTGTTTGACTTGGAGCAATTTAGGGATAAGTGACCTCCTAGGAAGTTCCCAAGAAATGTGTGAGTGAGGACAAAACACGCTGAAAAGTCTTGTGTTGGTTTGTGGGGATAGTCACTCATCTTGAAAACGGCCAAGCGTTACAAAGTGATATCAAAGTAGGGCCTCTCTTCTAGTACAGTGTGGTTCGAGGATGAACCAAGCGAAAACTGGTGGGCATGTAACATCCCGGGTGCTGACGAGGGCGGGGAGTGATCGTCGGTGCAAAAGAGACAAGGCATGGGCAAGGAGTGGCTCCTGGCAAGCTTCCAGCAGGAGGGAAACATGAATGAATCAAATACACACCCGAATGAGAGGGATCCAGAGGCTATGCAGGTATGGAACTGTACAGTTGAGGATAGCTTAAAGGAATTAATAAGTGCTACCTATACAAACAAGATGCATCTACTTTTTAATGGCCTATCACTTAAGAACTCCACAATTAAGCATGCTTGACTTAGAGCAATTTAGGGATGGGTGACCTCCTAGAAAGTTTCCCAGGAAGCGTGTAAGTGAGGACAAAGCACGTTGAAAAATCTTGTGTTAGTTTGTGGGGACAGTCACTCATCCTGAAAGCAGTCAGGCATTACAAGTGTAATACTAATATATGTATATGAAAAGGTAAAGAACATTCTAGATTAATCTTGTAAAATATTTAGAATGTATTGAGAAAATTCTAGAAACTTATAGAAATGTAACTTTGAAAAAAAGTAGAAAAGTTAAGAGAAAAGTTAGAAAACTCTAGAACAACAAAATCTAAATATTTCTAGAGCTTTCCTTGAATGCCTATAAATAGGCAATTGTATTATCATTTGTTGTAAGCACTTCCAAAGTACTTTCACATATCAAGTAAAGTCTTACTATCATTCACTATCAACTACTATATCATTCAACACCTTCACACATATTTTTCTAAAATTAACAAAGGTGAAATGTGAGCGTGGAGTAGGGACAAAGGCTAGTGTGGTGACACTAAAATAAAATTGTGAGAATAACACTATCTTTTATGGGTGAGAGCGGCTCTGCTAAAGTTTCAAGTGAGAGTTCAAAGGAGGAGGACGACCTTCTCAAACGAAGCACTAAGAAAGCTAAAACTGGAGAGGGAGATGTGATGATAGACGACCAAGAGATGTCTGAGGGGGATGATCCGAATAAAGGTGGTGTTGTGAGCCCCCAATCGTACATGCATGGACAAATTGCTAGAAGTTGAGATGGAGATGCTAGAGGATAGGGTGTATAAAGATTAGGAGATGGAAGTGCCAGAAACCGATGTTAAGATAGACATGTGTCCTACCATACCTATCTCGAAGGAGGAGTTTAAGGAATGGAGTGCTCCTTGGAAGAATTCGCTCATTGTCAATGTTTTCGGCAAAAAGGCGAGTTTTAAATGCTTGAGGCCAAGATTCAGCGAGAATGGGCAAAGATTGGATCTGTTCGTATCATTGATATGCCCCAAGAGTATTACATGGTGTAGTTCTCTGCGAGTGAGGATTATAGACATGCCCTTTTTGAGGAACCATGGGTGATAGCTGATCATTATATGGTGGTTTAGAGATGATGGCCTTTATTTACGGTCTTAGACAAAACAATTAAAAAGATAGCAATGTGGATACGTATCCCAGGACTTCCTAATAGAACTCTATAATGACAGATTTCTTTGGAGAGTAGGTGCCAAAATTGGTAACATGTTGAAGATTGATAGGCTTAAGTCAATTCATTCTAGGGGGAGATTTGCTAGAATATATGTGGAAATTGATATAGGTAGAAAGTTTATTCCGAATATTAATGTATTGGGTAAAACTTTATGTCTAGAATATGAAGGGCTCCATTCAATTTGTTTTACTTGTGGAAGTATGGTCATAAGCAGGACCAATGTCGGGAGGTTCGAGTGGTGAAGAACAACGAACAAGCGGTAGCTCCAAGGCTGGAAGGCGAAAAGAGCAAAGCAATAGGCGAAGTGGGTCCTAGTGAAAATTGTCAACCAATTGGAAGTGTCCACGTGGCAGAGGAAATGGTTGACAGGAAAAGTTTCCACTGATGACACTACTAGCCAGTATGGTTTGTGGATGTTGGTGAAACGTTTTAATCGTAAGACCAACATGATTTTGAATAGGTCACGCAATAAAGTGGAGAATAATCATGTGGTTATTAACAAAGATTTGGAGAATAAAGAAAAGAATTATTCTGGATCACGGTACTAAATTTTAACGGATGATGAGCAAGATTTGCAAAAGTCGATCTCAGATATTACTGAAATTAATAATGTGTCTTCCGAGGGCAATATCCTTATTACCGCGAATTACGCTCAAGATCCTCATGCTTGGCGAAACAAACAATTGCCAAAAGGAAAGGATCATGTGGGGCCAAGGCAATTTAAAAAAGGTGATGGCGAGAAAAGTGGTTCAAATGACGTGAAGGGACTAAAGTCCTAGGCAAGAAACAAAGGTGTTAGTGTGGACCCCATTGAAATTAATAGTGACACGGGTACCAGATCCCATAAGGAGACGCAAATTATGTTGGCGAATATGAAACATGTGGAGGATATAATCAAATTATGTTGACGCAAATTATGGCAAATTATGTTTACCATCACATAATCATATAAATCAAAAGTCAACATAAACATTGAATAATGGGTTTAGTGAAAAAATTTTAGTCAAAACTATACTAATTTTTCTTCTTTAAAAACCCTCCAACCATCTTACTACTCTCACTCCTTCAAAATTTCTTGACCATCCTTTCTACTAGCTGTTGGACGTCCTTCTTCCTCTCCCCGTCAAGCCTTAATTTTTTTCCCCCTCCACCATTACAGCATGATGATAATATTTGCATCACCCTTTGTCATTCTTCTATTGTCAACAAATTACAATTGAAATGAGTAAATATTTTTTTACAAGTCATGACCAAGAATTTTCCTTTATCCTCCTTCAAATGGTCCAAATAAATTATTTGGTTAGACTTTGAAATACTAAGGAACAATATAGATGTTTGTTTATTTTATAATGCATATTTTTCTTAAATATATGTCATGATTTTGAAATGTCTCTAATACAAAATTATTTAATATTTAAAGATTATTCTTTTTAATATAATTGATAAAAAAGAGTGACAAGGAAACAATAAAAAGGATTATTATTATATTCACATAATTAAATAGTTTGTTTACTTATTTATAATATTTATTTATTTAAATTAATTATAACATTTCTTATGTTTATTTATATAATTGTGATACTTTTACATAATGTTATTGATACATTCATATTTACCATGTTATAATGGAATAAGCCAAAGGTGATGGTTGCTCAGACCCATTTTATTTGAATTAATTTTTTTATGATTAGCTACATGGAATTATACGAAAGTTGCTTCTCCTGGCTCCACCCCTCTTGTTCATGACTTGAAAAAGGATTTTGCTATATCTTTTCTTTACTTGCTCGAAACCCATAATAATGGGACAAGAGCAACTAAAATTATCAGCAGATTGAGTTTTAATAACCATTTTGCCCAAGAAGCCTCTGCCCATTTGGGAGGCATATGGCATCTTTAAGACTCAAATCACTAGGGTGTGGATATTTGGGATCATACTCATTAATATGTCCATATGAAAGTCAGATGACAAAGTTCAAATCCTTGGTTACTCTTTATTGTATATGGAAGCCCCCAATTTTCAAAGCAAATGTCTCTTCGGGAAAGTCTTCATAAAATAGCATATGTTAATTCTCAACATTACTGTCTTTGGGCATTTCAACTCTATTTTTTACTAACCATGAAAGGAAAGGGGTTCGAAACATTCTCCACAAACGCATAATCGATTTTAGAGTGAATCTCTTATTGTGACCTCAAGATGTTCTTTTCTCTAAAGTTGCTTTCACTTGGAAGCGAAAGCATCTTCACTAGAAATTGGATAGACTTATGGTGAATACGGAATGGAGTTTAAAATATCCTGAAACAGGTATCACTCACCTTCCTTACTATAAATCTAATCATCATTTACTTATTCTCAATTATCTTAGAGAGAGGCCTCTTGATTTTTGGGAGGTGTCTTTTTCATTTTTTGGATTCCTTGATCACTCAAGAGGACTTTGGAAACATGATGAGAAACCCTTCTCTTCCTTGGTTAGTCAAAATTTAGAAGCTAGGAGGAATTGGAATAAGGAAGTGTTTGGTCATATTTCCTACCACATAAAGCCACCATGGCACTTAACGTGTCACATAAGCCTCTTTTATCCCATTAATTAATTGGAGTTAACAAAAAGACTAATTTGATTGATGATTTATGATTTTAGAAATTATTTTAATAATTTTAGGGACTAAATTGACATCATGCTACAATTTCAAAGACTAAAATGATGATTCACTCAATAACTATTCTTTTCACCAGCTTCACAAAAAACATTTGAAAAATAAATAACTACAATTTAGAAGTACATAAATATCTATACATTAGAATTTTAACCTATATAATATGTGAGTAATTTTCATATTTATTAATACTTTTAAAAACATTAAAAAAATTAAATATGAAAGATGATGTACTTGAAAATTAAATATAAAAAATATTAAAAGAATAGTGAGACTTTTTAATTTATTAATTATTTACTTATTATAATTTGAAATAAAATAAAAGTCATGTGAATAGTATTAGATAAAAAGAAATTCAATTTTTTAAAATATTAAGAAATTTTTTTGACTTTAATATTGTTGAAATAAATAAATAATGATATGAATAACATTAGATATGAATAAATTTAATTTTTGTATTAATAATAAACTTTCTAATTTGTGAGTAAAAGAGAAAATATTATTTTAGTGCGTACATTGTACATCATAAATATATAATATTTTAAATTTATGATAAATAATTTAAATTTTGATATAACGTTAATTTTAACTATTTACAATTCAAAAAACTACTAAAATTGAATTTAGAGATAAAAAAAAGAGTAGAATGAAAGAGATAGACAATTAAAAAGATCAAATATACAAATAACAATAAAATGAGGGTAGTTTGAGATGGTTAAGAGAGAAATTTTCTAGCTAGCTATAGGCTATTGTGAACACCCAATTTTATCCGGACAATCCACATAATAAAAATAATATAATATAAACATTTTGGTTAAATAATTTCCTCTTATCTCATGCATATTGGGCCAAAATTGCCTAAAGCCCCATAAAAAGGAAAGAAAATCAAAATAATATTTCTTTTATGCTTGAGGCCCATAGCCAATTTAAATATATGAATGAGTTTCCTTGTTGGTCATCTAAAACCCATAGTTAAACACGTAAGTCATCTAAAAAGAGAGAGGGGCAAACATAAGATAAAAATGAATAAAAATTAGAGGTTTTGTTTCAAGGCCTTGTAGGGTCAAAAGGCTCATCAAGTAAAACGGAATATTGGGCCGAGCCAGGCCCATTCTCAATTAAGGAAGTTGAAACGTGGGGAGGAAGAAAACAAGAAAGCTTCCTTTAGAAGTTTTTAACAAGGCTATATAAGGCAATTTTCAGAGACGGTAAAAGGACTTTTTTTTTCGGAAGACTCTCATTGGTTCTTGCACTATTCCCTTTCGCAGACTTTCATCTGTTCTGGCATATTCACTCTCGTAGACTCTCATCTTTGATCTTTTCTCAAATTGCCAAATCTCCTTAGGAGAAAATAGAGGAAAAGTAGAAAATGCTATTAGATTGAGGAGAAAACGAACAGAAGAGGAGGAACGCTATCAGATTGAAAGGAAAGAGAAAAGAAGGAATACATTTACATCTTCTTAGTGAAGCCTCTAAGGTATCCCTGTTTTTTTTCTTTTACACTCCCCTGTTGAATGCGTATGGCTCATTGTTCCACTGTTTGAATTTCATTATGTGTGGATATATCTAGTTTGTTCTGGAACTTTCTCCTCCTGATAGCTCTTTTACTTAGGTTCCTATAAGTTACCAATAATTCATAGGCGAATGTGAGGAACACTATATGATCTGAACCTTGCAGAATAGCTTGACTTAATTCCTGTACATACTGCAGTTAAAAAAAAAACCACTGTACTACTCTTGTTCTTCTCATTACGATGACGTTGATGCATTAGTGTCGTTTTTTTACAAATGCGTTTCCTATTATAAGGTTCAGATTCATTTTCTGTCCGAAAGGCAAATGTGAGAATCCAATCATCATTTATACCAATAACAATATCATATAATTCATTCCGAATTATAGGACTCATATACCGCCACAAAACACATTGAATCATAAACATCAGGAGCGACAAAGGTTTGCAAATGAGTTTGACATTTAAGAATAAACAAAAATGATAATAATGAAAAGAAAGAATGAGTCCTCTGCTGTCACGATAGAGACTCGTATCGGTGTCTTACCGGAATCGCATTTTGTTTACGAGTGTGAATTTGAGTCAGCCACCGTCATTTCCGTGATCCCTTTCACTCACCGTTCTTTCTCCCTGCAACGGCGCTACGATCTGTCCCTGAAGGTATTGGAGTCACATCTTTTGGGAAAAGGCCTGTATGTCCATCAAGCTATTGAACCCCTTTCGATAAACAAAACGGATCTGAGCCCATAGTCTTTTTTTGTTTTTGTTGCCTCGGGTAGCTTGTCCGTTTCGTCTTGGATACTTTGGATTAATGTATGTTGCTTATTGTTTCTTTATCCTAAGTTTATTTTTCTTTTTCTTTATAAATTTCCGTCATAATAATAATAATAGTAATAATAAGTTTGGATAATTAAACTAGATTCATAGATTTACGCTTTTATATAATACTCTTGATTTCTTTTGTAATAAATATAAGTAACTTTCCTTAATAAATAAATGACTAAATAAACAAATAAAATAATTTTAAATCATTAAACTTAATAATAGCCACTTAGGATGCACTTCCTATTTGGACATTATTAAAGTTTTTAATATTAGTGATAATCATTTAAGATGCACTTCTTATTTGGTTATCATCCTTTTTCTATAATAATAATAATAATAAATAAATAAAATGATGTTTTTTTTAACAAAGGTTTTAATGGTAGTCACTTTGGATGCACTTCCTATTTGACTATTATAAAATCTTAAAAGGGGTATATTGATAACCACTTTGGATGCACTTCTAATTTGGTTATTGAGTATGCCTTTATAATGAAAGTAGAACAAAATTGTTAAATCTTTTTTTCACAATATTGAGGGTTTTACAATATTAAATTTTTTTTAGGATTTTAGATAGTCACTTTGGATGCACTTCCTATTTGACTATTATGAAATCTTAAAAGGTATATTGATAACCACTTTAGATGCACTTCTCATTTGGTTATTTGAGTATACCTTTACCATACTAAAATAAAAAATAAAAAATATACATATAATAATAATAATAAAATAATATATATATATATATATATATATATATATATATATAAACAATCGACCAACAAAATGTTTTTCTACAAAAGAACTACGTGAGTCTGAGTTCCTCATTGCACCAGAGGATACGTAGGAGCAGGGGCTCACCCCTGTCGATCTCAAAAACCTAAAAAGACTTTAATCCCTTTTTAATGTTCAAAAATAAAATGGCTAAGCAAGAGATAAGACTTTCACACATTAGGATGAAAAGGTAACCATCTTTTGATGGACGTGTAGGGTGCTAACATCTTCCCTATACGTAAATAACTCCCGAACCTTTCTCTCGGTTCAAGACCATCATTCGTAGGTTTTTCTATGGTTTATCCTTAATAAATCATAGTGGCGACTCTTCTGATCATTTTCATTTTCGCCGTCCGGTCGTGACCCTGGTTGCGACAGCTATAGTGTATGAAATGTAGCTCTAAAGGAGAAAATAGAAGAAATATTAAAATGTATAATATAGAGAGAATTATTTGTTTTAATTTATAAAATAGGACTAAATACAAACATGGTGTGGATGGTTGTCATATAATCATATCCCTTAAGCATGTTGTTAGGGATTCGATCCCAAAGTTTGTGTGTATGAAAGAACATCTATTGTGAAAGGTTAACCTCTTAAATGAATATTTGTACCTCGAGAGATTAGTCTTTAGTTTTTAGTCTGATACCTTAGGCACAAAAAAATAATATAGGACCAAATTTTCTATTATAATTTTTATAATTTAAAATTAAATTAAAATAAAAAGATATGTAAAAACAAGGAGAGTAAGAGAAAACTTTTTTCTCTTGTAATTATGAGTGAAAGTTATACTTAAAGAAGAGAAGAGAAATAATATCAATAGTGAATTATTTAAGAAAATGAATAAAGTGAGAGACACTCTCCCTCTAAATTGTATATTCTACAAATAACAAATCTTTTTTTTTAAATTGCAAATATAAGAACGTGTCTTAAAGTATCTTTTTTTTGGGTGCATTAATGTGTCTTGAAATGTGAAGAACAATGTTCCTGATCAGCAAAGCCAGCTAAAATAATGAACTTTTTTCCTTTTCAAAAGAGAAATTACTTCAACAAAAACAAAAACATTTCTTGTTTCCCATGTAATAAATTTTTAATTTGATATTTATTTAAATATTTATAAATGAAAAGTGTATTGTGTGTCTTGAGTGTCCTCAAAGAGAAGCAAAAGCTTGAATGTGTTTTTGTGTTCCAATTTGTAAGTCTAGAGAGTTGTATTTCGCGGGAAACAAAAATAGGTTCGCATTTGCACGTCTTTCTTTCCTTTATTTTTTTGTATTTCTTTATTTATCCTCAGCAAACCAATTCGTGTTTAGGGTTTCACATTGCTACTTCACTTTTGTTCATCTTTCTTTACTCATTAAGTTGCATGCATCATCATGTCTTGAAAGGTTGATGTGTGTAAAATATGTGTTAAAAGTGCTTTAGTTTCATCATGTGCCTATCCAATGAGAGATCAATTAATTTTGGTACTTCCATTATTCACCTTGTCAAAGGGAATTTATACATTCTTAATTAGATTGCTTTATTCACTAATTCTTTCTCCTATATGTCTCTTAGGTGAAACATCATGTGTTCTAATTAGTGTATCATTTTTTTCTGCTTCCATATTATATATTTCTTATGATTACACCCATGTTGTAATGAATGCTGGGAAATGGAGTGCCATCGTGAGCCAAAAAATAAATGTAGTGAAGATGCAGAATATTGAGGTGACTAAGGAATGGATAATGAATCATGCATTCAGGAGAAAGTCAGGATAGAATGTGTAGAAGAAAAGATGACACAAACTCGCCTTAGGTGGTTTGCTTGTTTCCCTAGTGAAAAAAATGGAGAAACCTCAAATGGAAGATATTTTCATGAAAGAGGGTAGAGGACGACTAATGAAGTTTATAGAGAAACCACTAGTAAGACCTCATTGTAAATATTATGTTGAAAATTTAGTTCTTGATAGCGCTCAATGGCATAAATCGATGCATGTAATCACCTCCAAGTGGGAATAACAAGGCTTGGTTGTTGTTGCTGTAAAAGAAGCTTGACAAAAAACGAAATAAGTGAGATAAAATTCCCTATATGATGATATTTATTGTATTTCATGTCCTACTCATTTTGTGTTATATAATTTGTAGTTCGTAGTTAGCCAAATAGACTTAAAGCATAAGAGAAATGGGAGTTAGAAAATATGTTAGAAACTGGAACATAACACTTAAAATGAGGTTATCTACTATATTATACTTCTGAAAATACTAGTACAGTGTGGTCAACAATGGATAAACTTCCAGGGTATTCAATAAACCCTGCACTCCTCCTCTCACTACCCTCTACTTATTTTTTTTCCTTTTTCTTCCCTTTTTTTTTATAGTCATTCAGGTCAACTTAATTTGTCTCCTATATCCCTTGGTCACCTCTCCAAAAATATGTTACTGATAGAAGACCAAGATCAAAAGCCATTGTATGCATGCTATTTAATTGAAAAGGACTAAGCCAAAGCTCTTACCATCAGAAAATGGAAACGACCAGAGTAAAAGCTCCTACACTCTCTCTACCAGAGCTAATGCTCTTTAGGGAAGAATCTCTGCCAAAAGTCTAACCAACCCCTCCACACTAACCTTGCCCCTTATATACTTGCTACAAACTGTTAATTCAGGTCCTCCACATTCCCCTATAACCTTCTTCCTTTTAGTGCAAAATCCAATAGCTGGGACTCTTGACCCATGATCTAAACCAAGCTTGTCATTATAGCATTAGGAATTTAGGACCTAGAATCCTATCAATGCCTGCTGCTTGAAATTAAGCCTTGTCCTCAAGGCTTAGCTCAAAGATTGCTTTTGGATAACAATTATCTTCTCCATGTTGCTCTCAAGATAGGTAAAGTGGCCCATTGGATTAATAAGACTCAGTTGCTATTGCTGTAAAGAAGTTTGATGAGATGAAACAAGTTAGAGAAATTTCTCAATCTCTATGATATATATTGTATTTCATGTCCTACATTTGTGTGTTATATGCATTATACTTAGCTAGTTAGCATTAAAATGTAAGAGAAATGGGAGTTAGGTAATATGTTAGACACTGCATAGAAAACACTTAAAATGAGGTTAATAGCTTAGGCCTTAGAAAATGAGACATTAGATGCATTAAAATATCACAATTCCTCTACTTTTGAATAATACAATCTCCAGCCAATTCTTAACTAAAAACTTATGGAACATGACCAACCAACTCATCCACATAAAGTCAATAGCTATCAACATCCTTCCCATCATTGGTTCTTGGTCAGCGTTGTCTATCAGCGTTGATACCTTTACTTAAACACTGATTGAACCATCCTACAACCATGGTGGATGATTCTTAGCATCTTTGGCAACCTTTAGTGTCTTCTAGCACTATCATAATATGGAACGTTGATGGAACAAAGGCATGTGAACTTACCAGCACATAAAATGGACAATGGATTTGTGAAGATGAGGCAATGATCGAATTTGAGTTGCTGGCAGAAACTGCACCAAGTGGGTTTCCCAATTTCCACTTTTTCAGGTTCCATCTCTAGTTTGATGGCTATTTTCCTTCCCTCTTCAATTTCGATTTTCCATCAGCATCCTTTATCTCTGTCTTGTCACTAGGTACAAAGCTAGACCCAACCCAAAAACTCTAGTTTAATGCTCATTCTAAGCTATGTCGTCCACTCCTCCCCAATACCTGCTGAGCCAATTCCAAGGCACCCCTACCTGAAATGGGTCTGAAGGCTTTACCAATTCCCAAAAAAGATTTGAGCATGAAACAGTGTGCTACACAACTCTTCATAATCAACAGCATCACCCATGGTTCAGCATATTGGACAGTGACTCCAAACATGTGTTTTTAGTTTGCTCTTGCTCAATGTGATTTCAATTGGCTACCAACCAAAGGAAGGTACTACAATACTCCCAAGAAATTTGTTGTGTTGACAAAGTTGTCTCTCTAATTTCTTGGAGAAATGTTGATGTTGTCGTAAGTGGAAAAGGATGATTTTCGAAATTCCTCAAGTCTATCCAATGGTTAGAATCAACTAGTATGAGTTTACCATCCACTTTAACTTCAGCTGTTTCAGACTTCACCGTAGGACAGATAAGGATCTTTCCCTTCTTTTTCTAGACACAATGGTGCCATTATCTTCCCAGTTGTTATGGTGGAAGTTTCTTTCATTTACTTGTGGCTATGGCCTCTCCAAAAACAGAATTCCAGGTACTGTTACTTTATTGGCCTCTACTCTATTCTTATTGACTTGTATAATTGGTTTTGGCCATGATTCCTTCTTCTCCTGATCAATTGACAACCATTTCTTCAATTGGTCAAACTCTGTTTCTACAACCATCACTTTTGACATCTGTGATCTCTTCCTCTCTATTGACCTCAGTGATTGTGTTTTCCTCTTCAAACTTTGTAATGACTTTGGATTGTTCTTCATTTTCTGACTTATCTGTACCAATCTTTATTTGTGATCATTTCAGACTCATTGTAAAAAGTTGGTGTCTCTCCCATATGGCATCCCAACGAGCAAAAGTTGCAACTATTGAATCCTCCATGGCCTTAATTATTGCAAGAGCAGCCTTGTTCATAATTTGAAATTTTGTATTGATCTCCCCCTGGATCAGCAGTTTGGACCAATTGGTAGAACAAGCAAGATCACAAACTAGTATGAGTGTTATTTAATTCAAAAGAACTGAACCGTAGCACTTAAAAGCAAAAATGGAAACATAGCAGAAGCTTCTAGACTCACTCTACCAATGCTAATGCTTCTCAAGGAAAAATCCTTACCCAAAATCTAAAAATACATAACACAAAAAACTAAATTCCCTCTGATTGCCTCTCATGCAATCGGTTTCATTAAGCATTCAATGCTCTTGATTGCCTCTTTGTGTTCTTTCCTTATATAAACTTTAGTGATAGGTGGTTTCCTAACATAATCTTCCTAATAATTTGATTTTGATTCCATTAATTGGTCCATCCCTGTGTTTTATTTCTTGCTAATGATTAATATTTGATGAATGAAGCTGTCTTAAATTGTTAATTGTCTGTCTTGACATATTTGTGGTTTGCTTGATGGTAGACATTTTTCATATTCAAGCTAAATATCATTGGACCAATTTTGTCTTGGATTTTGTTTATAGTTGTAAATGGCCATATTAAATGACCTCAAGATGAAAACATACAAGCCAATGTCTTGGAAATAATTGGATCAAATATTCAATCCACATACTCTAAGTGCTCAACTAACCTAACTACAAAACTTGGTATAAAACTTCCTATCTTGGTTATTATTGTCTAGAATTTAAAGAAGTATTTCACATTTGAGATTCAAGTTTTGAATGATAAGAATGTCAAATGCCGATTTCAAGCTTCAAATTTTCAAGTACTTGAGTTTGCCCATGTTCGTATGCCTGATGAATTTGTCCACAACTAGTAGATGTTTAATTTCTTCTATACTTATTTTGTGCATGAGTTCTCGCGTCTATTTAATATAGAAAACTTTGATTTTTTAAATAATAACATTGTGGCATGATTTTTCTTTTGTGTCATTGTATTTTATAGTTAGAAAGTCTTAGAAGAATCTTGGTCACATTCCCCAAGTCTGTAATGGAATTCACAATTTGAGATTGCATATCCTTTCATCTTTTTTTTATTTTTTTGTAAAGGTCTATGTGAATGTAAATTCTCAAATTTCGTCTTTTACCTTGATGCATTTGAATGTACAGAATTGCTTTGGGATTAAGTGACATCAGTTATAGTTGTTCTATTAGGTGACATTTACTCATTGGTCATTTGGAATTAAGATTAACTAGCTATATTAACAGGGAATCAAACAATACTGATCTTACTTTTAAAATTTGACATGTTCAATCTGCTATTAAGTACATATTACCCATGAGAATTGTGTGAGGACAACCATGCTCTTTATTGTTCAAAAGAAGAACGGGAATTTTCTTGTTTGTTCTGCATACTTCAAAAGGAAGTACAAGGGAAAATAAAATGATTTTGTTTGGGACTAAAGTGTTTTGGGTGATTCAAAGACTGAAAATCTATTGTATCATACAATCTTTTCTTTTTTAAATCACCAAAAGGATGGTTATTTGCGGTGGAATGGTTCTTATCATCAAGCAATGTCATTTTGAGGTGGACATTGGTGTTTATAAAAAGAAAAAGAAAAGGAATACTATGACATTTTTGCTAAAACAAAAATCTTACTATTTTTTCAAAAATACAATGATGTCATTTCTCTCTAAAATAATGTCAATTTGCATTACAAATGATTTATTGTTCTCTTATTTTCATGTTATAATAGGTTGTCACTTGAGTAAAGCACTACATTTGCACCATGCCACTAAGATAGTAATGGATGAAGGATGGAATCAAATCTAGCTTAATCTGGATGATTTCACCAAGAAAGCACATGGTACTAATTCTGTGGAGACATAGCAAGTTTAGGCACATGTAAATTGTTGCTTGAGATGATTTACTTCTCTGATGGCCTCTAGTTTGAAGAGGACTCCTGCCAGAGTTTAAATTGTACCTTTTGATGCAAGTTAAAGATGCCTGTATATAGTCTCATCTTGCTTTATTTGCTTTTTGGAAAAAATATCACCTTGTGCTTATCATCTTGCAGAAATCCTAAAATTGTTGTGGGAGGATGAAATTGGAGCCACAAGAGAGTTGGATGTTATTTCATATGCATATTGTGTGTAGTTTTAGTTGTTGGCTTCTTTATACCAAATTTGTATCTATGATGTGCTAGAATTAATAAGAACTTTGCAACTGCTCGTTCCAACCACATTAAGCTGAACGATGTTCTGATGCTTGCCTTTATAACATTGGAAGTCAATTTTGATAATGATTTGTGTTTTTATATGATAGTTTCTAATCAAAGAAAGGATGATAGTGTTTTAATGCATTGCATTAATAATGTATATGCTTGATATAATATTATCCAATGAAAGGTTTCGCTTCTCGTGGAAAGAAGAATGTACAAAAATATGAAGTAATAAGTCTACTCAAATCAGTATGAATTGATGAGAAGATATGCTTTCATTTTGGGTTAAGATTGGAGATGGTTAAATTCAATGTGTATAAGTCATCTCATCCCTCCCCTTCTTATGATTGTCTCTTCATTTTAATTTCACAGGAACATAGTAATTATGGTGAATATTTACCATATTTGGTGAAGTACAAGCAACTGGTGTCAACATTATACATCATCATGTCCAATAAATGCAAAATAATGTCTTATTCAACTTAATGTAATGTTTTGACCCTTTTTTTGGGAGGGGGGGGGGGTGTTTCCTTCTTTGAAACACAAGTTGGATAAATACAATTTTAAAACAGATAAGTTTTAAAAAAATAACATAGTTTTTACATTTAAAGAGAAATTGAAAAACAATAGGATAAATATTACTTGATACTTTTGTAGTGTCCAACCAAAGAACACAAAGTTAAAAGACCTAATTTGATTATTTCTACTATATCTTCAAACTATCCTAATCACGTGTTAAGTTTGAAGTAAATTATGGTCTGAATCAATGTAGGACAACAAAAACCAACTAATATAGAAAAAAAGGTTTGAAGTAAATTATGGTTTGAAGTAATGCATTCTATCATGTTATAAATATTAAGATAAATTAAATTAAAAAGTTTTGTAACTTGTTTGAGCTAAGTTAGATAGGGACTAAAGTGAGAGAATCATATTTTCTAGGATAATAATCTAGGAATTAAAATCTTGCGAGTTAAAAGAGGATGAAAGGATCAATTATTTGAACTTCCTTTTAAAATTCCAATATTATGGAGTTTGTAAAATGAATATTAATAAAAAAAAAATTATGCTGTTAAGTGTTCTTTTTATAAATTACTTTTAGGAACCTAACTACAAAATAATATAACTAGTAGGATTTAATTAAAAAATTCTGTAAATTATAAATTTAAAAATTATAAAAGTATGAGAATCTAGTTAAATTTTCAAACTATAAAGACTTATGGAGAATTTTTTATATAATTACTTAATGTTGAATGTGTACATTGAATGTTTTTATTTATTTATTATACAAGAAAATTTGTTCATTTTTTTTCTCTTCATTCAAAAAAAGGGTAAAAAAAAACTTTATAACAAGAGAAACAATTATCCTTCTACGTTCAGCACTCAATGTTGAAAACAAAAAAATTTAGCACTTCAAAGTTAGAATTTCGAGGGTTGCAATATTAGTTATCATATTTTGAATAATTGTGAGGAAATGAAAGATTAAAGATTTCAATAGATACAAGATTAATTCATATAAGATTTTGCTCATCTAAAATTTAATATGAAAAAGGATGAAAACTATTTATAGCTTGCTGTATATTCAAACTAGTAATTATAAGAGTATTTAGTTTTAATACTTTGGATAAATGACCATAATGCTACTCAATGAAATGCATTTCTTGTGAGTTTAAATTTTAGACTTTTATAATACAATAAATTAATTTCATATTATTACTCAATATGCACTGCTACAGTGAGACCTAAAATTTAAAGGTAAAATCAATTTTTAACTATATTAAAACCTTTGTAATATAAAAGAACAGTTATCTCTTTAGAATTCATCTATTTAAATTATTAAACAACATATCAAAAAACTAGTTGTGAATGTCGCAATGATTTCTAGTAAAACATTGAAACAGAATTTAACTGTGAAATGTTTTGTCCAATAATAATTGATAAATAAGTGACGGGTGAACAAAGACAAAGCAAATATAAGTTTACAAAATAATTATTTAGTAATTGCTAGGAAGTTTCAATTTGATAATTAATCAGAAACAGGATCAACATTGAGAAATTGAATGTGAGCAATCTTTGGCCAGTCTTCGCCTTCTGGTTTCCGGCAACGCTGTTTGAGCAACGGACAATTGCCCCAAATAGACAAAGATAAAATGGACTTGGGCAGCCCCCCTCTGGTAAGCATTGGAGGCAGGGGCAATCCCAAAGACAATAACTCGAGAGAGGAGAGGTGGCAGAGACCCTCTGGTAAGCATTGGAGGCTGGGGCAGCTACTAAGACGCAATGACTTGAGAGAGGAGAGGTGGCAGAGACCCTCTGACAAGCATTGGAGGCTGGAGCATTCAAAAAGAACCAATTCCTTGAGAGAGGAGAGGTGGCAGAGATCCTTGTAGTCCAGTTCTTTAAGATCTCCACAATTTTGGATCCATAGAGAAGTAAGGGAGCATGACAGCAAACCTTCATCAAGAGAAGACTCCGCATCCAGTTTTATAATATCCAAGGTTTTCAGAGAGGGATTGTCATTGAGGCGATAAGTTTAGCACATTACAGAGTTTCATCTTTTCCAGATTTGTGGCAAACTTCCGTCAGGGGACAACTCAACTTTTGGACAATCTCTATCTTTAGCTTATAAAGAGATGGAAGGAGGATGTGCATGGGTTCAGGCAATGATTCAAATTGAGGGCCCTCAACCTATTTTCAGTTTCCTCGGATGATTATGAGCGTGTTCCTGTGAAATCTTCTGTAGATTACGACACCTCCTGAGAGAAAGGCACCTGAGTGTTGGGAACAATCTAGCGGCAAAGTTGTTAGAGAATCACAACCATCAATGATCTTCAACGATACAAGGAAATCGTAGCGACGACTCATGGGAATATTCATATTCAGGCAATCCGATACGGATTAGTATTCAAGAGAAGTATTAGATATCATTTGCTCAATCAATTTGACCAACCATGCTTCCATTTTGTTCTCCCTCAATGTTGAGCTCTTTCCATAAAGTTCCTAGCCTTCCATAGTCCCTAGAAGTGTTTGCAGTCATGAATATCTAATGTCTTTAAATGAAGAAGTTCGCTCGGGCAGGTAACCCTTTCAGCTGGGACAATCCTCTATTGAAAGATGTCGAAGACAGGAAAAGCACCTGTCAAAGCGTGACATTCCCATTTTTCCCATTCGTTCATAAGAGAACTTAAATCTTTCCAAGGATGCAAATGAGAACAGCTACTCCATGAAAATCAGCTTCAATATCCACAATCCATAAGCCCTGAATCCTAGGTCCTTGAGAAATGGCATAAGTCCAAGGGAGGCAAACATCGGCTATATTGACAGTGGTACAACTCTAAAGACACGAATTCAATAATGAATTATCTCCCAATAACCAACGTGGAAAATTTTGTACCACCATAGTAGCTGATTGACAACTTATCAAGTTTTGGAAGGTTGTAGATTCTCAATTACAACTTCATCCCTTTCTTTCATTGAATCACTAGGGTTCCGTCCCAGTCCCATTCTAACCCTAGCTCACAAGGTGTGTTTTACTTTTCAAATCCCCTGCTAATGCATCCGAGGGATATCAATATTCTGCAGCATCCGTAATTGATAGGCCTCCATGAAGATTGAGTTCTCCTAGTTGCTGAATACTGAACTCCCTACTTTTGCCAACATAAAACTTACTCATCAATACTTGAAGATTCTTCAGTTTTCCAAAATCCACTGGCGCCTTTATCAAAAGAGTATCTATTAATTCAAGGCGACGCAAATTGGTAATTTATGCAAATTAGAGGGAAGCTCCTCCAATATTCACAATAGCTTAGCTTCAGTATTTGCAAATTGGAGAGTGAACATGTTGAGTCAGGTAGTTTTTTATGGCAGTATGGGAAAGGTCCAAGGAGCGGAGACGTTTAAGATCGCCAACAGAGTCAGGAACCTCTTCTAGGTCAGAATAAGACAGAGATAAGACGCATACGAACTTTAACTTGGAGAACAATTCATGTATCAACATCTTGCAATGCCAACGATTTTCATGTACACTTATTGACATAAATGTACGTAACTTTTTAGTATCACATGAAGGTTAAAACCCATCAAAATTTTGAACGTGATGGTTGCAATTGAAAAATGAAGGGTTCTTTTTGGTATACTTTTCGCTTGATCACCTCCAATCTGAAACAGATGTCCCCACAAACATATTTTGCCAAATCGTTGAGAAGGTCATGCATGACAAAAACTTTTCGTATCTAGTGCTTATTGTTGAAAAAAGGACCTTGATAAGAGATCATGGAAGTACTGTCACCAACTTCTTCTGGACTCTTACTCTGTTGTGGGCATTGTAGAAATTTCTGAGCCATCCAAAACTGAATTAAACACTCCTTGTCAAACTCATAATCTTTGGGAAATAAGGCACAGTAAGCAAAGCATCTTTTGAGATGCGAAGGAAGGTGGTGATAGCTTAATGCTAAAGCAGGACAATATTACCATCCACTAATTCCCATATCTCCTTTTTCAATACAGCTTTCCCATTCTGAAACAGATGATTTGTTGTGTAATAGTCTTCCCATTGTTTTCAAGGCTAGAGGAAGTCCTTTACATCTTTTAACTATTTTCATACCAATCTCCTTGGAGTCTGAATTTGGTTGAGGATTAGCATTTTGAATGCATGTTCCGCAAACAATTGCCAGCAATAATGTTCTTGTAATTGCTCCAAGTGGTGTTCTTTTGACCTCATGGTAGAAGCAACTTTCTTGCTGCGTGTCGTGACAAGGATCCTACTTCCCTGAGCCCCAAAATTAATTAGAGGAGTCTGCACAGCTTCCCATTCCTCTCGTTTTTCGTTCCAACGTCATCCAAAACAAGAAGAAATTTCTTCCCTGTCAGTTTTTCTTCCAATCTTTGGTGAACCATCTTTAGGTTTCTACTATCATCAGTTGATCCAGTGATGGCTTCAAGAATTGTTCTTGTTAGGCCTTGAAAACATCAAATCATCTGAAACACAGACCCAAGCTTTGATATCAATTTACCCTCTATCCTTGGGTCATTGTATACATGTTGGGCAAGTGTGGTTCTTACCCACCCCACCCATGCCAAGAATAGAAAGTATTGATAGCTTGTTACGATTGTCAGTGTCAGATGTAAGCCAATCAAAGATCATTTTTTGTCATCATCTCTGCCATAAATAACACTTTCAACCACGACATATGTTGATGGCAATTTCTGTGACACAGTACTACCCGATCCCGATCCAACCCCCAACACCACTAGCCTTTCTTCAAAACCTAGAAACCTTTCTGGCTTACAAGATCATCTAGGTCATCAAGGACGTTGTTTTATCCTTGATTCAATTTCATTTCAAAGGAACTAACAGAAGATTTGAAGGAATTCCACACCCTTGTTAACAGCACTCTGAGATTCAGCTTCCACTTGGAATTTGGAGAGTTCATAATCTATTCATCCAAGAGATCCTCTGCTTCAAACACGACATCTTTGGCCTTAAGAAGCCAGTTCTCACACGTGGATCTCTGAACTGCTTTTGTTCTGCATCATCAGCCAGAGCATCGATGGATCGCAGCTTCACCTTCAACTTGGTCAGCAGCATCTTATTGAGTTTTCTTCCACGAAAGTAGTCCACAAAATGAGAAGCCAGCCTGTCACATGTCACCTGAAGGAAAGAAGAAAGAAGAGCACCACCAACGAATTCTGCTGCCATGGTAGGAAAGGGGGCGGAGTGGATGAATGGAAATGAGTAACTTGAAGTGCAGTGTAGGATTAATCTACTGATGAAATGAGTAACAAGCTATTGTCTGAATGATGGCTTTAATTGGGTGGGTGAACTTTTTTCTTTTGATGGGCAGTCAACCAATAACAATTGAGTCTTCCCGTCAACACAAACTTTCACAGCTGGATTCCATGTATGGATGAGTGGCTATGATTCCGCTGCGGGAAGCTCTTGGGGATTTTCCAAGACTTCTGATAAGAGCCTTGTCATTATGTTGTGTATAGTCACATCTTTATTTCATCAGTCTACTTTCAAAGTCTTTTTTTTATTAGTCTACCTTCAAGTTCATTAAATTGTGTTGCAACTTTCTGAACGTTTCCAAAACTCAAGTGCACCGCGTAACTTATCATATTATGCATGATTTTGCTTTTGTACATTTAGGAAACAACATTAAAAGAAGGGGTCTTATTTCTTAAACACTTGTCCTGCAGATTTTCAGACAATACTAAAACAGAACAAATTAAATAAATAAATAAATCACTTGTGACATCTGAATTGCTATATTTCCGAAATTTCCAACTGCATGGATATTCTCTGGCTTGATAGGATTTCTGATCAGCTTTTCCTAATCAAATATAATATATGCATGCAAACTCATTTGATGTATTAACATCCTTGCTTTATTCCCTTCATTGTCTATAATGAAATATTTAAGTTTAGTACGTTTTGTCAGTTAGTTTAGTATATTTAAATATTTTAATCAAGGTTTAGTAGGTCCATGGAATGGTATTAGTTGGTAGTTCTTTACACATGTCTGATCTTGGTTAAAAGTCATGATAGTCTGGTGAAAATACATGCTGAGTATGTAAGAGAGAGAGTTGAAGTCACCATCTTAAATTTATATTATAAAAACCATTTCCTTACAGTACTTTTAATCTCTTTGTTTAGCAGATCAAGTTTAGGAGATATGTTTGCATAGGGCCAAGTGGAGAAAATTGATCCTTTGCTTTGTTGGGTAGAAAGCACGAAGATGTTGATCCTCTGCATATAGCCATCTTGTGATGTTTGTATATGTTTATTAAAGTTTTATTCATACTAATTGGGTTTCCTTTTATCTTCAGTACCTGCACTTACGTTCTTTTTGTATATATTGCTGTTAATTTTTTAACATTTTATTGTAACCATCTAATCAAACCTATTTTGGACATGGAGGAATCTAGGGTTACTTTTTTTAATACTCTGTTTTTAAGACTTTTTTTATTATTGACTGTAATTTGTTAAAAATCACAAATTTTGATAGGTCTCATTCTTTTTTATTAAATAAAAGGCGAGACCTACCAAAATTTATAATTTTTAATAAATTCTAGCTAATAGTAAAGAAATGTTACAAAAAAAATAGAAAGTAACGCTGGCATTCCTCTTTGACATGACTCCTTTCATTCATCCATCGTTATAGCTACACTAATTTGACCGAGTCGTCTGACAATAATTTAACATTACAATACACAAAATTATACAAAAATCAGAAACAAAAATAAAATAACATAAAATACGAAATACTGGCAAAATATTTTTAAATTGATAAATAATAAAAAATAATATTTATAAAATGATAAATGATGGTAAATAATATTATTAAATTTTGCCATATTATTATAAAATTATCTTTAATTTCTTAAAAAAATAAAAACATATTTTAAGAAAAAAGGACCAAAAATATGTTGTTATAGTCACTATAATATAGTATTTTGTTTTGTTTTTACCATTAACAACCATCCTGTCATTACTTTTTTTTTTTTCATTAGTACACAGTAGCATATAGTTTGAGAATAGCTTTTCTAAAATAATTACTTTTTTTAAACTCTGAAAAAGTTAGTAAAAATAAGTAATGTTTCTCTAAAATGAATTGAACTAAACATATATATACTAACATTTCAACTTTTTAGATTAAAAACTATTAATTTAATCCTCTAAATATTTACTTGATTTTAACTTGATCTTTTAAGTTTTATAGCGTCATAAAAAATATAAATAATAATGTTATAATGATATTGAAAATAAAAAGTAAAAATGATTTATAAAAATAAAAGCTAGAGATTATAATAAAAAAACAAAGTCTATAATGATAATAATAATAATAATGATAATAATAATAATAATAATAATAATATAATAAATATTACTAATTAATTACATAAATTACTAATTAAACATTTCGAAAAGTATAGGAATAATAAATATTTTATTATTTTCATAAAAAATATTTACTGTAGTCTACAGAAAATAATATTTCTTATATTTTTTATTATACAACTTGCAGGTTATGTTTGACTCTGTCAATGCAGAGTTAATATACTGACAATGGATACGATAGCGTTGATGGCCAATCAATAGTTGTTGATTCTTCCGGACCACACATATGTCGGTTACATGTAGAGTTTAGATAAGTTTGAAGAATATCGATTTTTTAATTTATCAAATAGTGTGTTTTGTCAACTTTGGTGGCTAACTTATCAATAAATAAATCCAATGAACGTAACATCGTACATCAACGTTATTTAAGTGATGACAGCGCCTACTGAGATAACCACGAAAACTCTGATCAAATTAATTAAATAACTCATAGATTCATTTTTATCGCAACTTTCTTCAGTTTCTTAATTTTCGTTCAATCTAATTTATTTATATTTGGGCTAGCCAGACTCGGTGCAGGATTAATGTACTGATGAAATGAGTAATAAACTTTTTATGAATGATAGCTTTAATTTAGTTTGGTAAACATATTTTTCTTTGATAACTCGTCAACCATATAATTATGAGTCTTCTATTCCCGATAATTCACAGCTGTATTTCCTTGAATGAATGAGCGGCTATGATTTTGCTAAGGGTAGCTGTTGGGATATTTTCTAAGACTGGTGTTGTGTGTGTCACATCTTTATTTTATTAGTCCACCTTCAAATTCATTAAATTGTGTTACAATTTTCTCCATAGATACAGTGTAGAAGTTTTTATTCCTTTCTTTACCAGTGCAGGAGCTTTATTGAAATTTCAATGTTCACTCTCTGTTTTGTTAGGTAAAAGCAGGAAGATTTACGCTCAGGAGAACCCTTTACAGAGAATCATATTGTATGGAATGTATATTCAAAAAAAAGAATCATATTTCATGTCACTGTGAAGTTTATTAAAGTGAATCGTATTGTAGATCAGTGTGAAATTTATTACAGTGTGTACTAATGTTTTATTCGTACATCATGGGTTTCATGTATCTTCATTATCTGTGCCTATGCATTTTATCTTCTTCTTTTTTTTTGTTTAAATGCATCACTATTAATTTCTTACCTTTGTACTTTGACTATACAACCGAACAAGTTTTTCTTGATTCATTCATCCATCAGGACCATCACCATAGCTGCAATAATTTCACTGACTTGTGTTAATTCCCCATTCCACACATATAATATTACACATATATACAATATACTACAATCATAAAATAATATTATAAAAACAGAAACAGTTTTTAAATAATAAAATAGTATTTAAAAATAAAATAAGAGTAAATAATAATAAAATTCTAAAAAATATTAACAAAAGTTAAAAGGTATAATATCAAATATAAGAAATAACAGTAAATTAACATTACAACAAGTAAAAATCATTTATAAAAGAGAAACTAAATTAAAATAAAAAACAAATGTCTCACTATATTTAATAATAACTAGGCTTAAATATGTTTTCAATTCCTGCAAATATGACACTATCTAATTTTATTCTTATAAATTTTTTTGTTATTTTTAGATTCCTGACATTTTCTTAGTGTTATATTTTAGTCCTTATCATTAACTATGGTTAATTTAGTGCTGATATGATTAACAAAGTAAAGAATATTAAGTAATTAAGAAAACAAAGCATATTTTAAATTAAGATAATTAGATTATTTTTAGGTTGGCATTCAATAAGTAATGTATTTATTATTTTATATAAATAAGGTAATTGTATATAATTTAATTTTATAATTTATTTTTAATTTTTGATATATTTGAATAGTGATTTTTATTGCTTTTAATATTGTTCTTATTTTTCATTCATTAATTTATTTTAACTTTGTAATTTTTTAAAAAATTATAATTTACTTAGATATTTATTTTTTTTAATATACTTTAATGTTATTTTTATTTTAATTCATTAATTTGACTGATTGTAATATAATTCATTTTTTTAATATATCACAAGCATTGATTTTGTCTCTAAAAAAGATAAAAGTAATATATTAAAAATAACTTATAAACGTACGTAAATTATATTTTTTTTTAAATAATGTTAAAAGTAAATTAGTAAATTAAAAAGTAGGAAAAATATTAAAAGCAATAAAAATTACTGTTTATAATATATTAAAAATTATAAATAAACAATAAAAGTAAATTATATGTAATTACCTTATTTATAAAATAATAAATATATTATTTAATTGAATTTCATACCTAAAAATAATCTAATTATCGTGATTTAAAATATTCTTCATTGTCTCATTTCTCTTAATTAATATTCTTTATTTTGTTAGCTATATCAACACTAAATTGACTAGAATTAATGTTAAGGACTAAAAAGGAACACACAAAAATATCAAGGATCTAAAACTAACAAAAAAATTTGCAAAGGCTAAAATCAGACAGAGCCATATTTGTAGGGACTTAAAACATATTAAAATGTAATAACTATTATTATTAATAATACATAAAATACTAATGTAAACATTTTATGAAACGTATAGGAATAATAAATACTTTATTATTTTCTTCATAAAATATTTACTATTGACTCTATAGATTGTTTTTAGTTCCTAACTTCATTGTTTTAATCCCTATAAAACTGTAAACCTTCTATTTAAGTCCTTATATTAGAAATTTTTATTATAGTCCCTATTATTTAGACAACACCTAACCTGTGTTCCAATATCATTTAAATTAACCAGTTATCACTTAGCAAGGAATCCCTGAAGTAAGAGATTACAATGAAAAAAAATGAAATATAATATAAACTAAAATAGGCAAAAAAAATTATAGGGATGAAAAAAATAAAATTTAAGAGAACCAAATCAAAACACCCATGCATTATACGGATAAAAAAATTACTTAAGCCAATTAATTCTGTTTAAACTAATAATATATTATGAAAAAAAAAAAAAAAGTACATACCCATATCATCACTCGGTACACAATCTAGATATTTCATATGATAAAAAAAAAGTTAATACATAACGGATGAAATTAAAAGTTGTTGGACCATATTACTTATGGTCAGATAAGTTGCTTACTAGTGGCTTATGTAAATTTCATGAAAAGATATTTAAATTCTTCTACATGACTAAAATAATAATAAAATGAAGTTAAAACGAAATAAATTATAAACCAAACAAATTTTCTGTTTTTTTTTTTCAAAGCATGTTATTAGAACACAAATTTAACAAGTGGATTTTCTCTTCTCTCAGATCTGTTAAGCTATTAATAAATCATGCTAATAAACATTTTTTCCTTCTTTTCATCTGGAAAACAGTTATTAAGAACTACTTTATAGAATAATTTAGAAAAAAATACAAAAATCTATAACAAAATATCAAATATCTTAAAAATTTAAAGAGGTTTAAGTTTTCTATATTATACATTCTCAACATGCTCAGGACCAAACCCAGACATTCAAGATATTAAGCAATGTTTTAAAACCGAACCGGTCATTGAACCGGTCAAGACACTGATTCAAGGTTCAATGATTCAACCGGGGTTGAACCGTGATCGAACCGGTATTAATAAAATAATAATAATAATAATTAAATACATAAAAAATTAAAAAATATAATATCACAACTTTATAATATTAAAAACTAAAAATAAAATATAATTTTATAGGTTCTTAACATATACAATACCTAAAAAAGTTCAAATTAAAAATGTCATAATACTTAAGTCTAAGTTTTAATAATACACATCAATATTTATTAATAAAAACAAATTTATATTTAGAATAAAAAAGAAAATGACAAATATTTTAGGTTGATTTTTTTTCTTTAAAGAAAAATATCAAAATAATATTTTATTAGACATTTTTTATTGAACCGCTGCAAACCAGTTTTTTACCGGTTTTTGACCGATTTTACCGGTTTTTGACCGGTTCACCGGTTCATAGACCGGTTTTTTGCCTGGCCAATTTTCTGATTTAATTGAACCGGACACAAAACCGATTCACCAGTTTTTCAGTTAAACTGGCCGGTCCGGTCCGGTTTTCATAACATAGATATTAAGATATCAATTACTTCAATTACTTTATATTAAAGCATTGTTCTTATTGGACACGAGGCACCTTCTAATTCATTTACTTTCCAGCCAAAATTTTTACTTGATCATTTCATATGGTCGACTGAGTGGTTTCTGAACTCTATTTAATAGAGTACAGATAATTGTAGACCTGAAAATTGTACACCCTGTATTCACCTAGGACACGTAGTTAATTACATATGTAAATGACTAACTTTGTTTCAAAAATGGTTAACCATTATTAGATATTTCAATAACTTTATGACACTAGTAACCCCTTATGAGGTTATTAATCACATATAAAAAATTGATACAATCACATTCATTTACTCTTAACTATTTGTAAGACAAAGTTAACCATATTTATTATAGAAAGTTAACCACATGTAATGGTCAATAATCATATAATACTATTAATCACTTGTGAGACAAAATTAACCATATTTACACATGTAGTTAATAATGTGAGATGATTATATCGCATTAATAAAATTGAAATAGTATATATTGTGACAGAGTTCAAACATTTTTAATATATTTACCAAATATATAATTATTGTTTTAAAACTATATAGTCCTTTATCAAACTAGTTTTAAAAGTATTTTTAGTTTTATAATTAATTTAATTATTAACACATTTTTATGTAAAGAATAAGGCAAAACTAAGAAAAGAAAAAAAAAAGACTATTTGACTATGAAAATTATGTAGTAATAAATTTTAGATAAAACCATAATTTCAAATATGTTTCTTCTTTTCCTCTTCTTAGAATATGAATTAGATATTTTTATTTTAATCATAAATTATAATTGATTAATTTTTATTTATTAAATTTATTTTTCAATTACTTTTAATTTTATAATTAATTTAATATATAATACAAGAAGATATAATTGTAGATATATTTCTTCTTCTTCCTGAAATC
>CM014730.1:15939048-16040606 GCA_004329165.1 Spatholobus suberectus | reverse complement strand
GAGCAGGGGCTCACCCCTGTCGATCTCAAAACCTAAAAAGACTTTAATCCCTTTTTAATGTTCAAAAATAAAATGGCTAAGCAGAGATAAGACTTTCACACATTAGGATGAAAAGGTAACCATCTTTGATGGACGTGTAGGGTGCTAACATCTTCCCTATACGTAAATAACTCCCGAACCTTTCTCTCGGTTCAAGACCATCATTCGTAGGTTTTTCTATGGTTTATCCTTAATAAATCATAGTGGCGACTCTCTGATCATTTTCATTTTCGCCGTCCGGTCGTGACCCTGGTTGCGACAGCTATAGTGTATGAAATGTAGCTCTAAAGGAGAAAATAGAAGAAATATTAAAAATGTATAATAGAGAGAATTATTTGTTTTAATTTAAAAATAGGACTAAATACAAACATGGTGTGGATGGTTGTCATATAATCATATCCCTTAAGCATGTTGTTAGGGATTCGATCCCAAAGTTTGTGTGTATGAAAGAACATCTATTGTGAAAGGTTAACCTCTTAAATGAATATTTGTACCTCGAGAGATTAGTCTTTAGTTTTTAGTCTGATACCTTAGGCACAAAAAAATAATATAGGACCAAATTTTCTATTATAATTTTTATAATTTAAAATTAAATTAAAATAAAAAGATATGTAAAAACAAGGAGAGTAAGAGAAAACTTTTTTCTCTTGTAATTATGAGTGAAAGTTATACTTAAAGAAGAGAAGAGAAATATATCAATAGTGAATTATTTAAGAAAATGAATAAAGTGAGAGACACTCTCCCTCTAAATTGTATATTCTACAAATAACAAATCTTTTTTTTTTAAATTGCAAATATAAGAACGTGTCTTAAAGTATCTTTTTTTTGGGTGCATTAATGTGTCTTGAAATGTGAAGAACAATGTTCCTGATCAGCAAAGCCAGCTAAAATAATGAACTTTTTTCCTTTTCAAAAGAGAAATTACTTCAACAAAAACAAAAACATTTCTTGTTTCCCATGTAATAAATTTTTAATTTGATATTTATTTAAATATTTATAAATGAAAAGTGTATTGTGTGTCTTGAGTGTCCTCGAAGAGAAGCAAAAGCTTGAATGTGTTTTTGTGTTCCAATTTGTAAGTCTAGAGAGTTGTATTTCGCGGGAAACAAAAATAGGTTCGCATTTGCACGTCTTTCTTTCCTTTATTTTTTGTATTTCTTTATTTATCCTCAGCAAACCAATTCGTGTTTAGGGTTTCACATTGCTACTTCACTTTTGTTCATCTTTCTTTACTCATTAAGTTGCATGCATCATCATGTCTTGAAAGGTTGATGTGTGTAAAATATGTGTTAAGAGTGCTTTAGTTTCATCATGTGCCTATCCAATGAGAGATCAATTAATTTTGGTACTTCCATTATTCACCTTGTCAAAGGGAATTTATACATTCTTAATTAGATTGCTTTATTCACTAATTCTTTCTCCTATATGTCTCTTAGGTGAAACATCATGTGTTCTAATTAGTGTATCATTTTTTTCTGCTTCCATATTATATATTTCTTATGATTACACCCATGTCGTAATGAATGCTGGGAAATGGAGTGCCATCGTGAGCCAAAAATAAATGTAGTGAAGATGCAGAATATTGAGGTGACTAAGGAATGGATAATGAATCATGCATTCAGGAGAAAGTCGGATAGAATGTGTAGAAGAAAAGATGACACAAACTCGCCTTAGGTGGTTTGCTTGTTTCCCTAGTGAAAAAAATGGAGAAACCTCAAATGGAAGATATTTTCATGAAAGAGGGTAGAGGACGACTAATGAAGTTTATAGAGAACCACTAGTAAGACCTCATTGTAAATATTATGTTGAAAATTTAGTTCTTGATAGCGCTCAATGGCATAAATCGATGCATGTAATTCACCTCCAAGTGGGAATAACAAGGCTTGGTTGTTGTTGCTGTAAAAGAAGCTTGACAAAAACGAAATAAGTGAGATAAAAATTCCCTATATGATGATATTTATTGTATTTCATGTCCTACTCATTTTGTGTTATATAATTTGTAGTTCGTAGTTAGCCAAATAGACTTAAAGCATAAGAGAAATGGGAGTTAGAAAATATGTTAGAAACTGGAACATAACACTTAAAATGAGGTTAATCTACTATATTATACTTCTGAAAAATACTAGTACCAGTGTGGTCAACAATGGATAAACTTCCAGGGTATTCAATAAACCCTGCACTCTCTCTCACTACCCTCTACTTATTTTTTTTCCTTTTTCTTCCCTTTTTTTTTATAGTCATTCAGGTCAACTTAATTTGTCTCCTATATCCCTTGGTCACCTCTCCAAAAATATGTTACTGATAGAAGACCAAGATCAAAAGCCATTGTATGCATGCTATTTAATTGAAAAGGACTAAGCCAAAGCTCTTACCATCAGAAAATGGAAACGACCAGAGTAAAAGCTCCTACACTCTCTCTACTAGAGCTAATGCTCTTTAGGGAAGAATCTCTGCCAAAGTCTAACCAACCCCTCCACACTAACCTTGCCCCTTATATACTTGCTACAAACTGTTAATTCAGGTCCTCCACATTCCCCTATAACCTTCTTCCTTTTAGTACAAAATCCAATAGCTGGGACTCTTGACCCATGATCTAAACCAAGCTTTGTCATTATAGCATTAGGAATTTAGGACCTAGAATCCTATCAATGCCTGCTGCTTGAAATTAAGCCTTGTCCTCAAGGCTTAGCTCAAAAGATTGCTTTTGGATAACAATTATCTTCTCCCATGTTGCTCTCAAGATAGGTAAAGTGGCCCATTGGATTAATAAGACTCAGTTGCTATTGCTGTAAAGAAGTTTGATGAGATGAAACAAGTTAGAGAAATTTCTCAATCTCTATGATATATATTGTATTTCATGTCCTACATTTGTGTGTTATATGCATTATACTTAGCTAGTTAGCATTAAAATGTAAGAGAAATGGGAGTTAGGTAATATGTTAGACACTGCATAGAAAACACTTAAAATGAGGTTAATAGCTTAGGCCTTAGAAAATGAGACATTAGATGCATTAAAATATCACAATTCCTCTACTTTTGAATAATAACAATCTCCAGCCAATTTCTTAACTAAAAACTTATGGAACATGACCAACCAACTCATCCACATAAAAGTCAATAGCTATCAACATCCTTCCCATCATTGGTTCTTGGTCAGCGTTGTCTATCAGCGTTGATACCTTTACTTAAACACTGATTGAACCATCCTACAACCATGGTGGATGATTCTTAGCATCTTTGGCAACCTTTAGTGTCTTCTAGCACTATCATAATATGGAACGTTGATGGAAAAGGCATGTGAACTTACCAGCACATAAAATGGACAATGGATTTGTGAAGATGAGGCAATGATCGAATTTGAGTTGCTGGCAGAAACTGCACCAAGTGGGTTTCCCAATTTCCACTTTTTCAGGTTCCATCTCTAGTTTGATGGCTATTTTCCTTCCCTCTTCAATTTCGATTTTCCATCAGCATCCTTTATCTCTGTCTTGTCACTAGGTACAAAGCTAGACCCAACCCAAAACTCTAGTTTAATGCTCATTCTAAAGCTATGTCGTCCACTCCTCCCCAATACCTGCTGAGCCAATTCCAAGGCACCCCTACCTGAAATGGGTCTGAAGGCTTTACCAATTCCCAAAAAAGATTTGAGCATGAAACAGTGTGCTACACAACTCTTCATAATCAACAGCATCACCCATGGTTCAGCATACTGGACAGTGACTCCAAACATGTGTTTTTAGTTTGCTCTTGCTCAATGTGATTTCAATTGGCTACCAACCAAAGGAAGGTACTACAATACTCCCAAGAAATTTGTTGTGTTGACAAAGTTGTCTCTCTAATTTCTTGGAGAAATGTTGATGTTGTCGTAAGTGGAAAAGGATGATTTTCGAAATTCCTCAAGTCTATCCAATGGTTAGAATCAACTAGTATGAGTTTACCATCCACTTTAACTTCAGCTGTTTCAGACTTCACCGTAGGACAGATAAGGATCTTTCCCTTCTTTTTCTAGACACAATGGTGCCATTATCTTCCCAGTTGTTAATGGTGGAAGTTTCTTTCATTTACTTGTGGCTATGGCCTCTCCAAAAACAGAATTCCAGGTACTGTTACTTTATTGGCCTCTACTCTATTCTTATTGACTTGTATAATTGGTTTTGGCCATGATTCCTTCTTCTCCTTGATCAATTGACAACCATTTCTTCAATTTGGTCAAACTCTGTTTCTACACCATCACTTTTGACATCTGTGATCTCTTCCTCTCTATTGACCTCAGTGATTGTGTTTTCCTCTTCAAACTTTGTAATGACTTTGGATTGTTCTTCATTTTCTGACTTATCTGTACCAATCTTTATTTGTGATCATTTCAGACTCATTGTAAAAAGTTGGTGTCTCTCCCATATGGCATCCCAGCGAGCAAAAGTTGCAACTATTGAATCCTCCATGGCCTTATTATTGCAAGAGCAGCCTTGTTCATAATTTGAAATTTTGTATTGATCTCCCCCTGGATCTAGCAGTTTGGACCAATTGGTAGAACAGCAAGATCACAAACTAGTATGAGTGTTATTTAATTCAAAAGAACTGAACCGTAGCACTTAAAAGCAAAAATGGAAACATAGCAGAAGCTTCTAGACTCACTCTACCAATGCTAATGCTTCTCAAGGAAAATCCTTACCCAAAATCTAAAAATACATAACACAAAAAACTAAATTCCCTCTGATTGCCTCTCATGCAATCGGTTTCATTAAGCATTCAATGCTCTTGATTGCCTCTTTGTGTTCTTTCCTTATATAAACTTTAGTGATAGGTGGTTTCCTAACATAATCTTCCTAATAATTTGATTTTGATTCCATTAATTGGTCCATCCCTGTGTTTTATTTCTTGCTAATGATTAATATTTGATGAATGAAGCTGTCTTAAATTGTTAATTGTCTGTCTTGACATATTTGTGGTTTGCTTGATGGTAGACATTTTTCATATTCAAGCTAAATATCATTGGACCAATTTTGTCTTGGATTTTGTTTATAGTTGTAAATGGCCATATTAAATGACCTCAAGATGAAAACATACAAGCCAATGTCTTGGAAATAATTGGATCAAATATTCAATCCACATACTCTAAGTGCTCAACTAACCTAACTACAAAACTTGGTATAAAACTTCCTATCTTGGTTATTATTGTCTAGAATTTAAAGAAGTATTTCACATTTGAGATTCAAGTTTTGAATGATAAGAATGTCAAATGCCGATTTCAAGCTTCAAATTTTCAAGTACTTGAGTTTGCCCATGTTCGTATGCCTGATGAATTTGTCCACAACTAGTAGATGTTTAATTTCTTCTATACTTATTTTGTGCATGAGTTCTCGCGTCTATTTAATATAGAAAACTTTGATTTTTTAAATAATAACATTGTGGCATGATTTTTCTTTTGTGTCATTGTATTTTATAGTTAGAAAGTCTTAGAAGAATCTTGGTCACATTCCCCAAGTCTGTAATGGAATTCACAATTTGAGATTGCATATCCTTTCATCTTTTTTTTTTTTTTTGTAAAGGTCTATGTGAATGTAAATTCTCAAATTTCGTCTTTACTTGATGCATTTGAATGTACAGAATTGCTTTGGGATTAAGTGACATCAGTTATAGTTGTTCTATTAGGTGACATTTACTCATTGGTCATTTGGAATTAAGATTAATAGCTATATTAACAGGGAATCAAACAATACTGATCTTACTTTTAAAATTTGACATGTTCAATCTGCTATTAAGTACATATTACCCATGAGAATTGTGTGAGGACAACCATGCTCTTATTGTTCAAAAGAAGAACGGGAATTTTCTTGTTTGTTCTGCATACTTCAAAAGGAAGTACAAGGGAAAATAAAATGATTTTGTTTGGGACTAAAGTGTTTTGGGTGATTCAAAGACTGAAAATCTATTGTATCATACAATCTTTTCTTTTTTAAATCACCAAAAGGATGGTTATTTGCGGTGGAATGGTTCTTATCATCAAGCAATGTCATTTTTGAGGTGGACATTGGTGTTTATAAAAAGAAAAAGAAAAGGAATACTATGACATTTTTGCTAAAACAAAAATCTTACTATTTTTTCAAAAATACAATGATGTCATTTCTCTCTAAAATAATGTCAATTTGCATTACAAATGATTTATTGTTCTCTTATTTTCATGTTATAATAGGTTGTCACTTGAGTAAAGCACTACATTTGCACCATGCCACTAAGATAGTAATGGATGAAGGATGGAATCAAATCTAGCTTAATCTGGATGATTTCACCAAGAAAGCACATGGTACTAATTCTGTGGAGACATAGCAAGTTTAGGCACATGTAAAATTGTTGCTTGAGATGGATTTACTTCTCTGATGGCCTCTAGTTTGAAGAGGACTCCTGCCAGAGTTTAAATTGTACCTTTTGATGCAAGTTAAAGATGCCTGTATATAGTCTCATCTTGCTTTATTTTGTTTTTGGAAAAAATATCACCTTGTGCTTATCATCTTGCAGAAATCCTAAAATTGTTGTGGGAGGATGAAATTGGAGCCACAAGAGAGTTGGATGTTATTTCATATGCATATTGTGTGTAGTTTTAGTTGTTGGCTTCTTTATACCCAAATTTGTATCTATGATGTGCTAGAATTAATAAGAACTTTTGCAACTGCTCGTTCCAACCACATTAAGCTGAACGATGTTCTGATGCTTGCCTTTAACATTGGAAGTCAATTTTGATAATGATTTGTGTTTTTATATGATAGTTTCTAATCGAAGAAAGGATGATAGTGTTTTAATGCATTGCATTAATAATGTATATGCTTGATATAATATTATCCAATGAAAGGTTTCGCTTCTCGTGGAAAGAAGAATGTACAAAAATATGAAGTAATAAGTCTACTCAAATCAGTATGAATTGATGAGAAGATATGCTTTCATTTTGGGTTAAGATTGGAGATGGTTAAAATTCAATGTGTATAAGTCATCTCATCCCTCCCCTTCCTTATGATTGTCTCTTCATTTTAATTTCACAGGAACATAGTAATTATGGTGAATATTTACCATATTTGGTGAAGTACAAGCAACTGGTGTCAACATTATACATCATCATGTCCAATAAATGCAAAATAATGTCTTATTCAACTTAATGTAATGTTTTGACCCTTTTTTTGGGAGGGGGGGGGGGTGTTTCCTTCTTTGAAACACAAGTTGGGATAAATACAATTTTAAAACAGATAAGTTTTAAAAAATAACATAGTTTTTACATTTAAAGAGAAATTGAAAAACAATAGGATAAATATTACTTGATACTTTTGTAGTGTCCAACCAAAGAACACAAAGTTAAAAGACCTAATTTGATTATTTCTACTATATCTTCAACTATCCTAATCACGTGTTAAGTTTGAAGTAAATTATGGTCTGAATCAATGTAGGACAACAAAAACCAACTAATATAGAAAAAAGGTTTGAAGTAAATTATGGTTTGAAGTAATGCATTCTATCATGTTATAAATATTAAGATAAATTAAATTAAAAAGTTTTGTAACTTGTTTGAGCTAAGTTAGATAGGGACTAAAGTGAGAAATCATATTTTCTAGGATAATAATCTAGGAATTAAAATCTTGCGAGTTAAAAGAGGATGAAAGGATAAATTATTTGAACTTTCCTTTTAAAATTCCATATATGGAGTTTGTAAAATGAATATTAATAAAAAAAAATTACGCTGTTAAGTGTTCTTTTTATAAATTACTTTTAGGAACCTAACTACAAAATAATATAACTAGTAGGATTTAATTAAAAAATTCTGTAAATTATAAATTTAAAAATTATAAAAAGTATGAGAATCTAGTTAAATTTTCAAACTATAAAGACTTATGGAGAATTTTTTATATAATTACTTAATGTTGAATGTGTACATGGATGTTTTTATTTATTTATTATACAAGAAATATGTCATTTTTTTCTCTTCATTCAAAAAAAGGGTAAAAAAAACTTTATAACAAGAGAAACAATTATCCTTCTACGTTCAGCACTCAATGTTGAAAACAAAAAAATTTAGCACTTCAAAGTTTAGAATTTCGAGGGTTGCAATATTAGTTATCATATTTTAGAATTAATGTGAGGAAATGAAAGATCAAAGATTTCAATAGATAAAAGATTAAATTCATATAAGATTTTGCTCATCTAAAATTTAAGATGAAAAAGGATGAAAACTATTTATAGCTTGCTGTATTTCAAACTAGTAATTATAAGAGTATTTTAGTTTTAATACTTTGGATAAATGACATAATGCTCTCAATGAAATGCATTTCTTGTGAATTTAAATTTTAGACTTTTATAATACAATAAATAATTTCATATTACTCAATATGCACTGCTACAGTGAGACCTGAAATTTAAAAGGTAAAATCAATTTTAACTATATTAAAACCTTTGTAATATAAAAGAACAGTTATCTCTTTAGAATTCATCTATTTAAATTATTAAACAACATATCAAAAACTAGTTGTGAATGTCGCAATGATTTCTAGTAAAACATTGGAAACAGAATTTAACTGTGAAATGTTTTGTCCAATAATAATAATAAATAAGTGACGGGTGTACAAAGACAAAGCAAATATAAGTTTACAAAATAATTATTTAGTAATTGCTAGGAAGTTTCAATTTGATAATTAATCAGAAACAGGATCAACATTGAGAAATTGAATGTGAGCAATCTTTGGCCAGTCTTCGCCTTCTGGTTTCCGGCAACGCTGTTTGAGCAACGGACAATTGCCCCAAATAGACAAAGATAAAATGGACTTGGGCAGCCCCCCTCTGGTAAGCATTGGAGGCAGGGGCAATCCCAAAGACAATAACTCGAGAGAGGAGAGGTGGCAGAGACCCTCTGGTAAGCATTGGAGGCTGGGGCAGCTACTAAGACGCAATGACTTGAGAGAGGAGAGGTGGCAGAGACCCTCTGACAAGCATTGGAGGCTGGAGCATTCAAAAAGAACCAATTCCTTGAGAGAGGAGAGGTGGCAGAGATCCTTGTAGTCCAGTTCTTTAAGATCTCCACAATTTTGGATCCATAGAGAAGTAAGGGAGCATGACAGCAAACCTTCATCAAGAGAAGACTCCGCATCCAGTTTTATATATCCAAGGTTTTCAAAGAGGGATTGTCTCCCAAAGCCCCTTTCATGAGGCGAGAAGTTTGGAGCAATCACAGAGTTTCATCTTTTTCAGATTTGATGGCAAACTTCCGTCAGGGGACAACTCAACTTTTGGACAATCTTCTATCTTTAGCTTAGAAAGAGATGGAAGGAGGATGTGCATGGGTTCAGGCAATGATTCAAATTGAGGGCCCTCAACTATTTTCAGTTTCTCGAGATGATTATGAGGGTGTTCCTGTGAAATCATCCTTAGATTATGACACCCCATGAGAGAAAGCCACCTGAGTGTTGGGAACAAATCTAGCTGCAAGGTCGTTAGAGAGTCACAACCATCAATGATCTTCAACGATACAAGGAAATCGTAGCAACGACTCATGGGAAATTCATATTCAGGCAATCCGATACGGATAAGTATTCAAGAGAAGTATTAGATATCATTTGCTCAATCCATTCGACCAACCATGCTTCCATGTTGTCTCCCTCAATGGCGAGCTCTTTCCCATCAAATTCCAGCCTTCCAAGGTCCCCTAGAATTTGTTTGCAGCGATGAATATCTAATATCTTTAAATGAAGAAGTTGCTCTGGCAGGTGCCCTTTCAGCTTGGGACAACCCTCTATAGAAAGATGTTGAAGACGTGGAAAAGCACCTGTCACAGCTTCACATTCCCATTCTTCCCATTCTTTCATTTCCGAGAACTCCAATGTTTCCAAGGTTGTAAATGATGAAGAGCTACTCCCGTAAAAATCAGCATTAATACTCACTATCGCATCAAGCCGTGAAATCGTGAGGTCCTTGAGAAATGGCAAAAGTCCAAGGGGAGGCAAACATGGCAATATCGACAGTAGTACAACCTTAACGACACGACATTCAATAATGAATTATCTCCAAACAACCAACGTGGAAATTTTGTACCACCGTAGTAGCTGATTGACAACTTCTTCAAGTGTTTGGAAGGTTGTAGATTCTCAATTACAACTTCATCCCTTTCTTTTTGTTGAATCACCAGGGTTCTCTTCCCAGCCCCATTCTAACTTAGCCACACAAGGTAGGTTTTACTTTTCAAATCCACTGCTAATGCATCCGAGGGGATTCTCAATATTCTGCAGCATCGTAATTGATAGGCTTCCACGAAGATTGAGTTCTCCTAGTTGCTGAATACTGAACTCCCTACTTTTGCCAACATAAAACTCATTCATCAATACTTGAAGATTCTTCAGTTTTCCCAAATCCACTGGTGCCTTTATCAAAAGAGTATCTATTAATTCAAGGCGACACAAATTGTGCATTCATGCCAAATTTGATGGAAGCTCCTCAAATATTTACAATAGCTCAGCTTCAGTATTTGCAAGTTGGAGAGTGAACATGTTGAGTCAGGTAGTTTTTTATGGCAGTATGGGAAAGGTCCAAGGAGCGGAGACGTTTAAGATCGCCAACAGAGTCAGGCACCTCTTTTAGGTCAGAATAAGACAGAGATAAGACGCATATGAACTTTAACTTGGAGAACAATTCATGTATCAACATCTTGCAATGCCAATGATTTTCATGTACACTTATTGACATAAATGTACGTAACTTTTTAGTATCACATGAAGGTTGAAACCCATCAAAATTTGAACGTGATTGGTTGCAATTGAAAAATGATGGTTCTTTTTGGTATACTTTTCACTTGATCAACCTCCAATCTGAAACAGATGTCTCCACAAACATATTTTGCCAAATCGTTGAGAAGATCATGCATGACAAATACTTTTCATATCTAATGCTTAATTGTTGAAAGAAGGACCTTGATAAGAGATCATTGAAGTACTGTTTACCAACTTCTTCTGGACTCTTACTCTGTTGAGGGCATTGTAGAAATTTCTGAGCCATCCAGAACTGAATTAAACACTCCTTGTCAAACTCATAATCTTTGGGAAATAAGGCACAGTAAGCAAAGCATCTTTTGAGATGGGAAGGAATGTGGTGATAGCTCAATGCTAAAGCAGGAACAATATCACTATCCTCTAATTCCCATATCTCGCTTTGCAAAACGCTTTCCCATTCCGAAACAGATCTGTTGTGTAATAGACTTCCCATTGTTTTCAAGGCTAGAGGAAGTCCTTTACATCTTTTAACTATCTTCATACCAATCTCCTTGTAGACTGAATTTGGTTGAGGATTAGCATTTTGAAACGCATGTTTAACAAACAACTGCCAGCAATACTGATCTTGTAATTGCTCCAAGCGGTGTTCCTTCTGACCTCATGGTAGAAACAACTTTCTTGCTGCGTGTCGTGACAAGGATCCTACTTCCCTGAGCCCCAAAATTAATTAGAGGAGTCTGCAACAGCTTCCCATTCCTCTCGTTTTTCGTTCCAAACGTCATCCAAAACAAGAAGAAATTTCTTCCCTATCAGTTTTTCTTCCCATCTTTGGTGAACCATCTCTAGGTCTCTACTGTCATCAGGTGATTTAGTGATTCTCTCAAGAATTGTTCTTGTTACCTTGAAAACATCAAAATCATCTGAAACACAGACCCAAGCTTTGATATCAAATTTACCCTCTATCCTTGGGTTCATTGTATACATGTTGGGCAAGTGTGGTCTTACCCACCCCACCCATGCCAAGAATAGAAAGTATTGATAGCTTGTTACGATTGTCAGTGTCAGATGTAAGCCAATCAAAGATCATTTTTTGTCTTCATCTCTGCATAAATAACACTTTCAACCACCACATATGTTGATGGCAATTTCTGTGACACTGTACTACCCGATCCTGATCCAACCCCCCCAACACCACTAGCCTCTTTCAACCCCAGATAACCTTTCTGGCTTACAAGATCATCTAGGTCATCAAGGACTTGTTTTATCCTTGATTCAATTTCATTTTCAAAGGAACTAACAGAAGATTTGAAGGAATTCCACACCTTGTTAGCAGCACTCTGAGATTCAGCTTCACTTGGAATTTGGAGAGTTCATAATCTATTTCATCCAAGAGATCCTCTGCTTCAAAACACAACATCTTTGGCCTTAAGAAGCCAGTCTCTCACACGTGCATCTCTGAACTGCTTTTGTTCTGCATCATCAGCCAGAGCATCGATGGACTGCAGCTTCACCTTCAACTTGCTCAGCAGTGACTTATTGAGTTTTCTTCCACGAAAGTAGTCCACAAAATGAGAAGCCAGCCTGTCAAATGTCACCTGAAGGAAAGAAGAAAGAAGAGCACCACCAACGAATTCTGCTGCCATGGTAGGAAAGGGGGCGGAGGGGATGAATGGAAATGAGTAACTTGAAGTGCAGTGTAGGATTAATCTACTGATGAAATGAGTAACAAGCTATTGTCTGAATGATGGCTTTAATTGGGTGGGTGAACTTTTTTCTTTTGATGGGCAGTCAACCAATAACAATTGAGTCTTCCCGTCAACACAAACTTTCCACAGCTGGATTCCATGTATGGATGAGTGGCTATGATTCCGCTGCGGGAAGCTCTTGGGGATATTTTCCAAGACTTCTGATAAGAGCCTTGTCATTATGTTGTGTATAGTCACATCTTTATTTCATCAGTCTACTTTCAAAGTCTTTATTTTATTAGTCTACCTTCAAGTTCATTAAATTGTGTTGCAACTTTCTGAACGTTTCCAAACTCAAGTGCACCGCGTAACTTATCATATTATGCATGATTTTGCTTTTGTACATTTAGGAAACAACATTAAAGAAGGGGTCTATTTCTTAAACACTTGTCCTGCAGATTTTCAGACAATACTAAAACAGAACAAATTAAATAAATAAATAAATCACTTGTGACATCTGAATTGCTATATTTCCGAAATTTCCAACTGCATGGATATTCTCTGGCTTGATAGGATTTCTGATCAGCTTTTCCTAATCAAATATAATATATGCATCCAAACTCATTTGATGTATAACATCCTTGCTTTATTCCCTTCATTGTCTATAATGAAATATTTAAGTTTAGTACGTTTTGTCAGTTAGTTTAGTATATTTAAATATTTTTAATCAAGGTTTAGTAGGTCCATGGAATGGTATTAGTTGGTAGTTCTTTACACATGTCTGATCTTGGTTAAAAGTCATGATAGTCTGGTGAAAATACATGCTGAGTATGTAAGAGAGAGAGTTGAAGTCACCATCTTAAATTTATATTATAAAAACCATTTCCTTACAGTACTTTTAATCTCTTTGTTTAGCAGATCAAGTTTAGGAGATATGTTTGCATAGGGCCAAGTGGAGAAAATTGATCCTTTGCTTTGTTGGTAGAAAGCACGAAGATGTTGATCCTCTGCATATAGCCATCTTGTGATGTTTGTATATGTTTATTAAAGTTTTATTCATACTAATTGGGTTTCCTTTTATCTTCAGTACCTGCACTTACGTTCTTTTTGTATATATTGCTGTTAATTTTTTAACATTTATTGTAACCATCTAATCAAACCTATTTTGGACATGGAGGAATCTAGGGTTACTTTTTTAATACTCTGTTTTTAAGACTTTTTTTATTATTGACTGTAATTTGTTAAAAATCACAAATTTGATAGGTCTCATTCTTTTTTATTAAATAAAAGGCGAGACCTACCAAAATTTATAATTTTTAATAAATTCTAGCTAATAGTAAAGAGAATATTACAAAAAAAATAGAAAGTAACGCTGGCATTCCTCTTTGACATGACTCCTTTCATTCATCCATCGTTATAGCTACACTAATTTGACCCGAGTCGTCTGACAATAATTTAACATTACAATACACAAAATTATACAAAAATCAGAAACAATAATAAAATAACATAAAATACGAAATACTGGCAAAATATTTTTAAATTGATAAATAATAAAAAATAATATTTATAAAATGATAAATGATGGTAAATAATATTATTAAATTTTTCCATATTATTATAATAATTATCTTTAATTTCTTAAAAAATAAAAACATATTTTAAGAAAAAAGGACCAAAAATATGTTGTTATAGTCACTATAATATAGTATTTTGTTTTGTTTTTACCATTAACAACCATCCTGTCATTACTTTTTTTTTTTCATTAGTACACAGTAGCATATAGTTGAGAATAGCTTTTCTAAAATAATTACTTTTTTTAAACTCTGAAAAGTTAGTAAAAATAAGTAACTGTTTCTCTAAAATGAATTGAACTAAACATATATATACTAACATTTCAACTTTTTAGATTAATAAACTATTAATTTAATCCTCTAAATATTTACTTGATTTTAACTTGATCTTTTAAGTTTTATAGCGTCATAAAAAATATAAATAATAATGTTATAATGATATTGAAAATAAAAAGTAAAAATGATTTATAAAAATAAAAGCTAGAGATTATAATATAAAAACAAAGTCTATAATGATAATAATAATAATAATGATAATAATAATAATAATAATAATAATAATAATAAATATTACTAATTAATTACATAAATTACTAATATAAACATTTACGAAAAGTATAGGAATAATAAATATTTTATTATTTTCATAATAAAATATTTACTGTAGTCTACAGAAAATAATATTTCTTATATTTTTATTATATACAACTTGCAGGTTATGTTTGACTCTGTCAATGCAGATAAACAGAGTTAATATACTGACAATGGATACGATAGCGTTGATGGCCAATCAATAGTTGTTGATTCTTCCGGACCACACATATGTCGGTTACATGTATGAGTTTAGATAAGTTTGAAGAATATCGATTTTTTTAATTTATCAAATAGTGTGTTTTGTCAACTTTGGTGGCTAACTTATCAATAAATAAATCCAATGAACGTAACATCGTACATCAACGTTATTTAAGTGATGACAGCGCCTACTGAGATAACCACGAAAACTCTGATCAAATTAATTAAATAACTCATAGATTCATTTTTATCGCAACTTTCTTCAGTTTCTTAATTTTCGTTCAATCTAATTTATTTATATTTGGGCTAGCCAGACTCGGTGCAGGATTAATGTACTGATGAAATGAGTAATAAACTTTTTATGAATGATAGCTTTAATTTAGTTTGGTAAACATATTTTTCTTTGATAACTCGTCAACCATATAATTATTGAGTCTTCTATTCCCGATAATTCACAGCTGTATTTCCTTGAATGAATGAGCGGCTATGATTTTGCTAAGGGTAGCTGTTGGGATATTTTCTAAGACTGGTGTTGTGTGTGTCACATCTTTATTTTATTAGTCCACCTTCAAATTCATTAAATTGTGTTACAATTTTCTGCTCCATAGATACAGTGTAGAAGTTTTTATTCCTTTCTTTACCAGTGCAGGAGCTTTATTGAAATTTCAATGTTCACTCTCTGTTTTGTTAGGTAAAAAGCAGGAAGATTTTACGCTCAGGAGAACCCTTTACAGAGAATCATATTGTATGGAATGTATATTCAAAAAAAAGAATCATATTACATGTCACTGTGAAGTTTATTAAAGTGAATCGTATTGTAGATCAGTGTGAAATTTATTACAGTGTGTACTAATGTTTTATTCGTACATCATGGGTTTCATGTATCTTCATTATCTGTGCCTATGCATTTTATCTTCTTTCTTTTTTTTTTGTTTAAATGCATCACTATTAATTTCTTACCTTTGTACTTTGACTATACAACCGAACAAGTTTTTGACACGGCTTGATTCATTCATCCATCAGGACCATCACCATAGCTGCAATAATTTCACTGACTTGTGTTAATTCCCCATTCCACACATATAATATTACACATATATACAATATACTACAATCATAAAATAATATTATAAAAACAAGAAACAGTTTTTAAATAATAAAATAGTATTTAAAAATAAAATAAGAGTAAAATAATAATAAAATTCTAAAAAATATTAACAAAAGTTAAAAGGTATAATATCAAATATAAGAAATAACAGTAAATTAACATTACAACAAGTAAAAATCATTTATAAAAAGAGAAACTAAATTAAAATAAAAAACAAAATGTCTCACTATATTATAATAATAACTAGGCTTAATATGTTTTCAATTCCTGCAAATATGACACTATCTAATTTTAGTTCTTATAAATTTTTTTGTTATTTTTAGATTCCTGACATTTTCTTAGTGTTATATTTTAGTCCTTATCATTAACTATGGTTAATTTAGTGCTGATATGATTAACAAAGTAAAGAATATTAATTAAGTAATTAAGAAAACAAAGCATATTTTAAATTAAGATAATTAGATTATTTTTAGGTTGGCATTCAATAAGTAATGTATTTATTATTTTATATAAATAAGGTAATTGTATATAATTTAATTTTATAATTTATTTTTAATTTTTGATATATTATGAATAGTGATTTTTATTGCTTTTAATATTGTTCTTATTTTTCATTTCATTAATTTATTTTTAACTTTGTAATTTTTTAAAAAAATTATAATTTACTTAGATATTTATAATTTATTTTTAATATATTACTTTAATGTTATTTTTATATTTTAATTCATTAATTTTGACTGATTGTAATATAATTCATTTTTTAATATATCACAAGCATTGATTTTGTCTCTAAAAAAGATAAAAGTAATATATTAAAAATAACTTATAAACGTCTACGTAAATTATATTTTTTTTTAAATAATGTTAAAAGTAAATTAGTAAATTAAAAAGTAGGAAAAATATTAAAAGCAATAAAAATTACTGTTTATAATATATTAAAAATTATAAATAAACAATAAAAGTAAATTATATGTAATTACCTTATTTATATAAAATAATAAATATATTATTTAATTGAATTTCATACCTAAAAATAATCTAATTATCGTGATTTAAAATATTCTTCATTGTCTTATTTCTCTTAATTAATATTCTTTATTTTGTTAGCTATATCAACACTAAATTGACTAGAATTAATGTTAAGGACTAAAAGGAACACACACAAAAATATCAAGGATCTAAAACTAACAAAAAAATTTGCAAAGGCTAAAATCAGACAGAGCCATATTTGTAGGGACTTAAAACATATTTAAAATGTAATAACTATTATTAATTAATTACATAAAATACTAATGTAAACATTTTATGAAACGTATAGGAATAATAAATACTTTATTATTTTCTTCATAAAATATTACTATTGACTCTATAGATTGTTTTTAGTTCCTAACTTCATTGTTTTAATCCCTATAAAACTGTAAACCTTCTATTTAAGTCCTTATATTAGAAATTTTTATTATAGTCCCTATTATTTAGACAACACCTAACCTGTGTTCCAATATCATTTAAATTAACCAGTTATCACTTAGCAAGGAATCCCTGAAGTAAGAGATTACAATGAAAAAAAAATGAAATATAATATAAACTAAAATAGGCAAAAAAAATTATAGGGATGAAAAAAATAAAATTTAAGAGAACCAAATCAAAACACCCATGCATTATACGGATAAAAAAATTACTTAAGCCAATTAATTCTGTTTAAACTAATAATATATTATGAAAAAAAAAAAAAAAAGTACATACCCATATCATCACTCGGTACACAATCTAGATATTTCATATGATACAAAAAAAAGTTAATACATAACGGATGAAATTAAAAGTTGTTGGACCATATTACTTATGGTCAGATAAGTTGCTTACTAGTGGCTTATGTAAATTTCATGAAAAGATATTTAAATTCTTCTACATGACTAAAATAATAATAAAATGAAGTTAAAACGAAATAAATTATAAACCAAACAAATTTTCTGTTTTTTTTTTTCAAAGCATGTTATTAGAACACAAATTTAACAAGTGGATTTTCTCTTCTCTCAGATCTGTTAAGCTATTAATAAATCATGCTAATAAACATTTTTTTCCTTCTTTTCATCTGGAAAACAGTTATTAAGAACTACTTTATAGAATAATTTAGAAAAAAATACAAAAATCTATAACAAAATATCAAATATCTTAAAAATTTAAAGAGGTTTAAGTTTTCTATATTATACATTCTCAACATGCTCAGGACCAAACCCAGACATTCAAGATATTAAGCAATGTTTTTAAAACCGAACCGGTCATTGAACCGGTCAAGACACTGATTCAAGGTTCAATGATTCAACCGGGGTTGAACCGTGATCGAACCGGTATTAATAAAATAATAATAATAATAATTAAATAATACATAAAAAATTAAAAAAATATAATATCACAACTTTATAATATTAAAAACTAAAAATAAAATATAATTTTATAGGTTCTTAACATATACAATACCTAAAAAAGTTCAAATTAAAAATGTCATAATACTTAAGTCTAAGTTTTAATAATACACATCAATATTTATTAATAAAAACAAATTTATATTTAGAATAAAAAAGAAAATGACAAATATTTTAGGTTGATTTTTATTTCTTTAAAGAAAAAATATCAAAATAATATTTATTAGACATTTTTTATTGAACCGCTGCAAACCAGTTTTTTTACCGGTTTTTGACCGATTTTACCGGTTTTTGACCGGTTCACCGGTTCATAGACCGGTTTTTTTGCCTGGCCAATTTTCTGATTTAATTGAACCGGACACAAAACCGATTCACCAGTTTTCCAGTTAAACTGGCCGGTCCGGTCCGGTTTTCATAACATAGATATTAAGATATCAATTACTTCAATTACTTTATATTAAAGCATTGTTCTTATTGGACACGAGGCACCTTCTAATTCATTTACTTTCCAGCCAAAATTTTTACTTGATCATTTCATATGGTCGACTGAGTGGTTTCTGAACTCTATTTAATAGAGTACAGATAATTGTAGACCTGAAAATTGTACACCCTGTATTCACCTAGGACACGTAGTTAATTACATATGTAAATATGACTAACTTTGTTTCAAAAATGGTTAACCATTATTAGATATTTCAATAACTTTATGACACTAGTAACCCCTTATGAGGTTATTAATCACATATAAAAATTGATACAATCACATTCATTTACTCTTAACTATTTGTAAGACAAAGTTAACCATATTTATTATAGATGAAGTTAACCACATGTAATGGTCAATAATCATATAATACTATTAATCACTTGTGAGACAAAATTAACCATATTTACACATGTAGTTAATAATGTGAGATGATTATATCGCATTAATAAAATTGAAATAGTATATATTGTGACAGAGTTCAAACATTTTTAATATATTTACCAAATATATAATTATTGTTTTAAAACTATATAGTCCTTTATCAAACTAGTTTTAAAAGTATTTTTAGTTTTATAATTAATTTAATTATTAACACATTTTTATGTAAAGAATAAGGCAAAACTAAGAAAAGAAAAAAAAAAGACTATTTGACTATGAAAATTATGTAGTAATAAATTTTAGATAAAACCATAATTTCAAATATGTTTCTTCTTTTCCTCTTCTTAGAATATGAATTAGATATTTTTATTTTAATCATAAATTATAATTGATTAATTTTTATTTATTAAATTTATTTTTCAATTACTTTTAATTTTATAATTAATTTAATATATAATACAAGAAGAGTATATAATTGTAGATATATTTCTTCTTCTTCCTGAAATCTGAATTGTATATTTTTATTTTAATAATAAATTATAATTCTTTATTTTTATTTATTAAATTTATTTTTAAAGTACTTTAAATTTTGAAATTAATTTGATATTTAATGAATTTTTTATGTAAAAGATAAGGTAATATACAGATTAAGGTTGAAGTGGACATATTTGACTTTTCATTTTGAAAATGATGGTACCCTTATTCCATATCTATCAATGTTTTAGGTTAATATATACAAATTAAGAAATACTTAATAGTTGTAAAATATTTTTGTATTTAAACTAAAATATGATTATTTAATATATTTAATATTTCATTCCTTGCGATGGATTATTATTTTATTAATTGTTAAATATGGTTGTAAGTGGAAAAAATAATTAATGAGACTTTAAATTTATAAAAAAGTAACAATCTATTTCTATATTATAAATTTAAATACTCACTTCGGAGAGAGAGTGAGACTTGGTCTCACTTTCTTCACTCTCTCAATTAACTCACATTTTATATTTTCTCTACATACAATTTATGAGGCTATGATTATTTTTTTAAGATTTTACCATTATTTTCAAATTTAAATTATTTTTATTATTGGTACGTTATTATCTTCAAATTTAGATTTAAATTAAATTACATTTTATTTCAAATTATAACAATTATTATTATTAAATTTAAATTAAGTTATATTAGTTATATTAATAATAAATATGTTATATCTTAAATTTATATAATTAAATAATTATATATTAAAAAATATTTATTTCATATATGTATAAGGATTAAAATATTAATCTATTCACTATGTATATTACAAGAGTGTCCTCATTGACATGTGTCATCTCCTCCTTAGAACTAGCCAAGAGTAAAACTACTAAAGCTCAAGTTTTAGGTCCACCAATAAAAAAAAATTGTTATTGGTTTTTATAAAGCAAAAGGGCCACATATGTTGATAAGAAAGTCACATATGTTGACAAAAAAGCCCAGTAAATATGTGGATAGTAGGCTTTTGATTGAATACATCCAACAACTTAAAAATGGATGGAGCCAGAAGACAGAGAGAATAAAGATATTCGATGAGTTCTAATTGAATTGTAACTTCCATTCAAAGGCTCAAAAATTTAGGCACTTTATGCACTTCAATTACGAGAAGTTAAACTTTTTTCTCTTTGCACATCCTACTTTTTTGTATGCATACTTTATACATTTTTGCAACCTTTATTTTATATTGTATTTTGTCTAGAGTACAAATATTTTAGTAATTTGTTAAAAATAAATTTTTGATATTTTTACTACAAAATATTAGTGAAAAACACAATAGCACAAACTATTTTCATGAGAATATTGACTAAATATGTAGATATAGTCATAAACTATATGAATAGATTAATTAACTTATTATTATATTTATATATCATTTTCATATACGTGTAGAAACAATAGTGAACCATGTCAGTACATAGGTGCATATATTAGTTTTACATAAAAATGTGAAACTACCAATGATGTACAAAGCTACTCCTTCTGAGTCTACTTAAACTGGACGACTAATAAATGAAATAGACACTTGAATTTGAGCCTAAAATTTTTTAGTTTGGTAATTCTCAATATACTTATACAAAAATTACAAAATGGAGAATTTTATCATACTTTAAAGTAACTGACGATAGCCATTTATTAAACATCATTCTTTATTGAGAAGTTGTCAAATGTGTAAAGAAAAAAAATTAAGTTTCCTGAATGATTTAATGGTCAATGCCACAAGTCAAAAAAACTTATTAGAAAGCAATAAAAATGAATTCATTGCATAAGAGTATGTGTTGGAGAAAAAAGAAGTACTAGGCTACCAGGCAAAATCGGAACTAGCTGAACCCAAAACTTGTAAAAAATGGAGGTAAACTTTTCCATCATTGAAATATCATGCTCATAATGAAGATATATGTGATAGAAATGGATGGGTGGAGAAGTTGTTCCTTGGATTTGTACGATTACGATAGTACAACATTTCATGTAGGAATTCCCATTTCCCACCCATATAGGTCAAAGAACAAACCGGTACAAAAGAGGAAAACCAATCCTTAAGACCAGTCCAAATATCAGTGTGTCGCTTGTGAATATGGTTTTTAAAAGATTATGTAAAGTACGCCATCCATTCCCGTCTCTTGGTCTCTCCCCCTTGGCAGCACTTCAGTTTCCTAGGACCGGTTTCTAATCATATGGGAAGTTCAGATAAAGAATCTGAATATAGGAATAGAAAAAATTAAAGGATAAATCCTGAAATGGACATGTCCATACCAAAAACTGATTCTAACGCATCACCTGCAAACCAGGGGAGGAAGGGAAAATGGGACACACAAAACATACCATCAAGGCATCCAGAGATATTTAATATTTTAGACCTTAAAAAAAGGCTTTTCTTAGTGTATCAACCAACACCAAGCCTAATAACCAGATGTAAAAGTCAAACATTCTCAAATTGATATTAAGTTAAAATAAAAAAAACTGAAAGTCAGATAAATGGCATTCTTCTCTGGCTCCGTATTCAAACAAAATACCTAAGTTATATATCATATTATAAGTTTTCTCTTGTATCCTTCCTTTCTTATGAAGGCCTACTAATAGTTCTCAACAATTAAGGATTAATATTTGTCTAGGTATCCAACTTAATCGAACTAAAAATGCAATTTTATCTGGGTATTTAATTTAGGATATGCAGCCAAAAATAAGCCACTAATTGCTAAGCTGGCACCCTCGTAAAATAGAGCGCACCAAAGAATTGCTTGTTTTGGATCTGTTAGAATGCTTAGGTGAGACAAAACAAACAGGGATTGAAATGAAAAGATTACAATTTTAGTGGTCAGTGCTTGGTAAGAAAAGGTGGAAAGATAGGAAATTATTTTGGTTAAATTGTTTACAATATACTGCAGTCAGAATGTAAAATCTATTCTTGGAAAAGTGCTTTCCTTGGTATGTTACACTATATCTTGCAGAAAAAAGGACCACCAACTGATCATATGTACTGGTACATATTTAAGTTAAAAGAGGATTACAGATTAAAATTTGACAAATTGATCATTACTGCCACAGGTTTACAACACCATCAATTGAAGCTAATACACAAGCAAAACCATACCTTTCATAAGACAGATAATGATTGTTAGGACCAAGGTGGTTACGGACCCAATTGTATGGACAGGTGCAGCCCAACTGGGGGCCTAAGATTTGGCAAGTATATTCTAGGAGAGGAAGGAAGGGAATTGCTCAAGATAGGAGAAGATGGTGTGCTGTTGTAGTTAGTTATGGGGTAAGAGAACCTATCGCATGTGGAAAATATGAGGTAGTGACTAGGGAAAAGGGGGGGGGGGGGTTGTGTTGCATTCTGTTTATTAAACTGATGACCTGTAAAACTTTTCTAAAATACTTCTTTTGCAAGTGTAATTATTTTGTTTATTTTAGTTGGTAGTGTTTTGCTATAGAGGTAGGGTTGTTTACTTAATGACAATAGGTATACGTCCTCTGCCAAATATGATTGAAAAATGAAGCACTATATGCAGCAGCATTTCAAAACAGAAATAGTTTTGATTTTTATCCTTTAATTTGATTTCCAATGCTTTTTATGGTTATGGCTCTGCTTTCCCATTGAAGGTTAACAATGGTACCTAGCTATGAAGCACCGACGCCTCCTTTATTCAAAGTGTCGTGGTGTCGGACATGTTTCTGACACCGACACTCCCCGACACATGTCAGACACTTCTAAATAGGTGTCTAATTAAAAAAATTGTTTTTTGTTGGCGTAGACATTTAAGCCGACACTTCTATACACCTTGGACACTTGAGCCAACACCTTCATATGAATAGACACACACTACTTTATTAAAAAAATAGTTAATTTTTAACTTATATATAAGTGAGCTTAAAATATAATATAAAGTATTAAAAAAATAATGTCTCTTCCCTTTTTTTGAGGCTTGTTATCATAGAAAAAACATAGAAGGTTGGTTTAAAAAGGTGAATATATCATCAATTTGTATTTTTGGTTATGTTACTCATATTTCATTTCATTAGAGTCTTTCTTTCTTTGTATGTGTATGCAGTGTCCCGGTGTCTTATATTTTAGACATTAGCTGTGTTGGAGTGTCCATGTCCATGTCGTGTCCGGTATACGTGTCAGAGTCTGTGCTTCATAAGTACCTAGAGCTGTGTTCTTATAGGCAGTGGGTTTAAATCAAGAAAAATATTCAGAGATTAAACACTAATGAGTGACCAAATTAAGAACAAATACCCAATATCTGCACCTTTAACATCAATAACATTTGGCAATATATTTTTTACTAAGTAAAACTAAAACTTAATCTTAAACATTCAATCCACCGATCAAATAATTTAACCTATCAGCAGGTAACTTAATTCAAGAGGACAAAAGTCAAAACTCAAAACCAAACAATGAGTGAACCAGAGAGAAAAAGTTAATAAATAATTCAACCATGGACTGTCTAACATATGAGACCAGCAGATCAATGATGAGGCACTCACCTACTACCTATGAATTCAGATGACGAGGAGTTGGTGACATTTTCAACCTTGCTAATTACTGCATAGCTATATGATGTATAACAGATTTCAAAAGATAATTTAAATATGTAAATATTCTTACTAATATATAATAAAAAATCCTCAACAAGGCTTGGCTAACACGATAAAATCTCAAGCTAAAGAAAGGATAATAAAATCTATGCTATTTAAAGCTCATAATATTAACTAACAGTTAAAGCTCAGAAGAGTCAAAATCACAAAGTAAATAGCAAGCTGCAGGTTCAGGGAAAATGAAAAGAATGCAATGGTAAAAAAGAAAGGATCAGAAGTTGAAAATATGCATTAGGAGTTAGGACCAATATATGTTAGATCCACTAAATCACAAAGGTCATGTGTGATACCAGCAAATAAGCAAGTACACAGACATGGGTGTTTGCTTGCATATCATCATCACCCAAAATTTAACTCATCATCAGTAAAACAATAATACAAATTTATAACTGAATTAGGTTTTGTTTAAAGTGCATAACCAAATCATGTTTATAGTGGCAAAAATTTACCTCATCGTTATAGATTCAAATTGAGTGAGCTGCTAACAGATTGTTTTGAAGGAAATATGAATCAAACAGAGAAAGTAACTCACTCACATGTTGGAGCATCCAAGCTGTTGAGTCTTCAAATAAATATTGTCATCCATAAGATGCATACTTAAAGATAACATTAAGGAGAGTAATTGAAATTATGTCATGAAATTCACATAATAGATATTTAAGGAATCGAAGTCCATTAGACATCATTATACTGTTGTGAATCTCTTTTGAGTAACTATAATGTTACCAACATGGGAGATGAAATTTGAAGTGAGCTAACAAACGTAGGCATAAATTTGTGGGTATAGTACGAGATAAAAAGAAAAAAGACTAATAAACCTGGATAGAGCAAAAGGAGAAGAAAAGTTGCTGGTTTGTTTAAGGTGCCTATCTTCTCAAAGCAATCTTCATCCAGATTCAAGGACATGGCAATCAATGACAACAGCTCTTTTCCAGCTTCCCAGGGGCCAAATAAGAAGAATATTCAAATTCTAAATCTTACAAGAGAAAGACCAAAAGAAAATGTGCATATGAATGCTCAGCCATACTTTCCTTCTGTATACAGCCACATACAGCACTCATGCGTATAAACTCACAATGAAAAGTTGAACGAATAAGTTCTCATTAAATACTCAGGCAGCAAACCCTTCACGTCATATAGATTAGTGAAATTTACAGAGGAAATCAATTTGCTATTGACACTCTTTGGAACAAAACCTAAAAGAACAACAGACATTGCAATTTTATATTTAATAGTAAATAACAACTTATAGTGCTATTTGATATCATGGAATAGAAAAACACATTTGAGGGTCAATGAAACTCACACTAGTTTCCTAGATAAGGATTCCATTGTAAGTCTCCAGTTTGGCAGTAATTCTGGAGCATCCTTGACAGGAAAACATCTCAAATTAAGCTCGTGTAAAAAGAAACTATGCCCGCAAATTAGAATGCAAAGGAAAGCCATACCTGATTCAAATGAACCTTCTACAGAACCAATGTAATAGCTCTCTTTTGAATAGCCTAAGGAATGATAAAAAAAAATTTCTGTCTTTCTTAAAAATAAACAATTGTCTAAGGACATAAACTGTTTTCTTTCAACATTGGCCATACACATACCATATACATCATTGCCATTCATTGATATGGGTTGGAGGAAACCACGTTACGAAATGCCAAAAGGATGAATATTTTATATTTTATTCTTGATTATCCATTTGGCTTTAGATATTTTCGTCAAAACAATAGCTTCATGCAGAGCAAAGATTGATAGCTTCAGAAGTCGTCATTATGTTCATCCTTAAAATGCCAGCAACATTACAAATATTCTTTACAACGCCTCAAATAACACTAATTAACATATTTCAGCGTCTCATTTTGAATGAATTCAATCTAGAGCGATCAAATAATGATAAAATATTTTAAAAATTATAAATAATAATAAAAATAATATTTATAAAATGGGAAAAGATACTTAAGATAGTAAAACAAATATTAAATTCCTCCATATTGTTATAATTATTATTATTATTAGTTGCATAAAAATAATAAAACACATTTAAAAAAATATAGACAAATCAATATTTTATTATTGTCACTATTTAATAACATTTTAAATTTTTTATTATTTTATTAACAACCACTCTGTATTATTGTCTTATGATTACTATTAGTATAGGTTAGTTTTTTTTTTTTAATAATTAATTTTTTTAAACTCTCTCAAAAAGTTTATAAAAATTGTAACAAAAAAAGTTTATTAATAATAAGTATTTGTTTCTCTAAAATAAATTGAATAAAACATATACTAACTATAACATCCTCTTTTTCCAAATTTCTTTCAGTTAAAAATAAATAAATTAGTACTTTATTTTATTTTTTGCTCATTACTATTTTAACTAATAGTTTCAACAATTGTGTTAGCAATTATATTTGAATTCAGTTAAGATAATTAAAAGAAATTATGTTAATTAGTTTTGGAAAAATATTATTGGTTTAAATAAATTAAAATAAATTTTTAATATTAAAAAGTGTTGTTAAAAAAATAATTTTCAAGAATTATTGTTTGTGTATAAATTAATATTTTATTTTAATTGCTTGCTATTGTTATTGATTGTTAGCTTAAATAATTGCATTGTAATTATATTTGTGCTAAATTAAATGTAATTAAGAAGAGTCATAGAAATTAGTTTAGAAAAATATTAGATATTTAAATAAATTAAGAATTTGTGAATGAATCAAAATAAGATTTGTGAAGCTTTAAATATTAATAGGAGATTTAATAAAAAGATTAGGAATTTAGAATGTGTGAGAATAATTAACTAAAATTAAATAAATAATTAATTGACAATTAAATTAACTAAGAGAGTGTAAGAATAAATTAATTAAATAGATAATTAGAATGAAGTTAGTAAAATAATTAGTTGTTTTTCTTTCTGGGTTTCAGAAACCGTAGGCCCATGTGCCTATTAAGTGTCTAGTTTTGTTTTTTTATTCTTTTCCTCAATTGCTGAGCCAAAATGACATCTGGCCCATGGTGAGTTTAAAATGAGTTATTCCTTTTTTAAAAACGATCCAACGGTCAGGAGGGGAGAGGAACCTCCACCGTTGGATTAAAACTAGAAATAAAACCTTCTTTGGTTTCAACGTAATGCAGAAGCTTTATGGAAAAGAATCCTTTCCAATTATATGAAAACTGGGTACAATCTTAATTTTTGATTAATTTTAATATTTAATAAATTTAAATAAAAACACTGCATTAAATGGTGAAGATTAAAAACTGAACACTCTCCAGTTTTTTCAACTGGAGAGAATCCGGGTCCGAAGCTTTACCCCTTTTCAGAGCCGGTGAATGTAGAGGGAAAACAGGGGGAAGGTGGTCATAGTTTTCTTTTCTGTCAAAAATTAACAGATATCTATCTCTTTCTTCCCCAAAAATCTCATTCTTTCCCCCAAACTCCCAATCCGAAAACACCTTTTTCTTCTTGCTGTGCGATACGTTACGGAGCGGGGCGGAATTTTGTCCGTGAAAGGAAGGAACCCAATATTCGTTTACAAAAACCCATGGTGGGGGAGGAGGTTTAGGCCTCAATTGGTAATTTTTTAACTGTTAAATGATTGTGGTTGCTAGAGATTTGTGATTGGTTTAGTTACTTTTTTGTTTATGCTTAGATAAAATTTTCATGCTTCAGTGAGAGTGATGATGATACTACAAATTGTGTTGGAGAATCCCTTTTCCCTATTTATGTGACGTGAAAACAAAAGGCTACGATACCATATTACATTTGAGTTTGGGCCTAATTTAACCCTACAAAATCAGCTTGTGATGTGAGGGTTGTGTTTCACTTATATAAACTAATTTGCTTTTATCATTAGTCGATGTGAAATCTCTAAAGTATGATTATGTTTGAATGATTTAAGAATTATTTTTCAACTCTATTGAACCAATTTTTTAATTAATATGTTTTATTAATTTGTTAATTTTCTATTTAAGTAGAGTGCAAATAGTAAGTGCGAGTATGAGTATATAAATATTTAGTGAATACAGAAATGTGGATTAAAATTACTACCTACAAAGATATGAGACCAAGTACGAATATTTTTTTTAAACATGGATATGAAAATCAGTACCATCATACCCTACTCAAATCTTTTCCATTACCATCTCTATGTGCCACTTAAATAACCATGATAACAATGGACAACTCAACGACTTAACCAACTCGGATCAAACTAATTAAATAACTCAAATATTTTTTTTCTAGCCTCTTCTTTTTTCACATTTTTATATTTTTATCACATCTTCTTTCATTTTCTTAATTTTCGTTCAGCCATATTTAGTACACATATTTGGGCTGCTCAAAGTGCAGGATCAATGTACTGATGAAATGAGTAATAAGCTATTTTATGAAGGATGACTTTACTGATACCAAATAGCAGGTTATAAATATTGTCAGCGTCAGGTGTATCCATTAATGAATCAGTGGCTATATATTTGCTGTAGGTGTGAGATATTTTCCAAAACTTGTTATTATAAAGGCTTTGTGTATGTACTGTGTGTCACTCGTTTATGAATGATAGCTTTTTAATTTAGGTTGGTAAACATCTTTTTATTTTCTTTGATGGCCAGTCAACCATAAAACATAAAATTGTTGAGTCTTTTCGACAACACTCACATTTACAGTTGGATTGCATGAATGACTCTACTCAGGGTAGCTCTTGCCTCTTGGGATATTTTTGGATAATTCTGAACGTACATCTTATTTTGAATATATAAATAGAAAGAAGAGAAATAAAAAAATAAAAAGAAAAGAAAAAGAGAGATATAATTAATCATGTGATGGGAGAAAAAAAAACAGATAAAAGTGAGATAAAAAGATAAATGTATAATAATAAATTAAACTTAATAATACAAGTTTATAGAAGAAAAAATAAAAAAAATAAAATGAATTAAGTTTCTTTTATAAGTTAAAATTAACGTATTCATAAATTAAAACCAACTTTTGAAAAAGTTAAATAAAAGAATCTTTAAAATATATTTATACATAAGCTAATTTAATTTATGTGAAAAACTTAATTTATTTTATATTCTTATTTTCTTTCCTTTATAAGTGTTTTCTAAGAAATTTATTCAAAAAAAACTCTCACATTATACTTTAGGTCATCTTGATTCGGACCAACATCACATATACTTTTAAAAAAATATAAATTTTTAAATAATTAATACAATTTTTTAACTTAATGGATATTGTCTTATATAATATTATATTATATTTATATTTGTATTATTTATTTTAAAATATATATTATAAAATGTATTTTATTATAAATGTATATTTCTTTAATTTATAATTTAACTATTATAATATTAATATTAATATTTTATTTTAATAAATCAAGTTAACCTAATATTATCTTGTACATTATTAAATTTTAATCAGTTTAAAATTAAATAAACAAATCTATCAAAATTTTAAATAAAATATGAACATAAGATAATTTTATCTTAACTTATCATATGAACAAATGTGATTGACTAACTCATGGCTTTATTCCAAGGTCAGATGCCCACCAACAGCTGTTGCTATCTTCTGCACAACATAAATGTAGATCACGTGAACGGGTTCAGATAAGTGCAGATAGCTTTTGCTATCTCTCTTTGCGGATTTCTTTCATTTTGCTTTATTGACTTGTCATTTTCACATGCTAACATATATTTCAATAAATAAATTCAAGGAACGTAACATTCTACATATATATTTAAACGATGACAGGTGACTACTAATTTTATTTTTTTTAAGTATAGTAATTACGGCCTTTGGCTTTTTTGGTGGAACACTAATCTCAGAAGTTTTGGTTTTTTAGTTAGTTATGAGACTAATTTTTAGTTTAAAATTTAATCATACTTAAAGTTTATCGTCCTTCTTTAAGAATATATTCTTAGAGAATCCAATTCAGGTCTTCACCTCAAGTTCAACATATATTGCCAATTGAGTTACATTCATTGGGTATAGGTGCCTACACTTAAGGGTAACCCTTTGTTTGGTAGCATTAAAATAGAATGGAAATAGAAAGAGGGAGAGAAAATAGAAAAGAAATGAGAGAGGAGAAATGAAGAGTGTTTAATAGAGTAAAAATAAAAAAGAAGAGAAATAAAAAACTGTAAATCTCATACTTTTTTATTTTCACTTTCAAATGGGTGGAAATGAATAATATCTCTTTTAAAAATTATATACTCTATTTTTTTTTATCTATTTTATTTATTCTATTTTTCTCTTTTTTATTTTCATCCACATATTTTTTATAGATTTCTTTTTTTCTACCAATCACATCCAAGACAACTCAACAAAGCGTAACAAATTCAAATCAAACTAATTACATAATTCAAAGATTTATTTATTTATTTATGTATTGGTTCCTCCTTTTTTATACATGTTTATATTTTTTTTATCATCTTTCTTCACTTTCTTAATTTTGATTCACTCTTATGTATTTATATTTGGGCTGGCATTATGAATGATGGTTTTACCGACAACAATAACAAACAGTAGGTTACAATTGTCGATGTCAATTGTATTACAGCTATATTCTATGAACGAAAGAGTGACCATGATTATGCTCAGGGTAGCTTTTGGGATATTTTCCAAGACTTGCTGGTTATTTGAGCTTGTGTGTGTCATGTCTTTATTCTTAAAGTACATAAATCACACCATACGTCTTAGGTTTTATCAATTTTTTAATATTTTTATCTTTATACTAACATTTTTAATTATTTAAAAATATCGGTTAAATTATATTTTTAGTCTTTTTTTTTTCAATCTACAATTTTGGTCCTTCTATTTTTTTTAGAGACATTTAGTCTCCTTATTTTTAAAAACCCACAATTTTAGTCTCTCCTTCAAATCTCTTGCGTTGATAATTAATAATTTAATATTGATTTTGACGTATCAATACTTAAATGACATGTTAAAGTCATAGTCAACATTAGAGTCAACATTGACACATCGGAGTCAACATTAAACCACTAATGATTAATGCAAAAAATTTGATGAAGGGGCCAAAATTGCAGACTTTTAAAAATGGGAAGACTAAATGTTTCTAAAAAAAGTAAGGGGACTAAAATTATGGATTTTAAAAATAGGAGGATATCTCTAAAATAAAGTAGGGGAATCAAAAATATAATTTAGCCAAAAATATTATACTAATTATCTTTTAATTATTTAAAAAACAGTATATCATGTATTCTTATAAGGAAAGTTACTGTAAACATTAAAAATTAAAAAATTATGTGTAATTTCAAAAGAACTTTAGAGGGTATTAATAATTTACTTTTATTTTTATTATAAGACTCAGTTTTTAAATAAAACAGATTAAGGGTGTGATTAATAGGAAGAAAAGAAATAGGATAGATAAAAATAAAAAGAAAGAAATAAAATGAATAAAAATATATGAGAATTAAAGTTGATTTTGGGTCTTTAGTTTAAGAAAAAAAAATTATTTAATTAAAAAAATTGATTATACAATATCGACAATCAATTTTATTTTATCTGGGGTCTATGATTTGTTTGAAAATCGAAATGAATAATAATCGATTATCCTTTTTGAGAATCGATTATTTTTGTATTATATACACTAATCAATTATAAACTAGACATACTAGATTATTTTCTACATGAAACGCTATCATGGTTCAGTTCTGCGATGTTTTGCAAAATAATAAAAAGTATAAACTCACTTATTTTTATTTCTGTCTTCTCTAATTTTCATGTTACCAAACATACATTATTTCTTATTTTCTCTCAATTTCTACTCTTTCCTCTTTATTTCTCCTGTCTCTCGGATACCAAAAGGACTTGTTAAATTTTGGCACGTTTCCAAAACTTGAGTGTCTGGCGCAACTTATCATATCGTGCATGATTTTGCTTTTATAGTTAAGAAACAAAGGGGTCTCATTTCTTAAATACTTGTCATGTGGATTTTCAAACAATACTGAAACAGAACAAATAAATAAATAAATCATTTGCCACATCTGAATTGATATATTTCCCAGATTTTCAACTGCTCGGATATTCTCTGATCGATAAGCTCTTCTTAATAAAATATAATATATGCATGCAAATTCATTTGATGTATTAGCATCTTGCTTTATTCGCTTAATTGATTATAATGAAATATTTAAGAAAGTTTAGTACGTTTAGTCAGTTAGTATATTTAAATATGTTTAACCAAGATTTAATATATCCATAGAATGGTATTAGTTGGTAGCTCTTTACACATGTCTGATCTTGGTTAATAAAGTCATGATTGACTAATGAAAATACATGCTATGTATGAGAAAGTTGAAGTCACCATCTTAAATTTATCTTATAAGGTTAAATTATTGAGTAAGATTTTGAAATTTTAGGTAATTTTTAATTAAGTTTCTGTATTAATTTTTTTAATTGAGTCGTTAATTTCTTAAATTTTTTAATTTGGTTTTTGGGATTAAATTATTGTAAAGATTTCATTAATATGGATGGAATATTTTTTCATTAAGGACTCAATTAAAAAATTAGTACAGGAGCCTAATTAAAAATTAACCAAAAGTTCAAGAACCTACTTAATAGTTTAACTTTATTTTTATTCTTTTATCTTGATCTGCCTTCGTTTATTTTAGAAAAAATGAAAAAATTATAAAAAGGTCTCTTAGTATTCAAATATTATCAGATTATTATGTGGCTAAAATTTTAAGGACTTGAACATAGACTTGACCGCTGCGTTAAGGCACGATGAATTGTGTGCTTTGTGGGGCCTTTGAAGGAAACACAATGGAATACTCACATAAACAAAATTTATAGAATAAATCAAATAAATTAAATAAATTAATAATAAATTTAATATTATTTTATATTAAATGATTATATAAATTTTTATGTGTTATTATTATATATATAGCAAAATTGAAACAGTGTAGAATGCTGCCATAGACATAATTTATATTAAATGCACATATGTTTTCTTTATTTTTATGTGTCATTATTATATATATGGCAAAAATTACAGGGCCTTGAGGATTGACTTGACTCCAGCGTCAAAGTGACTGATAAACGCTAACTGTGTGCTTTAGGACCTTTAAATTGAAACAGTGTGAAATACTGTCATAAACATTATTTATACAATAAATTAAATAAATTAATAATAAAACATAAAAAAATCCCTACTTTATATAAAAAAAAAAAAAGAAACAAACTTAATTGTTGATGAAAAATTAAATATTTTTTGTTATCATATTATAGGTGCGAAGTGTTTTCTAGTTTTGTTGATGACTAGTTTTTATTAGAGAATTTGGCTAACCACTTTCTACTGAGATCTTTTCTCTCAACCACCTTTTTTTCATCCACAAAACTCAAGTCTAAGACTTCACTGGGGAACAAAATTTGCAAAAAAAAAAATGAGGGCAAAATTTACGAGATTGTGAAATTGAGGGCATAATTAAGCTTAAAATAAAATTAAAATATGAAAAAGAATAGCAGTAAAATAGCATTGTGCAAAAATCAAATAATTAAGTTTGGTGACTATCAAGTTTATTTCAAGTTTTGATGGGCAACGTTATGTCTTCCGTACAACATAAATGGGTTAAGATAATTAAGTTTGGAGAATATCAAAATAATAAAAAATATAATGTATGTATGTGGATTTGTTTCACTGCTTTATTTACTACAATAAAAACTTTAGTGTGTCTACTCAATTTCGGTTCCATCTTATCAATAAAGAAATCCAAAGAACGTAACATTGTACATATATATTTAAGTGATGGCAGTGTGCCACTTAAATAACCATGAAAAAGTTATCAAAAAATAAATAAAAATAACCGTGAAAGCAACAACATAAACAACTAACAGTGTAGCGTAGCCAACTCAGATGAAACTAATTAAATAACTCAATTTTTTTTTCTAGTCCCTTTTTTTATATTTTTATACTTTTGTCACATCATTTTACATCTTTCTTCATTTTCTTAATTTTCATTTACTCTTATTTAGTATATATATTCAAACTCAGTGCAAGGTTAATATACTAATGAAATGAATAATAAGCTATTTTATGAATGATGACTTTAATTACTAATAACACTATCAAATAGCATGTTAGGACTATTGTCAGTGTCAGCCATATTCACATCTGTATTTCATGAATGAATGAGTGACTATGATTATGCCGAGTGTAGCTTTTGGGATATTTTTACACTTGTTATTACTTTTTCAGTTTTTTTTATAAGAATAAAATTAAAAGTTTAATTTGGTCTTTTCTATAAAAACTAATTTAAAATATCTTATACATTAATTATTTTTTTACAAAAATATTTTTAATTATGAGTCTTTTTCATTTTATTCAATAAATTATAGGTAAATTTTGAAAATTTTATTTTGTTTCTTATATTTATAACCAATAAAAATTAAGACAATAAATATATTATTGATGAGAGAAATTGAAAAAAAATTAAATATTTTAAAAAAATAAAAATATGTCTTATTAATGTTAAAAATAATTTTAAAATATATATATATAAATTTAAGACAAATTTAATACTATTAAATATATTAACTAATTTTTTTAATTGTGATGAATTAGTTATTTGAATCGAGAGAGAGTATAAAGATTTTGTCAATTTTGTGTACTATATGTCATGCATTTCAAAACATGGCTTTAATTTAGGTTGGTGAACATCTTTTCCTTTGATGGCCAGTCAACCATATAACTATTGAGTCTTTTTGACAACACTGACATTTATAGTTGTATTCCATGAATGAATGAATGAGTGATTATGATTGTGCTCTAGGTAGCTCTTGCCTATTGGGATACTTTTGGAAAATACTAAACCTACAGCCTATTTTTGAGTATATAAATAAAAAGAAGAAAGATAGAGAAAAAAATAAAAGACAAAAGAGATGTAATTACTAATGTAATGAAAAATGATGAGAGAAATAAGAAAATAAAGTAAAAAATAGGATAAAAAATAAATGTGTAATAATAATAATCTAATATTTCTCAAGACTTGTTAAATTGTTACAAGTGCAGAAAATGTGAAGAAAGAGAAAAAAATAGAGAGAAATATAAGAAGTCATAAATGATGTATTGGTAAGAAATAAAACCAGAAATTGTTGTTGTATGAATTGTATAAGTTATTGTATGAAAAACACAACTCTAATAATAATAAACCTATATATGACAGCCTTGTGTTGTGTGTTATGAAAAATGTCCACCTTATTTTCAGATAGATTAGAGTACAAAGATGAGAGAGATAGGAAGAGAAAAAAAAGTAATAAATAGGACAGGGATGATCTGCTTGCTTTGTAGCAGGATGTTCTCTATAGCAAAAATCTAGACCATTAATCACATTCTCTCACATAAATAATTATTGTGTTAGTTATCAATGGTTGTGATGTGGCTGGATGTTGGATGCAGATGATCTATTTTGTAATAAATATCATAAGTGATGTAATGGAAAAGAAAAAGTAGAAATGAAACACACAAAAAAAGTATATATTAGTAATAATATTTCTTATTTTTTAAGTCTGCCTTCCAATTCATTAAATTGTGTTGCAATTTTCGCTTGTTTCCAAAATTGGGCAATAATGCAAAAAATTGGGCAAGATATCAAAAGGTTAGAAATGAGACAAGGAAAGTTGTGAGTAAGACATGACCCAAAATTTTTGATGAGTTTTACTGAGATCTTGGAACAAAGAATAAAAAAGAAAAGGTATATAAGCTTGCCAAAAATAAGAAGAGGAAATCAAGTGATTTTGACCACATAAGATGTATTAAGGACAAAGAAGGATAAGTTTTGGTTACAAATCAAGATATCAAGAGAGATGGAAGAAACTATTTCTATAAGCTTTTCAATGATGAGCAAGGATCAACCTATAGTATGGAAGAATTAGAAATCCAAGAGGACAAACAAAATCTGGCTTACTATTGTAGAATTAGAGCTTGAGAGGTAAAAAAAGCTCTATAGAGAATGGATCATGGTAAAATTGTTGGTTTGATTGTATTTCTATAGAAGTTTGGAAATGTGTAAGAGAATAGGATATCATTTGACTCACAAGCTATTAAATGAGATTCTAAGATCTAAGAAAATGCCAGATAAGTGAAAGGGGAACACTTCTATTCCTTTATATAAGAACAAGGAAGATATTCATAATTGTGTAGACTATCAAGGAATAAACATGAGTCAAATGAGTCACTTTATCTTGCACACACTCACACACAACCTCCATTTTGACAAAATTCCTTTGACACACAATTTGCCAGTATATTGCTAGTGAAGCCCAGTATTTTCTGTCCAAGCCCTGCAACTCATTACCATGTTTTGCACTTACACTGTTCTACATGTCCTTCGTTGCACAACTTAGTTTTCATGCAAGTATTTTTGTCTCACACAGTTCTAGCTTTTGGTCCGCCTCTTCTTCAGAGTTGCTCATTGTAACACCCATACTTTTGTCTATTAAACTGTTTTCTTAATTATTCTGTATTTATTTCTAGAGAATCAGACGGAAATCTCAAAAAATTGATCCCCACGATTACGCTCGTATTAGTGAGTAGTACATAGTTTAGATTTTTAATAATTTTTAAGAAACGGAGTCAAGAAAATGGTAAACTAACTATTTTGCCCCTAGAAGAACTAGATAATTAAGAAAATAGATAAAAATAGTTAGAAGTATCTAAAATTTAGTTTTAAGTCATTTATATGCTTAGAATAATTAATAATAATTTTAGAAATTTTTCAGAAATTTATTAAGATAATTTTTGTGAAATGACCAAAATACTCCTAGTTAACTAGCATACCTCCCGCTAACCCAAGTGAGCATTCAAATATTTGTCCTACATTCATTCGTGAAGGTACCCCTAATGGATTGAAGACCATATCAACGGGTCTTCCATCTTGCAAATAAGGCATATCCTGTCTAGACAAAATCTTTGAAACGATACCTTTATTTCCATGCCTCCCGGCCACTTTATCTCCTACTTTAATTTCACGTTTCTGTAAAATATATATACAAATCGTTTCTGGATTATAACAGGAACCCCCCTTTTTTTGGATCCATCTCACATCAATAACTCGACCCCTACCACCTATAGGTAGTTTTAGACAAGTTTCCTTTGAGGTGGATACCTGAATGCCAAGTATAGCTCGTAATAATCTATCTTCGGGGGAATACGAGGATTCTTTCGCCATTTGGGGCGCCAGAGCGGACTAGAGACTTTTTAACTTCAAATTATTTTGAAAATTTTATACTAGGTATATTTTAGTTATAAAAATTTTATTTTGAAAGAAAAATAATGAAAAATGTGACTATTTGACTATTTAATTATGAAAAATTGGGGAGAGAATTTCAAAATTATGATCCCCATCATTATGCTCGAAAATTCAAGAGTTATCTAATCATTATTTTTAATAATTTTTTCGAGTCAAAGCCTGGAAAAATTAAAATTGATAATTTTGTCCTTATTTCTTAGCATTAAAAGTTGACATGAGAAAAAGATTCAATTGACATTAAAATGTCAATTTGAGCTTGGAATCATGTCATATTTATCAAAATATAATTTTGATAATTTTTTAGAAATTTTCTAGAATTCTTGTGTAAAATGACCAAAATACCCCTTGGTATCCAATAAGTCAGCCAGTATTGGTTTGGCATTCAAAAATGGTAATCCCGATTTATTTATAGGTAAAATATTTAATTTCATAATTTTCATAAAAATTTTGGTATTTATTGAATTAAAATGGAATTAATATGAATTTTCTAGCTTAAAAATACAAATAAATATACAAAATTTGAAATAAATTAATAAAAATTAAAATTAATTATTAGACACTTATTTTTGATAAAAAAAAATAATGTATTTGTCCAGTTTTACATTAATTGCATTTTTTTTATATTAAAAGTCAAATTTTCAAGTTTAAGCGATTTTATCAGTGTCAATTAACTTACCTACAGATAAAATTGACATCTAAAAGTTGTACAGCTAAGGAAACATGTCCCTAAATTAGATTAAAAATAAATAGAAAACCCAAATTATGACCTTATGGATGATGTAATTTTGTGGACACCTCACCTCTTCCTTTCTCTATAAATAAGCACCCAAAATTCAGATTTCTCACCATCCATTCCTCCATAAACCAATTGAAATATATAGAGCTTCTCTCTCCCTCTCTAAATTTTTTTTCTTTAGTATTATGCTTAAATTTTACTAGTTTTTCATCAACTAGTAAATTTCACTTTTTAGGAGCTTTGCACCAACAATTTCATTCCCTTCATCAAGCACCTTAGATGTAATGGGGAGAGTGGGGTTAGTTCTAAATTATTGTCACTTTGCATGTTTGTAGGAAGGTTTTTCCCTAAAGCTGTTTAGGCATAATTTTAATTACTATTACCATTATATTATTATGTTTGATGCTAAATTATAATTTTTATTAAGATGTTACTCTACTCAAATTTAAATTATTAAATTATAATTGCTAAGTTGTTACTATGCTCAATTTTAAATTATTAAATTATACTTGCTATGTGTCACTTTGCTTAAATTTAGAAAATTAAAATGTATTTATTTAGTTGTTATTCTGCCAAAATTTTAACAATTAAATTATAATTACTATGTCATTATTATGCTAAAATTTATATGATTATGGTATTGCGCAATTTTTTGCAATATAAGATAGAAATATTGATCGTATTGATGCTCAAATTAAATGAGACCAAGAAAACCTTTGTTTGAGAAGTTAGGAATTGATAAATTACCTTGCTAGGAAGCTACAATTTGGTACACTACAGGATGAAAGACAGGGACCAATGATTAGATCTAAAGGGTATGGTATCAAGTGGTGAGCGTCCTACTGGCCAAGGTAGCAGTCTTGAGTAGGGACAATCACTTAACCAACTTGATAACCCAGATAACTGCTCAGCATCACCAAGATTGGTGCGAGTATACCTTTATAAATGAAAATCCTAAATTGTTATTTTGTTCTTAATGATGACAAGGATTGTACCATGTGATGGTGCTAAGGATTGTACCTTGGTGTGAAAGAAATATATGTACTCAAAATCACTTCCCATGGGTATTGATGAACACTAAAAAGACTATAGGCCCACATGCATTGCACTAACGAGTGCTTCAATAAAACCCCAAAATTAGTTTGGTATGAGACGCATCAATTTCGAATGGTAGTAGCACAGACAGACTTGTAGTGCTACCATTTGGATTTATTGAGTAACTCAATAGAAATGATTGATAAGTTGAAAAGAAAAATGATAGAACATGCATCAAATCTCTGTTTGTGTGTAGCATGGGAATAGGTTGCATTATGTGTATGAAATGACTACAATAATTACATATGTTATGATAATATGTTATGAGTTGTGAATGTGCTCTTTGTTGAATGTTATGATATTTGACACATGATTTTATAGTTTATTGAATGATACGACTAGGTTAATGTTTGTAATATTAGTTGTGTGATATGAACTATGGTTTGGGTGGGTCTCTAGGTTTATTTGATTCTTTGGTTTCAAATTGTCTGATTCTTGCCCCTGATTAATCGTCCCTTCCTTCATCTGCAGATGTTTGGAATGGAAATAGGGGGTAGCTTGCCTTTTGGTTTGTACGTGAACAGGTACATGGCTTAAAAGTGTGTGGTATTGGCAAGGGAAACACCTTGGTCGAGAGCTCTATTAGGATTAGAAGTCTTACAAACCTTAACCAAGATGGTATCAGAATGGCATGGCGGAAGCGTGTGTGAAGATGTAGAAGACTTGTTCCTTAGGAACAATGATTTTAGAGTTTAGTCCTATCACATAAGATGCTGAAAAAATCTAGTGTGATATCAGGGCTAGTATTCCTCTAAGATTAGAATGGTAATGCTCTAATTTGGAGGAGTATCTAGTTGTGTAGTAGACCATGCTATAGTGCCATTAGAATGTAATGTAAACTCTTTTCGTTTCAAGAATATGTAGTTGCATATTTGTAGAGTTTTAACTTGTATTTCATTTTCATTGGTATTTGTTATCATGATATTTTATTAATGGTTTGATAGTAAAACTCTTATTTCATTTTACATGGAAAAAGATTCCACATTTTATATTATGCTACAATTTCGGTTTTAAAATCATTAAAAAAATCTACCTTAATTTCTACTATTGAGCTATTAGAGCTTGAATTTGAGTTATAAAAGAGTTGACAGTTATGGGTGTTACAAATGACGTCACCCATGGTTCATGATACTGGATCGTAACTCTAAACTTGTTTTTGGTTTGCTCCTGATTAATGTGATTTTCAACTAGCTATCCAACCAAAGAAAGGTATTGTAATACTCTCGAGAAATTTGTTGTGTTGCCAAAGTTATCTCTCCAATTTATCTAAGAATTGTTGATGTTATCGTAAGTGGAAAAGGATGATTTTCGAAATTCCTCAAGTCTATCCAATGCTTAGAATCAACCTATATAAGTTTATCTTCAACTTTAACTTCAGTGGTTTCAGACTTCTTTGTAGGATAGATAAGGACCTTTCCCTTCTTTTTTTGGACACAATGGTGCCATTATCTTCCCAATTGCTGATGGTGGAAGTTATTTCGTTTACTTGTGGGTTATGGCCATTGCAAAAATAGAATTCCTGATATTATTGCTTTAATGGCCTCTGCTCTATTTTTATTGACTTGGATAATCGATTTTGGCCACGATTTCTTCTTCACCTTAATCCATTGATTACCATTTCTTTAATTTGATCAAAGTCTCAAACTCTGTTTCTACACCATCACTTTTGATATTTGTGATCTCTTCCTCACTATTGACCTCATGATCGTGTTTTCTTCAAACTCTATAATGACTTTGGATATTTCTTCATTTTTTGACTTATCTGTATCAATCCTTGTTCATGATCATTTCAAAGTCCTCGTTAAAAGTTGGTGTCTCTCCCATACAGCATCCTAGCAAGCAAAAGCTACAGCTATTGAATCCTCCATGGCTTTGATTATCACAAAAGTAGTTGTTCATGATCTGAAATTTTGTATTGATCTCCCATGGATCCAACAGTATGGATCAAATGGTAAAATATCAAGATAAAAAACCAATGTATGAGTGTTAATTAATTCAAAAGAACTAAAACATAGCACTTAAAAGCAAAAATGGAAACATAGGAAAAGCTCCTAGACTCACTTTACCAGAGCTAATGCTTCTCAAGGAACAATCACTACCTAAAATCTAAAACACATCACACAAAAAAACTAAATTCCCCTTGATTGCCTCTCACACAATTGGATTCATTAAGCATTCAATTATCTTGATCACTTCTCTGTGTCCTTCCCTTATATAAACTTTAGTGATAGGTGGTTTCCTAACAAAATCTTCCTAATAATTTGATTTGATTCCATTAATGGTCCATCCTTTTGTTTTAGTTCTTGCTGATAATTAATATTTGACGAATGAAGCTATCTCAAATAGTTAATTATCTATCTTGACATATTTGTGGTTTGCTTGATGATAGTGATAGTTTTTTTCATATTCAAGCTAAATATTGTTTGATCAATTTTGTCTTGGACTTTGTTTATAGTTGTGAATGGCCATATTAAATGACCTCAAGATGAAAACATACAAGCCAATGTCTTGGAAATAATTGGATTACATATTCAATCCATATACTTTAAATGCTTAGCTAACCCAACTGCAAAACTTGATATAAAACTTCCAATCTTAGTTAATAAAGAAGTAGAAGAATTTCATATTTGAGATTCAAGTTGTGGATGATAAGAATGTTCGGTGACAATTTTGAGCTTCAAATTTTCAAGTGCTTAAGTTTGCCTATGTTTGTGTGCCTGATGGATTTGCCCACAACGTGTAGATGTTTAATTTCTTCTGTATGTATTTTGTGCATGAGTGCTCACGTCTACCTAATATAGATAACTTTGATTTTCTAAACAACAACATTGTGGCATGATTTTTCTTTTGGGTCATTGTATTTTATAGTTAAAAAGTCTTAGAAGAATCTTGGTGACGTTCCTCAAGTCGGTGATGAAATTTACAATTTGAGATTGTGTATCTTTTCATGTATTTCTTTTTGTAAAGGTCTATGTGAGTGTGAATTCACAATTTCATCTTCTACTTGATGCATCAGTTTAAACGTTCGTAATTGCTTTGGGATTAAATGACAACAATTATAGTTGTTCTATTAAGTGATATTTATTCATTGGTCATTTGGTAAGACTAATTAGCTATGTTAACAGGAAATCAAACAAAATTGATCTTGCAAATTTACTTTTAAAATTTGGCATGTTCAATTTGCTACTAAGTAGACATTGTTCACAAGAATTGTGTGGGGACAATCATGCTCTTATTATTTAAGATAGGAATTGGAATTTTCTTATTTGTTCTACATACTTCAAAAGGAAGTAGAAGGGAAAATAAATTTGAGTGATTCAATGATTGAAAATCTATTACATCATATAATCTTTTCATTTTTAAATCACCAAAAGGCGAGGGGTATATTTGTGTTGGAATAGTTCTTATTGTCAAGCAATGTCACTTTTGAGGTGCACTTTGGTGTTTATAAAAAGAAAAAGAAAAGGAAAAGGAATACTATGACATTTTTGCTAAAACAAAAGTCTTAAGGTTTTTTTAGAAATTTGGTGATGTCATTTAATAATGTCAATATGCATTACAAATGATTTATTGTTCTCTTATTTTCATGTTATAATATGTTGTCACTTGAGTAAAGCACTACATTTGCACTATGTCACTGAGAAATAATGGATGAGGGGTGGAATCAAATCTAGTTTAACCTGGCTGATTTCACCAAGAAAGCACATGGTATTAATTATGTGGAGACACTGCAAGTTCAGGTCCAAGCAAATTATTGCCTAAGAAGGATATACTTTGCACATGGTACCAATTATGTGGAGACACTACAAGTTTAGGTCCATGCAAATTGTTGTTGAGAAGGATATACTTCTCTAATGGCCTCTACTTTAAAGAGGAACTCCTACTAGAGTTCAAATTGTACCTTCTGATGCTAGTTAAAGATGCCTGCATGTAGTCATATCTTGCTTAATTTTTTTATTTGGGAAAAAATCTCACCTTGTGCTTATCATCTTGTAGAAACCTTGAAATTGTTCTGGGAGGATGAAATTGGAGCCACAAGAGAGTTAGATGTTTTTCATATGCATACTACGTGTAATTTTAGTTCTTGGCTTCTTTGTTCTAAAACTTGTATCTATGCTGTGCTAAAATTAATAGGAACTTTTGCAACTCGCTCTAATCACATTAAGTTGTAGGATGTTTTGATGCTTGTCTTTATAACTTTGGGAGTCAATTTTGATAATGATTTGTGCTTTTACATGATAATGTCTAATCGAAGAAAGGATGATAATGTTTTAAATGCATTGCATTAATAATGTATATGCTTAATATCATATTATCCCTTGAAGGGTTTCCTTTCTTGTGGAAAGAACAATGTATAGAAATATGAAGCAATAAGGTTATTTAATCCAATATAAATTGATGAGAAGATATGCTTTCATTTTGGGTTAAGGTTGGGCATGATTAAAATCCAATGTGTATGATAAGAATTGACCTCCTATTAAGAGGGTCTATGAGAGGAGACACAAGACTGTTATAGAGGATCACAACCCTTAATGGGTCAGCTTTATTGTAAAGAACCAACTAATAGAAATTTTTAGAGCTTAGGAGTGCTCAGAGAATAAATAGTTGGGAAAGAGGGCAAAAGGGGTATTTTGGGAAATTGGGAAGTGAGGGAGAGGAGCTAAGACTCTCGAATTACTCAACAATCTTGTATCATACAACTGTACGTTCTTTTGGGCTAGTTCTACATTGGAACAAACCACATCAATAAAATTTGTATCATTTTCATTCTTTTCCATTTATTTTGGTGTCAATTCTATCAATTGGTGTTAGAGCTCCGATCTCGAAGCCGTGGGTGCCGCTGATGGTTGGAACAAGGATGGAAGGAAGAGTTGAATCATTAGAGAGATCGATGGAAACTCTAAATAGGTCGCGAGACCACGATATGCGAATTTTGGACCAGCGATTTGAAGCCCAGGACCTTCGATTCCAATGCTTAGAGGGCTTGCTGGAGAGTTTAGTGCAGAATATGCCTACAAACCATAACCTATGGGAAAATTCACATAACTCCAGTTACGTGAGTACAGGGGGAGACAAAGCTAGAGCAGATAAGACATAGGAAGAGTCAGTAGAGAAATGGAGAAAACTAGATATACTGCTATTTTCGAGAGAAGACGTATATGGCTGGATTCAAAAGCTTGAAAGATATTTTCGAATTAAAGGGGCCACGAAGAAGGATAGAATGTAGGCTATAATGGTTGCTCTCGAAGGGGATGTGCTTAGTTGGTTTCAATGGTGGGAAGGATGTAATCCCACTCCTTCTTGGGATAATTTCAAGATGGTGGTGGTTGAAAGGTTCCAACCAACGATGGTTAAAAGCTCGATCGCAGCATTGTTAAAGTTGAAACAAACAGGGTCAGTGATGGAGTTCATTGAGGGATTCGAAAAGTGTCGGGAGTAATTAAGGGCCTGGATGAAGGATTCTTGATGGAAGTCTTCATAAATGGATTAAGGGAGGATATTGGGGCTAAAGTGGGTTTGTATGATCCTCAGTCATTGTCAATTCTGATGAGGAAGGCTCAATTGGTGGATGCAAAGAATCAAGTAGCAATTTAGAGAGGAATCAGTGCTATGAGCAAACTTGGGAATTTTTCCAGAAATTTTTCAGGTGCCAAATCTTTTTTAGTGGATTCGATCTCTAAAATAGGAAGGAAGGGTAGTGAGGTGAATAGTAGTGTTGAACATAAAAGTAGTAGCACTGTTAGAGATAGTAGAATTAACAAAGGAGGGTTTAGGAGACTGACAGAGGTTGAATTACTGGAGAAGTTGAGAAAGGGAGAATGTTTCAGGTGTGAGGAAAAATTTGGGCCTGATCACAAATGTAAGAACAGGCAATTGCAGATGATGCTTTTGGAGGAAATAGAAGAAGAAGAAGAGGAAGCAGTACCTAATAACAATTGGCAATAGGAAGAGAACAAAATTCAACTTTCCATGCATAGTATTGTGGGACTTATGTAGAGGAGATCACTGAAGGTATGGGAGGAAATTCAAGGAAGAAGGGTGATTGTCTTGGTCGATTATGGCACATAATTTCATTTCTGCCACCTTGGTGAAGGAGCTTGACTTACAAGTTTCAGAGACTCTTACCTATTTGGTTGAAGTAGGAGACAGTCATAAGCTGAAGTGTCAAGGCGTTTGTGAAAAGGTGACATTGGAATTGTAGGGATTGGAGATTAAATAAGATTTTTACCTGTTGAATTTGGGGGGAGCTGATTTAGTTTTGGGATTAGATTGGTTGGCTTCTCTTAGAAATATTAAAGCCAACTTTGAAGATTTAACGATCAAGTTTAAGGTTGGTCAAGAGAAGAAAATACTTAGAGGGGAACCTACACTGTGTAGATTAGTTGTTTCAACAAAATCAGTCATGGGAATGCTGCAAGAAGAGGGACAAGGGTTTTAGATTGATTTCCATGCAATGTTAGAAGGCAACAATGAAGAGGATGTTGTTCCTATAGTAGTAGAAGCAATATTACCAAAGTTTGAAGGAGTTTTCCAAGCACTAGTAGGGCTACCTCCTTGTAGGAGGCACAATAACGCCATCCACCTGAGATAAGGGGTCGCTATCCCTAACATTAGACCTTACAAGTACCTTTACAATCAAAAAACTAAGATTAAGAAACTTGTGAATGAAATGCTAGCAGCTGGGATAATAAGGTTGAGTATAAGTCCATATTCCAATCCAATCATTTTAGTTAAGAAGAAGAATGGGGGTGGAGGTTTTGCGTGGACTATAGGGCACTCAACAAAATCACAGTGCTAAATAAATTTCCAATTCCTATTATTGAGGAACTCTTAGATAAATTAGTAGGTGTTGCCATATTTTATAAATTAGATTTGAAATTTGGTTACCATCAAATTCGCATGAAAGATGAAGATATAGAGAAGACAACATTTAGGACTCATAAGGGGCACTATGAGTTCCTAGCCATGCCCTTCGGGTTGTCTAATGCACCTTCAACATTCCAAGCCTTTATGAATGAGGTATTGAAACCATTTTTGAGGAAATATGTTTTGGTGTTTTTTGATGACATCCTTGTCTATAGTAAGATCAGCTTTTTTTAACCAAACATAATATATGCACACAAATTTATTTGATATATTGACATCCTTGCTTTATTCCCTTACTAGACTTTAATGAAATATTTAAACAAGTTTAGTACGTTTAATCAGTTAGTTTAGTATGTTTAATCAAGATTGAGTATGTCCATGGAATGGTATTAGTTGATAACTCCATACATGAAGTCATGATTGCCTAATGAAATTACATGGCGATTATGTAAGAGGGAGTTGAAGTCACCATTTTAAATTTATATCATAAAAAGCATTTCCTTGGAGTTCTTTTAATCAACTTATTTAGCAGATCAAGTTTAGGAGCTCTATTGAAATTTCAATCTTTGTGTGTGGCCAGCCAGAGAAAATTGATCTGCTGCTTTGTTGGGTAGAAAGCAAGATGGTCTTATGACGGTGATAAAGAACCTTCTAAAAACTTGCAAACAATGATATTGTATGTGTGTGTGATAGTTATTAAAATGTTCATTTCAAGTTTTATGGCTTCCTTTTACGTTAATTATTTGCCCCTATATTTTCTTGTGAATGCGTTGCTATTAATTTCTTAACATTCTAATGTGACTATCTATTCTAATCAGTTAATTAATTTATTGCAACATGTTGATGGCCTGAGTGGCATTGGGGTTGGGTCCCTTAAATAAGGTCTCGAGTTCAAGTCTTGTGGATGAAAAATACGTGATTGGGAGAGGAGACCCTACTAAAGGTAGTTAGTCAGGTTTTTCGGCTAAATTAGTCACATATAATAACTCTCCATTTCGATACATAATATTAAACACACACACACACACACACATATCATAAAATAATATTATAAAAATCATAAATAGTAATAAATAAGAAAATGATATTTAAAAATAAAAATGAGAGTAAAATAATATTATAATTCTAAAAATAATAACAATAGTAAAAAAGTATAAAATACCAGAAATAACAGTAAATTAACATTACAATATGCAAAAATCAGATGTAATAACAAAATAATATCAAAATATAAAAAAATAACAAATAGAAATAAAATAGCATTACAGTATGTAAAAATCAAAAATAATAATAAAATAATATTATTATAATATAAAATAAAAAATATTGATAAAATATTTTTAAAATGATAAATAATAATAAAAGTAATATTTATAAAATGAGAAATGATAGTATATAAAATTATTAAATTTTATCATATTATTGTAATAATTATTTTAATTGCATAAAAATAATAAAACAAAATTTTAGAAAAAATAGACAATCACTATTTTATTATAGTCACCATAAAATGATTTTTTTATTTTTTTTATTAACAACCACTCAGTTATTATCGATTACTTAAATTAGTAGACAGTAGCATAGTTTGGGAATAGCATTTTTAAAATAAGAGAAAATAAGATATACACTGACAGTATAAAATAGTTTTACACTATATATCATTCAACCAAAAATAACCATATATAATAAGTTTATTGAGATTTACAATAACAACCTTAAAAGCTATAAAAACGGTGATTTCTGATTATTTGACAGTGTAAAACTTTTTACACAAATAATACACAACTATTAAACTCTTAAAATAATTACTTTTTTAAAACTCTATGAATAAGTTGATAAAAATAAGTAACTATTTCTCTAACATGAATTGAACTAAGCATGTACTAACATTCCAACTTTTTAGATAATCAACTATTTATCTCATGCTCTAAATATTTACTTGATTTTAAGTTGACCTTTTAATAATTTTTGTAATATAAAAGGATTAACAAAATAATATTATAATGTTATTGAAAATAAGAAGTAAAAGTAAAAATCATTTATAACAATAAAAACTAAATTACAATAAAAAAACAAAGTCTCTCACTATACTATAATAATAACTATTACTAATTAATTACATAAAATACTAATATAGACATTTTACGAAAGTATAAGAACAATAAATATTTTATTTTTTTCATCATAAAATATTGGACGGATACTAATATTTTCTATATTTTAATTATTCATATACAACCAATTGTTACATGAACGACTTACTCATGGCTTTGTTTCAAGGTTTGATGGCCAGTATCTATCGAAAAAAAAAAAGAAAAAAAAAAAGGTTTGATGGCCAGTAGCTGTTAAGTCATCCGACAATATAATTGCAACTGGAATTCTTTCTTTTATTAACATCCTTGCTTGCTTGATTGTCTATAATGCTGTTGATAGGTTGAAGCGTTCCCTAATGAATAGCCGTCTACTCTTCCTGCTTAATTTCTTTTACTATTAAGCATTTTTAGTGTGTTTAGTCAATTTCGGTGGCTAGCTTATGGAGAAACAAATCCAAGGATAGGTACAGACGTACAGTGTAGAAGTTTTTACTCCTTTTTTTGCCACACAGTTTAGGAGCTTTTTTGAAATTTCAATCTTTGCCCACTGCTTAGTTGTGCAGAAAGCAAGAAGATGGTCATAGAACCTTTACATAGAATCATAGTACGTCGGTGTGTAATTTATTTGAGTGTTCACTAAAATTATTATATTTCATCATATTATTATAATAATTATTTTTAATTCCGTAAAAATAATAAAACATATTTTTAGAAAAAAATAGAAAGTCAATATTTTATTCTAGCTAGTATCACTATATATATTTTTTTTATTAACAACCACTCAGTTATTAATTATTTGTATTACTTTTTTATTAGTAGGCAGTAGCATAGTATGGGAATAGCATTTTTAAAATAATTACTTTTTTTATACTCTATGAAAAAGTTGGTAAAAATAACCAACTGTACTCTCTCTTTTGATAATCATGTTTTAAGTACGAAGTATTCACTAATTTTGTCGATGACTAATTTTAGTCAAAAAATTTGGCTAGCCACCTTTAGTAGGATCTCTTCTCCCAATCACCTTTTTTTTTATTCACAAGACTCGAATTTGAGATCGTTTTTGATAATAATTTATTTATTTAATGCTCTAAATATGTACTTGATTTTAACTTGACCTTTTGAGAAGTTTTTTTAATATAAAAAGAATTAGAAAACAATTATATTATAATGTTATTGAAAATAGGATGTAAAAGTAAAAATCATTTATAACAATAAAAACTAAATTACAATAAAAACAAGTTTAAATTAATCAGTAGGTCCCTAAACTATTTAAAATTTTTTAATTAAGTCTCTAAACTAAAGAAATTTATAATTGAGTCACTAATCTTGTAAAATTTTTATAATTAGGTTCCTGATGTTAATTTATGATGGCTTAAAATTGTTAGAAAATGATAATTTGTAGCAATTTTAAAAATCTTAGGGACTCAATTACAAAACTTTTACAAGATCCATGATCTAATTACAAATTTTTTTATTTTGGAGACTTAATTAAGAATTTAAAATGGTTCAGAACCTATTAATTAATTTAACCTAAAAACAAAGTCTCTCCAAATTGCAATAATAACTATTGTTAATTAATTACATAAAATACTAATATAGACATTTTTCGAAAATAAAAGAATAATAAATTTTTTATTATTCTCATCATAAAATATTGGATCGATAATAATATTTTCTATATTTTAATTATTCATATATAACCAATTGTTATATGAAGACCGACTTATGCCTTTATTTCAAGGTTTGATGGCACATCAATAGCTGTCAAGTCATCTGACAACATAATTGCATGCGGAATTCTTTATTTTACTAGCTTCCTTGCTTTATTGACTATAATGAAATATTAAGCAGCTTTAGTGTGTTAGTCAATTTTCATGGCTAAGTTACCAATAAATAAAGCCAAGGAAGTTTATGTATTTTTTTTTCCGCAACCTTTATTGATATTCAAATCTTTGCCCTCTGCCTTTTTTTTTTTATTGATAAATCTTTTCCTTGTGCATTTTTTTATTTATAAATCTTTGCCCGTGCTTTATTTGGTAGAAAGCAGGAAGATGATAGAGAATATTTACATATATGTCAGTGTGAAATTTATTAAAATGTTCACTAAAGTTATATTCATGTTTCTTGGGTTTTTGTCTTCCTTTATTTTCATTATCACTGCCTATGCTTTATTGTAAATGCATTATCTGTGACTATCTAATGACATGACTTATTCTATTCATCCATCCCCGTAGTTACAGTAATTTAACTGACTTGTGGTACAATAACTTGATCTTCCACATACCTATCCCAAAAAAAAACTTGACCTTCAATACATATATACAATATACTCTTTTAATATTGTCATAAAATAATATTATAAAAATAAGAAACAATTGTAAAATAATAGTTAAAAATAAAAGTAAGAGTAAAATAATATTATAATTCTAAAAATTAATAACAAAATTAAATAGTATATATCAAAAATAAGAAATAACAGTAAATTAACATTACAACTTGCAAAAATTAGAGTTAATAATAAAATAAATCAAAGTAAACAAAAGAAATATCAGTAAGATAACATTACAATATGCAAAAATCAGAACTAATAATATAAATAATATTATCATAATATAAAATAAAAAATAATGATAAAATATTTAAAATTATAAATAATAATAAAATAATATTTGTAAAATGGTAAAAGATACTTAAGATAGTAAAAAAAAATTATTAAATTCCTCCATATTATTATAATTAATATTGTTAATTGCATAAAAATAATAAAATATATTTTAAAAAATATATAAATCAATATTTTATTATTGTCACTATCTAATAACATTTTTTATTTTTAATTATTTTATTAACAACCACTTTATTATAAGAACTAAAAGCAATAGAGAAAAAAAGTCATGCACTGACAGTGTAAAGTAGTTTTATATTGTTATTCAATCACAAACTACTATTTATTATAAGTTTGTTGATTTTTATAATAATTACTTTAAAAGTCAAATTAATGGTGATTTTTGATTGGTTAACAATGTAAAACTTTTTACACTGTCAATGTATGACCATTAAACTCAAAGTAATAATCATTTATAAATATAGAAGCTAAATCAAAATGGAAAACAAAGTCTCTCACTATATTGTAATAATAACTATTATTAATTACATAAAATACTAATATAAACATTTTACGAAAAGTATAGGAATAATAAATACTTTATTATTTTCATCATAAAATATTTACTATTGTCTATAGTTTTTTTTTCTTTTTTAGCTCCAAACCTCATTATTTTAGTTCCAATAAAATTATAAACTTTTTGTTTAAGTCATTACATTGTAAGATTTTCATTTTAGTCCTATATTATTTAGACAACACCTAGCCTATTTCCCAATATCTCGTTATACATAACAAGTTATCTTGATATATCAAAGACTAAAATAAAAAAGTAAAATTTGATAGGAACTAAAATGGACACAAAAATCAAGAGAACTAAAACCAAAACACCAATACATTATAGAGACCAAAAAATACTCAAGTTAATTAATTTTGTTTAAATAAGTAATATATTATAAAAATAAAAGAATACATCCCATGTCATTACACGGTACACAATCTATACATGGCATGTCACAGAAAAAAAAAATAGTTAATACATAAAGGCTGATATTAAAAGTTGGGCCACATTATTATTTTGGATAAGTTGTTTACAAATGTCCTATAATATGGTTTGGAGTGAATCACCAACTTAGTAGCTGAAATTATAATGATTTATTAAATTGGTCTATAAAATTAATAAATCGGTAAAATGGTCCTAAAAATGTACCTTATTAATCAATTTAGATCCTAAAATTGTAATGGATCGTCAAATTGCTCCCTGAAAGAAATAAAATGGCAAATTGATCCTTGAGATATAATGATTGGTTAAATTGGTTCCTAAAATTGAAAAGATTTAATTGTATTTTTTTGTCTCCTAACTTTTAAAATTTCACGAATTATGTCCCTAAAAAATTTTCTTGCACATTTTGATCCTAAACTTACATAATTTCGCAAAATTTATCCTAATGTTAATTGACCATGTATGATGTGATAGTGTTGACTACTGATGTAACAATACACATGATACTAACCAAGACTGCTAAGCCTGTTGCTGATGTGGAAAGGGAATATATTAATTAGAAAAGACTTAATTGCACTTTTTGTGCCATACTTTCAAAATTTCACACATTTTACTCATAAAATGCAATTAAGGCTTAGGAAACGATAAAAATGTTAAAGGTAGGATTTAAAACCCTTGACACCCTCTTTCTCCACTATCACCAAAGTCGCTAAGTCATTTAACTTGTTTAATTTATATAAACAAATAGAATAAACAGTTACTTTAGTCCTTGAAAGTGGTGCTTGCTGTCACATTAGTCCTTGAAATTAAGAAAATGTCAAATAAGTCCATAAACTTAATTACTTACTATAATTTTTGTCCCTAAACATAGGTTAATATTATCATTTAAGTCACATGTTTTTTTGAATTTTGGACTAATGTGATTGTTGATTTGCACTTTCAGAAGCATTTTTTTTTAGGTTTCCTTCAATTTAAGGACTAATGTGATAACGCCTTCTAATTGCAGGGACTTAAATAACTATTACACTTTTGATCCCCTAAGTGTGTATTTATATTTGTCTAAAAAATATTAAAATTTAACATGATAATTTATTTATTAAATATTTTAATTTTAATTTTAATCGTACAAATTTATTTATTCAATTATATAAAATTATTTATCATTTATACATCTTCCACTCTTTTATTTGTAGGGTAATTATTCAAAAATAAAAATATTTAATAAATAAATTATCATGTGAACTTTTTATATTTTTTTATACGATAAATTTAAACATACACATTGAGAATCAAAAGTGTAATTAGCAAATGCAAAAGTGGCATATATAATATATTGTTTATATAACTAAACAAGCAAATGACTTAATGGCTTTGGTATTCTTACATGTTTTGAGGCTAGGCAAGTATGAGAACTTGTTATATGTACCAGTTGAACTGCATCTTATCAGTATTCTTATCTGTTGTATTACGGTTATGCAAGTATCGGAACTAAGTATTTGTTCTGCTGCCAAGGAGGATGAACAATCCCACATACACGCAGTATTTGTTCAGCTGCAAGTATCGGTTATTTCTAACTGGATCACATCTTGCTACTTTTATTTTTTTTTGGTTTTTTATGTCAATGTTATTGGTTAAGGAAGTCTAGTTTATCTCAATGGTTTAGGATGTCTCTAATGTAATTGGGCAAAGGTACCCTTTGTACTCCATATTCAATAAACTTTGCTTTATCTCAAAAAAAAAAATTCCTATTTTTAGTACTTTTACCATTTCTTAAAGGCTTAATTGTGCTTTAGGTGCGAAATGCATGATTTTTTTAAATGTTATGACAAAATTTGAGAAATTATATAAGTTTAGGATCAAAATGAGTGAAAAATAACTTTAGGGATAACATTTGCGAAATTTTAAAATTTAGGAGGCAAAAATTATAATTAAGCATTTTTAATTTTAGGGACAATTTGAACAACCATTACAATTTTAGGGACTAATGATTGATAATTTATAATTTTACAGACCATTTTGTTATTTTATTTATTTCAAAAGCTAATTTGACTGTCCAATCCATTACAATTTTTAGGAATAAAATTGATTAATAATGTATAATCTCAGGGACCATTTTATTAATTTTAGGGACCAATTTGACCAAACATTACAATTTCATAAGATGATTCACTCTATGATTTGTTTTAATTTAAAAAATCTCATTAAAATACATTTAAATTCTTCTACATGACTAAAAAATTAACAAATGAAATTAAGAGGAAAAAAGTAATTACAAACCAAGCGAAGTTTTTTTTTTTTTTTTTTTTCTTTCAAACTGTTATTAGAACACAAATTTAAAAAGTGGATATTTTCTTTTCTCAAATTTTTTAAACTGTTATTAAAAAAAATGCCAATAAACATTTTTCCTTCTTTTCACATGGACAATAGTTATTAAAAATTTCTTTATAAAATATTTTTGAAAAAATAAAAAACAATACAATATCAAATACATCCTCAATATGTGTTCAGTACCAAACCAAACATTCAAGATATGAAGATATTTTACATGAAAGTGTGAAGCTACCAATGATGTACAAAGTTAGCCCTTCCTTGAACCTACTCAAACTAGAGAATTAATAAATGAAGTAGACCTTAGTTTGAGCCTAAAATTTTATAGTTTGGAAATTCTGAATATACTTATATGAAAATTACTACATGCAGATGTGACTCTTTATTAAACATCAATTTTTAATTGAGAAGTTGTAAAATGTTGTAAAGAAGAAAATTAAGAGTTTTTCTAAATGATCTTATGATGTATCACATTATCACATAATTGTATAGATTGTTAAGATAAACTTCATCTTAGGTATTTTACATTTAATCATGTACGGATAAATTAATGTGATTTTGGTTTGAAACAACGATCCCACAATATGAGAGTAGAAGTTCTGAACATTGTCACTCTTTTCTTTGGTGCAATACATAGGATAGTAAGAATACACATTGCTTATGCCGTGAGGAAATGTTGTAATCTACGCCCTCGTAGCTTTGCAAAGGACAATTCCATAAGCTGTCAATACCCTTGTTTAAATTTGTTGAGTCATCCGAGTTGTTAAGATAGATGAATTAAATGAGTAATCACAACAAGAAAATTGACTTGTGGTAACAGACAATAACCGTCACTGCAAGTTAAAAATCCATAGGTATATGTAAATTTGACATTGACCAACGGACACTCCATCCATCTATTAGGAGTCATACAACAATAGTTATTTGACCGTCACTATAGGTTTTTTAACTATCACTATATATGTCACTATCGGGTTTTTTAACCGTCGCTACAGCTTTAATTGTAATTTAATGTATCTAGTTCCATGTGTCTCTAGGTAAAAGTTATTGACTTATAGTTAGAATTTCTTAGCCATAGGTAAAAATCAATATTGGTAAAAAAAAAAAAAAAAAAGAAAGAAAGTTACACCCACCATTTCCATGTTTGTTATTTAATGTTTTTTAATTTTTATTTTTTAAAATTACAAAAATTTTATTTAATATTAGTTGCTAATATATTTTTAATTTTTATAAAATTTAATATCATTTCAATTATAAAATATTTAATATTATTAGAAGTAATATATTTCAATTTTTAAGTAGTGTGTGTATTCAACGCATGGCAAGGAAGCTATCAGCATATGTAAGTTAAAAGAGAACATGATTTATCAAACTTTGCAACTATTGATTTCTTTGCCATATTCTATAAGAGAGAAGATTTCGTTGGTGGGGTGAAAGAAGAAGAAGAACTAATAATATGAATCAACTCATCATTAATGAAAGGAAGGAGATTTTCAAGGTAGGAGAATTAATAAGATATGAAACTTATACAAACCAGGCTAATTAGAAGCCCACACTTCACATACACATGGACAAAGTGCTTTTTCTCTCTACAATTTAGCCTTAGGATCCTGTCTCCCATTGCACTAAATTTAACTAAATAAAACCACAAATAAATAAACAAGAACCTGTCTCATGAATCCAATAAGACTTCGCTATAACACAGGATGAGTCCCTGAAAAGAAAGAAAGAAGGATGAGTCTCCTGACAAACAATTCTTGGCTATAAAGCTAGCTTAACGCCTGTCATGTAAACCTACTTGACTTTGCATCACTAACCATGACTAGAATTTTGTGAAAGATATCAGCAGCAGCAGTGCAGTCACCAGCCAGAGCCAGAAGTCTCCCCTGTCAACTTAAAGTTAAAAGTAAGAGTATAAAGTCAACTTAAAGTCAAATAAGTTAATAGAATATGTTTTAGACAGAATACTATCACGCCTAGTTAGTGATCGTTAGTTAAGACTAACAGAAATCGGCACAGATAGGCTATAAAGAGATAGGAGACAAGACTAGGGTATTCTGTTTTAGTGAGAGATTGGTTTGGAGGGAGAGATCTCAGGTTCTCAAAATCCCGAGAGGAACCATAATATTCATTCTTTCTCTTCCTAACTTGGGCTCACCACTGATCCAGGGCTGAGGGTGGTTTCATTAATAAAATCCTATTTTTTTTATTTTTCTTTCATTCTTTGTCTAATTTCTGAACCACTACCCAACAGAAACAAATTTTTAAATTTTGACATAGTATGAAACTTTTCAAAACAATCAGAAAACTGTTAATTAATTTCTAAGCTCCCACCCACATCCATTGTGCCTCACCTTGGATCCATTGTAGGAACCCTTAGGCAGGTGCAACTTGGTGAACTTCAGCAAGAGACCCAATGTAACTATGCTGAGTCCAAAAAGGCATTATTCCTGAAATGCGGTAGAGTGCTCCCTCCAACACACCATCTGAATTACAAGACATTGTCACATTATATCTAATCTCTGTCCATCAAGTCTAATAGTCACATAGAACATGACCTACCAAGAAATAACCATTTGACAAGACTGAAATCACCACCACACAATGATAGAAACCAAATAGGGCTAACAAAATGTTGATATGACTATATATAGGTGGGAGGGTTGGTGGAAGAGAACATATACTAATTAGTAAGAATCAGCAGTTGAATTTTCCAATTCTAACAAAGGCCAGCAAAACTAAATTCGTCAGAAAGTAGATACTTATATGCAAAACTTGGTTGGCATATATTAGCAGTATCCTATAGATTGCTAGGCTGTTTAGTAGATGTATCATTATATCTAGATGCATAGAACCCAACAATGGGGACCTCAATTATTACAGGTCACGTACTTGCCCAGTGCAGTGAGCAGATGCAGAAATCTAAAATCAACAAACAATATTGAAGTACTGTGAACAATGCATACCTCACCAGCGGCAACAGAAATGACATGTAGAGTGAAACAATAGTGACAGTGTCACCTTCCATGGCATTCTCGGCAGAAGAAGCAAATAAGGTCCCACACTCTGGAATTGAATGCACGAATCAAATCAAATGGGTAAGGGATCTTAAACCTTCAATAGTGGTTTGACATAGTCATACCCAAAACAATTTTTCAATCAGATAAGCATTCAATCAATCAACAAAATGGAAAATAAGAAATCCCAAATAGTAAATAAAGGAATGATCAACTTTTCTTTTTATTATTATTATTATGTCCAATCTTTGTTTTTTCAAATTCAAAACATTCGATTAAGAGGAATTCTAAAGTAAATAGAGTACATGTGTTATTCATACATTGTTAAATCATAAAATGACAATATCATGCAGACAACATGGAATATTTATCCAAAAATGATATGTAAGACAATGGTCAACGATTTCTCTTTATTGCCTATCTCTCTAGAAAGGAGTAGTAATAGAAGGTCATAGAAAGTGAGAGGAAAGATTAATAATGACAAGTAACAGTCAGAGGATATTAAAGTCATTGAGGAACATATAAAAAAACATCAATGTCATAAGGACAAAGAAAAGGCAAATTAAGATGAGATAAAAGGCAGAAGAACGTATGTGAAGAACTGCAGCTGGTCCAGTGAGTGGGTCAAAGGATAGCAGTTCTGTTTAGTCCAGATGACAATTAGTTTGCCCTGGCCATCCACTGGGGTCTTGAAACTAACACACAACTGCACACACAATTAGTTCATAATGAATCTTAGGAACGTTAAAGCCATTTTACCTATCTTCATTTGAAGAATTCTCATTCCCAGAAACAAGCCCAAAAACACCCTGCACCGGAATTAAGAAATTAATTTACACATGAGCACAAACACGGATAAAATAAAATTAGCATATAATATTGAGTTTGTGCTAATTGGGGGAAAACCACAGCCAAATATTAGAATTAAAACCAGCACAAAATATTCATCATTTCCCAACAAACTGATAGTCGTCCCTTAGTTAAGAAGTTGTATGTCAGGAAAAATAAAACAAAAAATAAGAATTAAGGGGTCTCTATGAAAGGAATAATAACTGTAACAGTTGTTGATAACTGAACAACTGATAGTTAGTAGGAATAACTATGGAATAACTGTGTTAGTTACTCTAGGAGGCAGGAATAAATAGGTAAGAGGGAGTATTAGGGACACTTTTTGGAGAAAAGGTGAATAGAGTGGAGAGGGGGCCTCTCGAAGAGCCCAGTTGGCTATCTTGTAATTCTGATTTTTTGAATGCAAGATTACTATATCGTTTCAGTGTGCATTTACATCTAAATTCTCTATATTTCTGGATACCAGTTTAACACAAACCCATCATTGAAATCTTCCAAAAACTCAAGACTACATCGAACCAGTTTAGAAACCTGTGTGGCTCTATATCTTATCTACAACTTGAGAGTTGATGAGCAATAATTTTAAAAGCTACAACAAATAAGCTTAATTACACAGAATTCCTACAATCATTTATCATTAAATCGAGTTACGCATCTGCACAAACAAAGAGACAACAAAGAATATATCCAAAAAAAAAAAAAAAAAAGAAAGAAAGACAACAAGAAGGAACATAATTACCTTGTAACCAGACCAATCCATTTTCATTGATCACAGAGTGAACCAGAATCCTTGAAAAGAGGGAGGAAAAAGGAAGGAAAATCTAATAATCTGACACAACTCATAATTATAATTACGGAAAAGAAAATCATAATTGAAGTATAGAAGTAAATAATTGAGGGATTTCAAGTCGTGAGAACCGTAGAACGAGATTTTTGTGTGGAAAAGGAACATTCAAATTTGCTGATGGTGGAAAAAGATACATACCTTTGTCACTTGAGTCATCACTCGGAAGATGTCCTCACAAGTTCCAAGGCTCAAACCATCATTTGACGCTTCATGTCATTGAAATTGGATATATCCTTTATGGCAATAACAAGCATAGGAGCAGAAAATCAAATCCACAAATGAGAAATAAAAAAAAGAGAAAAATAAAATCATAATCGAAAAGCCATGAGAAGGAGAGATAAAAGAATAGGATTGCTCCAGAGGGAGAGATAAAAGAATGGCAATGAATCATGCACACATAACAAATTAGAGGAAAAGAAGAAAACAGAGTAAAAAGAGAGAACGAGTGTTTACGCTGGTGATAAGAACAAGCCAACGGAAATGGCATTGCCTGCACAGAAAAAGAAAAAAAAAAAAACGAATACGCTCTGAACACACCCCAAGTTATGATAATGCTAAACTGATTAAAAGTTGTTATTATTTTTATAATTTATCATATAGTCACAAATATCACAAACATGAGCTTTGAGCCTAAGGTTCAAGGTAAAGACCCAATAAAGTTAATTCCTATCTACTATGATTACCTTACCTCATTGAAGACGAACTCGAGGAAAGTGGCAAAGAAGAAAGGTACTCGTACTCACGTAGTGGCTTAGGGCTTCAAAGACAATCTCCAAGTTAGAAGATCAAAAGTCGAAACGACACCGTTTAGTGACCAGAGATATACAAATTAATAGTCTTGGTATGGAGAAACGAGAGAGAGAGATCTAGTACTGTTTTGAAAGGGATTTGAAATCACTAAGTTGAAAGTGGAGACAACGTGATTTTGAATGGATGGAGAATAAGGATTGTAATTTAGTTTGATGAAAGAAGGATAAAAATTTAGATTTTAGTACAATAACATTAGAGAAAAACTAACCAGTAGAGAAGAAACAGGACAGAGAGAGAGAAAATAGATAAGAAATAAAAAGGTGAGTGTGTTTTATAGGGAAAAAAAAATGTAAGATTCACTAGCTATTTTTACTCTATTTTTTTACCATTTCATTCACCTATTTATTTTTTTCATTTTTTAATTATTTTTCTGAAATTAAACAACTTTATTTTCACTTTATTTCTAACTTATTTTCATTCAACTTTTTTTTTAATCTATTCTATTTTTCACCTATTTCATTCACTTTATATTCACTTTTACCTACATTAAACATCTGTCGCTAGAAGTAAAAGGGTTTTACCTATACCAAATATTTGTAGGTAGAGCTATTTTTAATTTTACCTATAGTCATTTATGTCCATAGGTAAAAGCGTCTGTAGGTATAGGTCATTTTTCTTGCAGTGATATCAAATTCGCTCTTGAAATTACAATTAAATTTAGTTTTTAAAATTATAAAAATGTTATTTTAGCTATTGAAATTACTAAGTAATCTATTTGTTGTCCTTTTGTTCTTCTCATTTATTAATCTCTTTCCTTGACAGCAAACTAAAAAACTTGATCAAAATAAACAATGTGAGAAAGAGATTGACTAACATCACCATAATTAATAAAATATTAAACATGGAAGAATGGGCAAAGTGTTCTATTCTCTAAAGCGATTAGTTACATTATAAATCTAAAACCCAATTGAAGGAACCCATCCTTGCATTAGGGTGTTGTATATAGGGAAATTTTCTATCAGTGAAATAATGGAAAATTGAGTTTACTTATGCTATTTTGTTGCTTAGTTAAATATTATGTTATCTCATTAATGAACATGGACATAATTTTCCATCCTTAAAAATAGAATATATTTTCGTCTCACATGAACCAGCAATAGATGCAATGCAATGCAATCAGTTTATGGGGAAAAAAAAAGGAAAAGAAAAAAAAAGAAACCATAATCAAGGGTTATTTTCCTACAATTAGGGCTTTTGTCAATAAAGGTATTTTTTTACTTTAATGTACTCGTGTGCAACCCATGTTCTATTTTCAAATAGAGTAAATAGGTTTTCTAACAAAAGGGTTTCTTTTTTTTTTTTCACTATTTGCAAACATGAAGGAGTGTTTTGCATATATTTAAACTTGAAGAACTATTCGCCCATGAAATAAACATAAAGGGGGTAAAAAGAACAATGAGCAAGGTAAGAATAAGAAAGTGCGTTGCAACAAGAGTTACAACAAAGTGTTAGTTAATAGAGAAAAAACTAAACTAGAGAGAACAGAACTATCATTGATTAATACTATTTCAGTAAGTAGAGTATAATCCAAAAGAAAATAAAAAGTGAATGTGAAGCAGATAGTTAAAGTATATTTAATGCCCAAAAGGATGTATTGAAGAAGTTAAATTGCAGTTTGTGTTAAGTAGTTTCAGGCCAAACCAGGCATAATTTATGCTATCGTCCAAATCAACAGAGAATTATTGTTTCACCACAACACAGCAAATAACAGCCAAAAGAACATAACAGACATGCGACATATCTAAATTGTGTACCTCATGGTTTCATTGTAAACTGTGCCTGGCATTGCCTAATGCGTGTTAAGACCTCCATCCAGGTCCTCCACTACATCTACGTGTTGTTTTGTATTTCTAGCAAGGTGGTACAGGGAATCTCAAAAACTAATATGAGTCTTCTTAGTGAACTAATCATATGAGACAAGGGGAAAAAAAAACAAAAACAACTAGCAACACATTATTGTGAGAAATGGTAGTAACATACTCTTTTCTTCCCAATCTTTATTATTGAGTGAAATCCATGTGAATCTCACGATATGGAATAGAAGTATTTGGTTGAAGTTAGTTTTAGCAAGATAGGAAAAAAAGATCATTTAACAGAAACATGTCCTAACGAGTCCAAGGCAGTGGTATGGAATACGGAGGACAAACTAACCCTGATCTCACTCATCAATTCTATTGATAGATGGATTCATTTTGTTATTACACACTATAAACTGGTGAAGGAATTATGAGACTTTATGAAATTCATCTATGGGAAATCTAATAATTTGAATTGAATTTATGCCCTTCTACAAGAGATTTTCCTCCCCAAATAGAATAAGCAAAAGTTAATGGACTACTTCTTGGAGTTTAAGAAGTACATTGAAGAATTGACTCCTCTTCTCGCTTACAAATCAATAGAGGAGATGGTGACCTAGCAAAAGAAGCTTATAGTCTTGAGTTGGCTTTCTGGTGTTGATTCGGAGTTTAAGGTGGTTCGATCTCAAATTTTATCTAGTTGGTAGGTGGATAATCTTACTAATGTGTTTTCTCAGGTTATGCATTCCTTTTTTAAGGGCTAATGTTCCAGTCTGGAAGATGATTCCCTTAATCACTTTGCTTTGGTGGTCCAATCAGGAGGTCGTGGTGGTACTAATGGTAGGAGTTGAGGAAGTCATCATGGTCATGGTTGTGGTTGAGGTGGTGACTGTGGTGGATAGGTGCAGTGTTTTGGTTATAGGGAAATAGGTAACTATCAAACTAGTGTCTTCATTCTTCACAGAATCAACAATCCTCACAATCACAGGCTCATGCAGTGTTCCAACCTAACATAGCCAGTCAGTCAAGGGAAGAGAGCATGGTGGTTATAATTGATGAAGAGTTTCACAAATAGACCTAGTTTTCGATTTCTCAATAGTCATTTGCACCTTCTTCTTCAACTATTTTTCCCAATCAGTTAATTCTACTACATGTCTTCCTCTACTTCTTGACGTTGGGTCATTGATTCTAGTGCCACAAATCATATGACAAGAGATTTAGGTATATTTTCTTTTTTCAGTTCTTTCAGTGCCCATTCTTTTGTTACTCTTTCTGATAGGTCTAGTGTTCATGTTAATGGGACTCAATGTACTACCTCGATTCCTAAACTTTACCATTGCTTTTGTTTTATACTTATCTCAATCCTCGTGTAATCTTCTCTCAATTAGTTAGATAACACATTCATTAAACTATTTGTAACCTTTTTCCCTGATTCTTGTGTATTTCAAGATTTGCAAACCCGAAAGACTATTGGTAGAGGAAGAGTATCTAATGGGTTATACTTATTGGATGAAAGAGTTCCACACGCATTTGTAGCTTCTATAGTCTCTCTATTTCAACTTCATTGTCAGCTAACTCATCCATCTTTAGGAGCTCTTAGGAAATGATGTCCTCAGTTAAAGTCTATGTTAACTCTATTTTGTGTGAGTCTTGTCAATTTGTTAAACATCATCGTAGTGTTTATTTGCCTCATTTAAATAAAAGAGCTCAAGCCCTTTTTGATATTGTTCATTCTGATATACAGGGTCCCTACCCATTTACTTTAAAACTTGGTTATAAATATTTTGTTACTTTTGTTGATGATTATTCTCATGCCATGTGGTTATATTTGATAAAATCTAGATCTGAATTATTCACTATATTTTGTGATTTTGTTCTGAAATTCGTACTCAATTTGGTTATGTAAGATCTGTGTTTTTCTAATGTGTGATTCAGTGTTTTGATAACTTAAAAGTGGAAATTAGATATGTAATCTAGGTAATTAAAAGAAAGAAATGATTATTGTTACGTATGGTATGTGTATGCGGTGATGGTTGTGTGTTGTTTAGCTAAAATTCTGGTTTGAATTTAGGGAACTTGAGATATGTGCTTGAGCCAATTTGGGTGTGTTGTTGGAGTGATTTTGGGATGTTAAAGAAAAACAATTGAGTTAGATCAATTATAAGCCGTAATTAACCCAAAGCCCGTGTGAGAGCTCTAGAAGGTCAAAGTATAAAGGGGAAAGGAAGAGACAGTTTCTCTCATTTCTCTCATTCCCTTCTTTCTCTTCTCTTCATCTTTCTCTAGAATTCTTGAGTTGGTTAAGGATGTCAAAGGATTTCCAAGCCCCAATTCCATGTTTTTGTGTTACGGAGGGTAGATTTCTTGGAGGAATGGCTCAAGAGTCTCTTTCTCTCATATTCTCATCTTCCCTTTTAGAGGTAAGGGAAGCTTACTTAAGTTGTAATCTGGTTGGTTGATTGTTTTTAAGTATGATTATTACATTATATTGTGTTGAAAATAGATTGAATTAAGTTTTATGGAATTTTGTTGTTGAAATGGATTTACTTGAGTTTGGATGATTTTGTTGGTGAATGTTGTTTTGTTTGCAAAACTCCATTGAATATATTGAGTTTGAATGCTATGAATCTGTTGGACCTTGGTTGAACTAAATTAGAATAAGGATAAGTGAAAGGTCAAATTTTAGGGTTTTGTTCGAAGAGAGTCGCTGAGCGACTAAGGGCCTCAGTGAGTAAGAGTGCCCTAGGACTGAGCTGAAGCTGTCAGGTTGAAGATTCGGTGAGCAATCACTGTTGTCGTTGAGCGAGTGTTCTTGAGGTAAGATGAATGAGTGAGCAAAAAAGGAGATTCACTAAGCGAAAATCAATTCACTAAGCAAGTGATCATAAGAATTTTGGAAAATTTCTAGAAAGTGGTTCGCTGAGCGAGTAGAGTACTTGCTGGATAAGGGATGAGTGTTACAGAGTGCTCTGAAGGTGTTTGCTATGCAAAACCTCCGCTCACTAAACGAATTGGAGACCTGGAGAGTTATTGCTCTCTATTGTGAGTATCTCACTAAGTGAAAAATATGTTCGCTGGGCGAGGATCACACCTGAGACTTGACTGCTCTCTGGAGTGGCTATTCGCTGAGTAACACTTATGTTTGCTGAGTGAAGGGTGAGAGGAAAGTTTGGATTCGCTAAGCGACTCCTGCTGTTGCTAGCGAGAACATTGGGTACAGAGAAGGGGGTAATATCTGGAGTTAAGTTCGTTGAGCGGGACTTATACTCACTGAGCGAGAACCTTCAAGAGGGAAATTGTGCTCTATGTATAGAAGGTACTCGCTAAGCAAGCATATGAGTCACTGAGCGAACATGATATTTTGTTGAGATATGTGAGAATTGGTTAGAAAGTGATGGTTTGGGTGGAAGGTTGCTCAAGTAGAACCTCCATTGGTTATGTTATGTTGTGATGGTGAGACATCTTATAGAGAGTGTTGGTTGCTTAGATAGGACCTCACCTAAGACATGTGAGATTTCTTATGAGGTAGGTGCTGCTTGGATAGAGCCTTATCTATTGACCATGTAAGGGGCTGGATTGGGCTTGCATGGGGTTGGTAGGAAATCTTGGACCACAGGTGGTGTTGAGTAGGCAACGTGGTATTATATATATATATGGATAGTGATGAATGGTTGTGATTAAGTTAATGTTGTGGTGAATCATGCATTTGCATGCATATGTTATTTGTTGAGGTTGTGCGGGTCTCAAGCTATGTGAGGGTAGGCATGTAATTTGGCTGGTTGGCAAGAGCTGCAGCTCAGACAACCCTCCAACCTAGTGCCTAGATAAAGATGGGCCTTGGGGATGAGTGGATGGGTAATCCTGTAGGGGGCTAGGGCAGTGCAAGCCTTGTGTGGTTGTAAACCACCACCCACATTCACTTATCCTGACAAACCACTAAGCTTATCCGTAGATCAGAGTTTTGGCAATTCCTGAATGGTGCTTGGAAGGTCATGGTAAGGGGTAAGACCTGGCTGATTGGCCAAAATATAGAAAATCTCTTGAGAGTCATGTCATTCATGCATTAACATGTTGGTATTGAAAGCATGATGTGTTGTGTAGTAATATTATAGAAACTCATTCCTTTGTAAATTTGTTTTCATGTTAGCCTGTTGCTGGTTTTATGAAATGGACTTTGATATATTATATGTTGGTTTTGTTTTGTAAGCTTACCCTTGCCTTGCTGTTTGTTTTGTTGTGGTCATCTTTGTTGTTGGTTGTGGTTGTATGTTGCTGTGACTGTGATGATCACGTCGTTTGGCGTGGGAGTATAGGGTGAAGCTTCCGCGAATCCAACTTCTCAGAATGGATGATAGAGGTCTCAGCTGGAGACATTTGAAGGCCCAATTTGGCTAGCTTTTTGATATTTGTATATTTTGTAGAGTATGACCAGCTATAGGGAGTTTCTTTTTGTATCCCTCTCCCTTGAAATAGTATAACTTGGAGTGTATGTTTATATTATTTCATATCTTGTACATACTTTATAGTATGAAAGACATTATGAAAGTGCTTGGTTTTCCTTAATTTGACATAAATGAAAATGTATGACATAGTAATATAGTATTGTAGCAGTAGAGGGTCGTTATAGGTTGTCATGTACATGTTCTTTATAATGATAATGCTAAAGAATACTTTTCTACACCATTTCGAACTTTCTTGAATGAAAATGGCATGTTGCATCAATCTTCTTATGTTGTCACTTCACAACAAAATGGGGTGGTTGAGCTTAAAAGTCATCACCTTATGTAGGTTGCCCAACACTTGTTGTTCGAGATGAAGATTCTGAAAAGTTTTGGGGGTACCATCTTTTGTATTAAATGGTGTAATTCCTCACTTTGTTCTTTTTCCCTCCCAATCTTTGTTCCCCTTACCCCCAAAAATATTTGGTTGTATATGTTTTGTGTATGATGTCCATCCCCAAGCAACCAAGTTGGATCCAAAATCATTGAAATGTGTGTTCTTGGGTTACTCTAGGACTAAGAAAGGGTATCATTGCTCCTCTCCAAACCTTGGTCAGTACCTTATTTCTACATATGTGTCTTTTGTTGAAGATCATCTGTTTTTTGCTAAGTTTGTATCCTCTATGCTTGTGTATAAGTTGGATGATTCTTTCTTAAATTACATTATTATCCACTTTGCTCCCTCGACTCCTCTTGATACAAGTTTCTAGTTTTTTGAGCGAATATATTCTCGTCGTCCCAAACAGGTGTCACTTGAAGCTCCACTGAAGGATACTCAACCTCTACCAGTACCTCTTCCAACATCTGCAGATCCCCCTTCAGACCTTGATCTCCCTATTACATTACATAAAGGTAAATGCACTTATCTCATTTCTTCACATATGTCTTTTTCTCATTTGTCATTCACCTCTAAATCCTTTGTTGTTGGCCTAGATTCTATTTCTGTCCCTCAACCTCTTTCAGATGCCTTTAGTCATGGTGGCTAGAGAAAAGCGCTGGAGGAGGAAATGATGTCTCTTGAGAAAAACGAAACTTGGGATTTGATTTCCCTCCCTGTAGGGAAGTAGGCTATTGGTTGCAAGTAGGTTTACAGTATCAAGATGAATTCTGATGATTTTGTGGCTCATGTAAAAACCTACCTTGTCGCTATGGGGTATGCTCAAACTTATGGAGTTGATTATCTTGATATTTTTTCCCTTATTGCTAAGCTTTCCTTTGTGTGTATTCTTATCTCTCTTGCTCCTAAACATCACTGGCCTTTGTTTCAATTGGATGTGAAGAATGCTTTCTTGCATGATGACTTGCAAGAAGAGGTGTATATGGAGCAACCACCTAGGTTTGTTGCTCAGGGGGAGTATGGCAAAGTGTGCTACTTAAAGAAGTCGTCATATGACTTGAAGTAATAACCTAGATCTTTGTTTGGTAGATTCAATGAAGTGGTCCTTACATTTGGACTAAAGCTAAGTTAGAGTGATCATACAATGTTATAAGAATACTATCCTTGGCAGCATTTTACTTGTGGTGTATGTTGATGATATTGTGATTACAAGAAGTGATAGCAAAGGCATTAACAACTTGAAGAGTTTTCTCCAAACTCAATTTCAGACTAAAGATTTGGGGGCCTTGAAGTATTTCTTAGGTATTGAAGCTATGTACTCGAAGAAGGTCGATCTTCCTATCACAAAGGAAGTATGTTCTAGACTTGTTGAATGAGATTGGTTTGATGGGAGCCAAACCATGTGAGACTCCTATGGAACCAAGAGTCAAGTGACAGCAGATGGAGTTCCATTCTTTGATCCACAAAGATACAAATGACTAGCGGGGAAACTAAATTATGTCACTGTCACCTGGCCCGATATTGCCTTTCTAGTAAGTGTTGTAAGTCAACTCAAGTCTTCTCCGACTAGAATTCATTGGGAAGCACTTACCCACATTGTTAAGTACTTAAAGAAGGCTCCAAGAAAGGGGATTGTGTACCAAGATCATGGGCATATGTAGGTGGAGGCTTTCTCTAATGCATATTGGCGGGCTAGATCTCCTATGGACCATAAATCTACCACAGACTCTTGTGTATTTCTAGGAGGTAATTTCATTTCTTGGAAAAGTAAGAAGCATGGTGGCGAGATCCAATGTAGAGGCAGAATACAAGGCTATGGCTCAAATGACTTGTGAGTTGATATGGGTGAGACAAATTTTGGAGGAGATGGGATTTGCTAATACCTGTCCTATAAAACTGTGGTGTGACAACCAAGCTGCCATACATATCACATCAAATTCAATTTATGAAAGAACAAAGCATATTACGGTAGAATGTCACTTCATCCGAGAGAAGTTCTAACAAAATCTTATATTTACCTCTTATGTTAAAACAGGCAGCCAACTAGTAGATGTGTTTTGTAACACCCCTGCCTTCATTTATAACTATTTTTCAACTATTTGTGAATTTATTTATGAAAAATCGAAAAAGAATCTCAAAATTCCAATTCTCACTATTACGCTTAGAATTTTGAGAACTTTTTAGTCATAATTTTTAATAATTTTTCAAGTTGGGGCCTAGAGAAATGAGAAAATGATGATTACGTCCCAATTTCTTAACAAAAAAGGCTGACATATGAAAAAGGTTCAAGTGACAGTAAGATGTCATTCTGAACTAGAAACATGTTATATATATTAAAATATAATTTTGAGATTTTTCTAAAATTTCTGTGAAAAATGACCAAAATGCTCTTGGTTGACTACAAAGTCAAACTAGTATTTGTTTGACATCAAGAAATAGTGAAAATTTCATTCTAAGCTTATTTTTAGGTGAGAAACTTAATTTAATAATTACTATAAAAATGTGAAGTTTATTGAGTTAAATTAATTTATTATTAATTTTAAACTCAAAAATACTATTTAATTAATTAAAAATGCAAAAAATATACATATAATTAATTTTAAATTTTTAGAAATCATCTAGAACCTCAAAATAGTGTGTTTACCAAATTTTAAACAAAAATTCATTAATCTGATTAAAAAAAGTAGTTAAATAAAGTTTACTTAGTTTTATCGGTACCAGTCGATTCACTTGATAAAATTGAACACAAAGCAAAGACTTTAGGAACTCAGCACCAGCTCACTCTTTAGGGACTAAATTGCAACTCAATATTAAACATGTGGCTAGCTAAAATAAAAGAAGAAAATAAAATAGAAGAATGACATCATGGTGCATGATGTCATTTAGCTTACATCACTACCAAACCCCCTTTATAAATAACCTACTTCATAAATACCCCAATTGTGACACAAATCCTCACTCCATTCTACTGCCTTGGCTGAAGCTCTCCTCTCCCATTTCCTTCACCATCTTCATTTGTTTTTTTTTTTGGCTTTCCAAAGCTTCCATTACCAAGGTACCATTATCCTCCATCAAGTTCCAACATCATCCAAGATTAAATTAAGGCAGCACCCAACCTCCATTCTTCTTCATCTTCCTCACCACTTAAGAGGTACTGGGGGAGTGGGGTGGGTTCCTGTTTATATAACTTTCACATTGATGGTGGGAGGACTTTGGCCCCCCAAAATCCATGCCACTATCACCAGATAATCTTGTTTATGTTGATTTTCTTGAATCTTTATGTTAGTTTTGTCATTTCCTTTCTATTAATTTTGTAATAATTGTCTATGGTTGATTTTTGTCATTTATGGTGGATTATTGATGGATTACAAGTAAATATACTATTAATCATGTCGGTAAAGGATTAAAATTTATTGGACCATGATGGTTTGGCCATGGATGGCTCTCAACCTCCTTGGATTTTCAAGGAACATCTAGCCAAAATTTTCGTTACTTCTTGATTTAAAAAGGCATGTTTGATTGTTTTTGAAATGTTGATTTGGTACAAAGAAATTTTTATGCTTGATGGTGAATTAGGGCCTCACGACCATGGCTAATTTTCAAGCCTCGAAACCCAAAGCTTTTGGTAATACAAATCTTCATGGAACTATGTTTATGTTCAAATGAGTTTAGAATAAAAAGAGAAAAAAATTTGGTCTTAAACTTTTGTTTTAGGCCTCACGGCCTTAGTACAATCTTAAGTAATTAGATATTTTTTTTTATCAAGTACTTATCCTAAAAGGCTAGCCAATGCTTGGCAAGAATTGAAACAGGTTAATGAACTTTGTTTTCTTCTTCTAGCATTTCGGCCTTACTAGTTTAGTGATGTCTAAAATCAAGCTTTACTTTAATAAGGTTAAATTATACTTTTGGTCTTTTTATTTATTTTTGAAATTTAATTTGGTCCCTCTATTTTTAAAATATTCGATTTGGTCCCTCAATTTCCAAAATCAATACAATATTGCCCTTTTCGTAAGATTGGAATTGACGTCGTTAGGGTTTATGATTAGCAACAATTTTAAATTGTCGCAAAAAATCGTCACTAATTAGTAACAATTTTTAATCACCACTATTTAAATTTCAATTTATTAAACTTTAAAAATTATAACGGTCATAAAATAATTAAAAAATTAAAATTTTAAAATAGTGGCGGTTTCAAACTGCCACTAAGATTATTTTTTTAAAATATTTAAAAAATTAGAATTTAATAAAAATTATAATAAAATTTAACTTTAAATTTAGAAAAAAGAAATAAAAATTATAATTTAATCAAAAATTATAATTTAAAAAATAAGTTTAATTATAAAAATTGTAATAAGAAATTATAACTTAAAAAACTTAATAATAAATTTAATATAACAAAAATTTATAATTTAATAAATTTATTTTGTTATATTTATAAAAAATATAATTTAAAATTTATTTAATTAAAATTTAGTTTATTAAATTTAATTAATTTAAATTTACAATTTATAATAAAATAATAAAAATTTAATAAGTTTTATTATGTAATATTTATAATGTCATTTATTTTAATATTTAAATTTATAAAATCATTATATTATATTGTTTTACAATTTTATTTGTAAATATTTATTTTTTAAAATTTTTAAATTTTTATATATAATAATATAAAAATTATTAATAAAATATAATAATGTAATAAGCTATTAAAAAGAAAAAATTATTAATAATTTATTGCATTATTATATTTGATTAATAAGTTTTATTATATAATATATTTTATTTTTATGATATAATTTTAATTTTAATATTTTAATTTTTAATTTTGTTATATAACTTTTATTTAGTATTATATTATTTTTATTTTATATTATAGTTTTTATTTTTATTATATAAAATTTTGAAATTTTATTTATTTCATTATTAATATTTCAATTTTAAATTTTCATTAATATTTTTTTGTTAATAATTACAATTTTTGAAATTAAAAAAAATAAAATTATCATAGTGGTAGTTTGAAACTACCACTATTTTAAAATTACAATTTTTTTATTTCTTTTATAATTTTTTAAAGTTCTCTTTATTAAAATTTAAATAGTTGCTTTTAAAACTACCACTAATTAGCAACAGGTTTTTAGTTACAATTTAAAACTGTCGCTAATCATAAACCCTAACGGCTTCGGTTCTAATTTGACGAAAGGAGTAACATTATGTTGATTTTGGAAATTGTGGGACCAATTTGAACATTTTAAAAATAGAGGGACCAAATTGAATTTCAAAAATAAATAAACAGACCAAAATATAATTTAATCTTTTAAAATAAAGCTTGATTTTAGACAGCACCAAACTAATAAGGCCAAATACTAGAAAAAAGAAAACAAAGTTCATTTACTTGTTTCAATTCTTGCCAACCATTGCTTAGCTACCTTTTAGGATAAGTACTTGATAAAAAAAATAAAATAAAAATGTCTAATTACTTAAGATTGTACTAAGGCCGTGAGGCCTAAAACAAAAGCTTAAGACCAAATTTTTTCTTTTTTTCATTCTAAACTCATTTGAACATAAGTGTAGTTCCATGAAGATTTGTATTACCAAAGACTTTGGGTTTCAAGGCTTAAAAAGTTGCCATGGCCATAAGGCCCTAATTTACCATCAAGCATAATTTAACCTTTGGATAAATCACGTCATGCCAATCAATGAAACACATTTCTTTTGAGTTTTAAGTTTTAGAGTTTCATAATGCAACAAGTCAAATTTCATATCACTCCATATGTACTTCTTCAAATAGAAGTATAATTTAGGAGTTAAAATCACTTTTAACTGTATTAAACTTTTGTACTTGGTAATATAAAAAGAACAATTATCTCTTTAGAATTCAACTATTGAAATTATTAAACAATATTATATCAAAAACTAATTGTGAATGAATGTCACAATGATTTCTCGTAAAACATTGGAAGCAAAATTTAACTGCGAAATGTTTTGTCCAATTACAAACAACTGAGGTGACTACAACTACAAAGCAAATATAAGTCTAGAAAATAATTATTTAGTAATTGCTAGATCCACCTACCAGGAGAGAACCCTATGGAAGTTTCAATTTGATAATTATTCCGAATCAGAATCAGAATCAAAATAAAGATTTACATCTTGAATGTGAGCAATTTTTGGCCGGTCATCGCCTTCTGATTTCCGTTTTCGTTTCCGGCAACGCTGTTTGAGCAACGGACAGTACGCAATTACAAGAAATGAAATGGATTCGGGCAGACCCGCCTTTGGTAAGCATTGGATGCTGGGGCATCTTTGAAGAAGCAATGAGTTGAGAGAGGAGAGGCGGCAGAGACCCTCTGGTAAGTATTGGAGGCTGGGGCACTCGGTAAGAGACAATGACCTGAGAGAGGAGAGGCGGCAGAGACCATCTGGTAAGCATTAGAGGCTACGGCAATTAACAAGAGACAATTCCTCAAGAGAGTTGAGGTGGCAGAGACCCTCTGGTAAGCGCTGGAGGCTAGGGCAGTTGCGAAGTTCCAAGTACTTGAGAGAGGAGAGGTGGTAGAGACCCTTGTAGTCGAGATTTTTAAGATCCGGACAATTATCGATCCGTAGAGAAATAAGAGAGAGTGGCAGCAAACATTCATCAGGGAAAGACTCCGCATCCAGTCTTCGAATCCACAATCGTATCCAATAGTGATTGGCTCCCAAAGCCCCTTTCAGTGATGTGATAAGTTTGGAGCAATTATTGAGTTCTATCAATGTTAGATTTGATGGCAAACCTTCGTCAGGGAACGACACTATTTTTGGACAATCTTCTATCTTTAGCTCCTCAAGAGAAGGAAGGAGGATATGCATGCATTCAGGCAATGATTCAAATTGAGGGCACTGAATGATTGTTAGATTGTTGAGATGATAACGAGCCTGCTCCTGTGAAATCATCTGTAGATTACGAAACCCCGCGAGAATAAGCCACCTGATTGTTGGGAAGGAATCTAGCGGAAAGGTCTTTAGAGAGTCACAGCCATCACAATGGGGGCAAGAGTATGTTGGAACCAAAGACGTAGAAGCGTCTAAAGCCTCAATGTTTTGAAGATAACAAAGCTTATTAATGTTCATATTTGCGTGTATAGACTAACCCTATCAAAGCATAAGAAGAAGACTCGCCAAGAAAGACCGTCCAGCTGATACATCAAAGACCGTCCAGTAGACGTGTTTAAAGACCATCCAGAGGAACAAACTGGAGGTGATTGTCCAAATCTCTAGGATCATATATTCAAACGGCTAAGTTTTTCATTCTGAACGTCTGCCTCGAAAACTTGCACATTACCACTCTAGTGAACTAATGTTCAAATCGGTTTGAAGCATCAACATCAATTCAATACAAAAGCACAGCAGAATGGATAAAACAAGTCAACTTATCTAGTCGACAAGACAGATGAAGAAGGTTCAGAAGAACAGACTACTAGCGCAGTCCTAAAACTTCTCTTGTAGTGCAAGTCTACAATTGCCATGCCTGACATTTCTGAAAAGATAGTTTGCACGCGTCTCATTGCGTAAAGAGTCAAATTATCTGTAACGGATCTTTTCCTTGAAGATCATATATATACGTGCACCAACACAAAGTGGAGCACACAACAGCAAAAAGGCGAAACCTGTTAAAACAACAACGTATACACTTTTGTAATATTCTGTTGAGAGCGTCTAGTGGACGATAGCAAAATTTTGTAAAGATCCTCAAAGTGATCCTGAGTCTAAATTTTCAAATCCTCACTACGTGAGTTGATCTCTTCTCTTAAAAACACTTGTGTGTTGTGAAAGCCTGGAGAGGCTTAGTGTGAAAAGAATACTTGGGTTAAGCAATCTGGGGAGATTGTGTTGTAAAGCCTGAAGAGGTCACGAACAATACTTGTAACCTACGATTGGTTAGTAGAAACCTTATGGGTGAAGGGACTGGACGTAGCTCAGGTTGAGTGAACCAGTATAAAACCTTCTGTGTTTTTTTCTTCTCTCTGTCCCTACGTTTAAAAACGTTTTTGTTAATCTACCTTTTCAAAAAAGTTTTACAAGACACAATTCAACCCCCCCTTCTTGTGCGCTTTTTCTTATTTCAATTGGTATCAGAGCTCGGCCTCTTGGGGTTGAGCATCTAACACTGCAGAGGAAAAACGATCCTGATCACTCATGGAAAATGAAGGGCAAGCCATTAACAGACCGCCTCTTTTCAAAGGTCAGAACTATGATTACTGGAAGCAAAGAATGATAACATTCTTTGATGCATGTCACATAGACATGTGGGACGTAGTAGAAACTGGCGAGTACCTGTCCCTTGACCATGATGGAATGAAACTCCCAAGAAGTCAATGGACAGAATCTCACAAACAGAGGTATCTTCTAAACTCAAAGGCTAGAAATGCTATGATGTGTGCCTTATCTGAGTCTGAATATGAAAAGGTACACAGTCTAAAAAGTGCTAGGAAAATGTGGGACACCCTCTCTCTTGCTTACGAGGGCACCTCACAAGTAAAAAGGTCAAAATTGAGCTTACTAGTAAGACAATATGAACTATTTACTATGGAGGAAAATGAAACCATCGAACTTATGTTTGGTAGATTTCAAACCATAACAAACAACTTGAGGTCCTTAGGCAAAACCTATGATAATTATGATCATATTGACAAAATCTTAAGAAGTTTGCCTAGGCAATGGAGACCGCAGGTTACAGCCTTAAGAGCTTCCAAGGATCTAACAACACTCTCAATAGAAGAGTTACTTGGAACTCTCAAAGTACACAAACTGGAGTTGAAGCAAGATGAAGGACAGAAAAGGAAGTCCATAGCTCTAAGCGTCCAGCGACCATCCAGACGATCAGTGTCCAAGGCACTAAACGTAGAAGAATCCTCTGAGGAAGAATCTGAGAAGGACGACTCTGATGAAGATGAGATATCCTTCATCTCAAGGAAAATTCAGGCTATGTGGAGGAAGAAAGGAGGATCAAGAGTCCAAAACTTCACAAAGAAGTTTAACAAAACTCCAAAAGAAAAAATTCCCTCAGTATGCTATGAATGCAAAAAGCCTGGACACTTCAGAGCCGAATGTCCCAGTCTACAGAAAAACAAAAAGAGGACATTCTCTAAGAAAAAGGGTCTCATGGCTACCTGGGAAGACATGGACCTATCTTCATCAGATGAAGAAGGAGAAGAAGAAGCCAACCTGTGTCTCATGGCAGGAACCAGCTCTGATAGCTCAGACAATGAGCAAGACGAAGAGGTAAACTTCGACAACTTAATCTCCCTACAAGAAGCTTATAATGATCTACTTGCTAACTCCTCAACTCTTTCAGTAGGATATAGAGAACTGAAAAAGAAATTTTCAAAAATAACAAAGGAATTCAATTTGCTCAACGAAGAGCATAAAAAGATCTTGAAAGAAAATGAGGTTTTGAAAACTAAAAATATTTCAGATGAAACATCTTCTCATGAAGTCTTGAAACTTCAAAAAGAAGTCACTCATCTAAAAGAAAGTTTATCTAAATTTGTCAGTGGAACTGAAAATCTAGACAAAATTCTATCATATAGAAGAAGTCCTCATGATAAATCTGGACTTGACTTTGTTAAAGAAGAAAACCACAATCCTGGTAAAAATATAACATTTTGTAAAATATGTAAAAAAAATGGGCATGAATCAACACAGTGTAGATATCGTCCAACAAAGAAGGCGTCAAATGCCTTCAGAACTAACCGAAAAGGACCCAAGCCTATTTGGGTACCTAAGTCCATGATAATACCTGTTGCAGATTTGCTTGACAACCGAAAGAAGACCCCAGTCATGGTACCTGGACAGTGGTTGCTCACGACCCATGACGGGAGAAAGGTGTATGTTCCAAAACCTGCAACCCAAGAATGGTGGGTGGGTCACCTTTGGAGGAAACCAGAAGGGAAAGATCATAGGTATAGGAACAATCGGTAAGCATTCCTTCCCTTCCATTGAAAATGTCTTGTTTGTTGAAGGTCTCAGACATAATCTACTGAGCATAAGTCAATTATGTGACAGTAGACACAATGTCTCATTTGACAAAGAAAAATGTACTGTCAAGAATCTAGATGGATCCATATTATTCTCTGCTAAAAGAGAAAGCAATCTTTATAAGATTGATCTAGTCGACCTTACAAATCAAAATGTATCTTGTCTAGTGTCCATCAAGGAAAATCAATGGATTTGGCACAAAAAGCTTGGACATGCAAGCTTGAGATTAATCTCAAAGCTAAATAAGCATAACCTCGTAAGAGGACTTCCAAATCTTGCTTACAAGTTTGATATTCTCTGTGATGCTTGTCAAAAAGGGAAACAAGTAAAAATCTCTTTTGAATCAAAAATATTGTTTCCACAACAAGACCTCTTGAGCTATTACATATTGACTTGTTCGGTCCAACTAGAACGGCTTCCCTGAGCGGAAAACGATATAGACTAGTCATAGTGGATGACTACTCTAGATGGACATGGGTTATGTTCTTAAAACACAAGGATAGGTCTTATAAAATCTTTTCTACTTTTTGCAAAAGGATACAAAATGAAAAAGGTGTTTGTATAGCTTCAATAAGAAGTGATCACGGAGGAGAGTTTGAAAACGAAAATTTTCAATGGTTCTGTGAGGAGAACGAAATTCTCCACAACTTCTCTGTACCACGAACACCACAACAAAATGGTGTGGTAGAGAGAAAGAACAGGTCATTCCAAGAAATGGCTAGAACCATGCTAAACGATAACTCAACTCCTAAGCATTTCTGGGCTGAAGCCGTAAACACTGCCTGTTATTTACAAAATAAAATTTACATAAGATCTTTTCTAAAAAGGACTCCTTATGAATTATGGAAAGGACGAAAACCCAACATATCATATTTTCATTCCTTTGGATGTCAATGTTTCATTCTAAACACTAAGGACAATCTTGGTAAGTTTGATTCAAAGTGTGATGATGGAATACTGTTAGGCTATTCTGAAACATCTAAGGCTTATAGAGTTTACAATTCTAGAACCTTAGCAGTTGAAGAAGCCATCCATGTTAAGTTCAATGACAAAAAGCCTGATAATGAAATATCAGAGCTAGACTACTCTTTTGCAGATATGAAACTGGACGATGCCAAACCTTCAGCATCCGGAGATCTAATGGACGATCCAAAAACAGAAGAAAAAGAACCGACTGGACGCTCTTGGCAAATGAAGACCTATCATCCAGAGAATCAAATTCTTGGAAACGTTCAAGATCATGTTAGGACAAGATCAACCTTCAAGGAGCAAGCTCAAACTACCTTGATTTCTCAAATGGAACCAAAGACAGTAGATGAAGCTCTCCTGGACGATGGCTGGATTAGCGCCATGAAGGACGAACTTAGTGAATTCGAAAAGAATGATGTCTGGATGCTAGTTCCCGCACCAAAGGACAAGTCTATCATTGGAACAAAGTGAGTATTTCGCAACAAGCTTGATGAAGCTGGAAATGTGGTAAGAAATAAAGCAAGACTTGTAGCACAAGGCTATTATCAACAAGAAGGTATAGACTTTATCGAAACCTTTGCACCAGTAGCAAGACTAGAAGCCATTCGCATCTTACTTTCATTTGCTGCTCATAGTAATATGAAGCTTTATCAAATGGATGTAAAAAGTGCATTCTTAAATGGCATAATAAATGAGGAAGTCTATGTGAAACAACCTCCTGGTTTTGAGTGTGATACTTTTCCCAAACATGTTTTCAAACTCAAAAAGGCTTTGTATGGTCTTAAACAAGCCCCAAGAGCTTGGTATGAAAAACTAAGTTCTTTTCTTTTAGAAAATGGGTTCTCTAGAGGAAAAGTAGATACCACTCTTTTTCGTAAAAACGTCAAAACACATTTTATCATTGCACAAATATATGTAGACGACATTATTTTTGGAGCTACTAATGACCAGTAATGCAAGGATTTTTCTAAGATTATGACAGCGGAATTCAAGATGAGTATGATGGGAGAACTAAAATTCTTCCTAGGGTTGCAAGTAAAATAGACTGGAAATGGAATATTCATACATCAGACAAAGTATGTCAACGAACTTCTGAAAAAGTATAAGATGGACGATGCAAAAGAAATAAGTACACCCATGCATCCGTCATCAATACTTAGCCTGGACGACTCTTCTAAAAAGGTAGATCAATCTACATATCGAGGTATGATTGGATCCCTTTAATATCTCACAGCGTCCAGACCTGACATTATGTTCAGTATATGTCTATGTGCTCACTTTCAGTCTGATCCTAGAGAAACTCATCTAACAGCAGTTAAGAGAATCTTTAGATACTTAAAAAGAACCACTAATCTTGGTTTATGTTTTAAGTCAACCAAAGAATACATATTAGTTGGTTTCTGCGATGCTGACTATGCTGGAGACAGAGTAGAACGCAAGAGCACTAGCGGAAGATGTCACCTCATTGGTGGAAATCTAATCTCCTAGATGAGCAAAAGACAAGGGACAATTGCCCTATCCATAGTAGAAGCAAAATATGTCTCAGCTGCGTCTTGTTGTTCACAACTCTTATGGATCAAGCATCAGTTAGAAGACTACAGTATCTACAAGAGTAACATTCCTATTTTCTGTGATAACACTGCTACTATAAATCTGTCAAAAAATCCTATCTTGCATTCTAGGGCAAAGCACATTGAAATAAAACATCATTTTATAAGAGATTATGTTCAGAAGGGAGTTGTCGATATTCAGTTTATTAACACTAAAAATCAATTGGCAGATATATTTACAAAACCCCTTCCTGAAAATAAACTCATCCATATTCGAGATCTTCTGGGTATGGAATTTATAAGTGAATAGTTTTATTCAACATGCCTTGATCGTCCAAAGTTCCGTAGCGTCCAATGATTTCATAGCGTCCAATACATCATTGTCCACTTGCATATATTTTCGCATTCCATAATGACTTTCATTTGTGTGTGCATCATTATTAGTACTTAATCATGTTTTCTCTGAAAATGATTTGAAATAAATACTTCTTTTTGTCTGAGTCACTCATACGCCGTATAACCAACCTCGAGAAACGTAAGCGCCTGACCCAGCATTTATTACACATCACCTCTCTCTTCAAAAGTAAAAGAACTGCCAAAAAAAAAAAAGCAAAACCCTTCAGTTTCTTCATATACACTCAAGCCCAAACCATATACTCACTTCTTTTCAAATCCATCTGAACTCCTCAACTTCTCAAAACCCTAACCTCTCTTCAAGCTCTCAGATATGGCAACCGAAAAGGCTGGTCCCGCTGCAAAGGCCGTAGCTTGTGTGGAGAGCCTAGACAAAGCTGTTGTTCTCATCGAGAGCCGCTTCGATATCCAAGCTCTCAACGACATGGGGGTGTCTGTAAAAGATAACCTGCTCAGATGTGGCATCCTAAACTACTTCCATCTGAACGAAATCTTATACCCAAAACTCATCCGACAATTCTGGAACTCTGCCGTTTTCTCAAAGACGGATATTACTGGAACCGTTCTGGGAGTCAAGGTCACACTAGACCTAGGCTCTGTCGCCCAAGCTATTGGATGTGAACGGGCTGGGTCCTGCATCAAAAACGGTTGGGAAGACAGCTTTGGAGGTCATGACACAGTCAATGCTGCACTGATGGGTCCCGAAGGACAAAGCCCAGTCGAGTACAGCAAGCTGACGAAAGAAGGGAAGATATTCCAGCAGTTTCTGAACAAAAGAATTCTTCACAAGGCTGGATCTAAGGACAGTGTCACCTTCCTGCACAAGTTCGCGTTGTTCTACATGATCACCGGTCAACAGTTCAACCTACCGCACCTCATCCTGAGCAACATCTTCCAGACCATGAGAGGACGCGAGGAGCGCGACCAGATTACATATGCTGCCCTTCTTAACAGAATTTTCTGGCAACAACAGGTATTTCATGCCTTCTTTGCTCTGTCTCTGGGGAAGCAAAACAAAATCTGAATTCTGGGTGGTGGACATCGATTCACACAACTGCCGTTTGGACGCAACAATGTTGCGCAGATGAAGGCTGGGTTCGTGTTGAAGCCTTCAGAGACCATGTCCAAACCCGTGGACGTCAAAGAAGAAGCAGTTGAGATGGCACCCCTTCAGACAGTAGCCCCAAGCGTCCAGCATGCTGCACCTATGGACGACGAAGTATTGTTTGAAAATCCTATTGCTGCCAGACCAACCACCAGAAGGAGGACGTCCAAGGCTCAAGCGACCAGAGCTACAAGGTCCAAGACCCAACAACCTTCAGCTCCACCTGCTCCACTTGCAGCTGCTCCTGTTGCTGCATCTGCTCCCTCTGTTGCACCAACCATTCTTCCTGCTAAGAGACAGCTAATTGTCGCCTCTGATGACGAAGACGATGAGCCTATTGGTAAGCTTGTCAAGAAACAGAAAGCTGCCACTGATGCTGTTTCCGCTCAACCACTATCCTAACCATCCACCTCACCCAAACGACCAGCAGACACGCCGTTGGGGGAAGCACAGTCTAAGAAACGTAAGCTTTCTTCTCCTACTGTTGCTGATGAACCTGAAGATGATTTTATAGAATCTATCATTGTGGAACCATATGAACCTCTCACCCTACCTCAAACTGAAACACAAGTCACACCTGAACCAAGAATGATGTTACTTGGTGATGAAGGTTACACCTACACCATTCCCACTCCCGGCATCTCCAAAACTTACCTCTCCATTAAACCTCCTAAATCATCTCCCTCTTCAACCATCATCCCTTTTCCTACCCCTTCCTTAGAAACTTTGGCACAGACCAAACAAAAATGGCCTTTATTGTTTGTTGACGGAAACGCTCAAAACCTCCTAGACGACAACGCCATCATTCTGCGTCCAGAGCTTCCCGAGCCAGACTTTGGCTTTGACTATTCTCCAATTGATATGGAGAAATATATGGAAGACTACGTCCATCAGCCATCAGAACAATACCTCGCACTGCCTCCAGGAGCCATTGAACACTTGCCACTCAAGCGGTTTATTAGACGGAGGTATCTGAAAGTTGTACGAGCTTGGCACATAAATGCTCATCCTCCTGGAGTACTTCAACACAGAGTACCTCCAGTCGAAGACACCGAGAAAGCTCTACAACAGAGAGGACAAACGGACGAGCTGATTATTCAACTAAGGCCTGCAGATTTGAAGTTTCGGCCTATGGATCCGGAAGAAGATGGATTCTTTCCATCTGCCTTTGAGCATATGTTCTGCAATACTCTCAAAGGTTCGGCATATTTAAAATATCAGCTGTTCATTCCACCATCCCAACATATCCGACCTTCCACATCCGTCCGCATCCAACCAGACCGAATATGCCCAAGACTGCAAATCATTGATGAAAATCGCAAGAAGAAGAAGATTCTGACCAAGGCACCGTCTTTGCCTTTACCGTCCAGAGCTGAAATTCAACATCATCCAACCCATTCCTGTGAATGGTTTTTAGCTCAGCGTCTTCACACAGACATGGACAAGACGGATGCTGAACGCTTCTGGCATCAACATATGTTCCTATGCGAATAAGAAGCGTCCAGCAGTGGCGTTTCCACAGACGACAAGGCTGATATCCCAACTACATCGAACTGTGTAGTCACGCAGCGTCCAACTCGTGTCTTTCACTTTTCGGACACTTCAGCTGCCTTTGTCCGTCCACCAGATGAGCGTCCACTCCTTGGTACAGAAATTTCTATCTTATACACTTTGATTGCTGCTCTTACGCATATCAACACCTTCCAACCACCCTACCCCTAGACCCCTCCTCGCCCTTATCAACTTGACGTGCCAAACCTCAGGTTTCTGGAAGCACCTCCTCCCTCTTCTGAAACTCTTCCACCTTCTCAACCAGCTTCACCCACACCTCCACCACCGCCTACTCTTGGCTCCCAAACCTCCGCCAGCCTCCCTGTCTTTACTTCCGCCCCCTCATCCATCCTATCTGTTGACCTCGCCGTTCAACAGTATGTTGCCACCCAACTTCAACCCATTTTCATTCTTCTACACCAAATTCTTCAGAGCCAACAAGCCCTTCTCCATCCTTCTCAACCTCCTCCTCCTCCGTCGCCGCCATAGTGACTGTGATGACGACCTTTTTTTTGACAATGACAAAGGGGGAGAAAGCATTATTTTTTTTCTTTCTTTTCTTTGTTAAATAAAATACAAAGTTGATTTGCTTTACTTCAAATATTGTTCAGCTTATATTAAATATTATATCTGTTATATAATATGCTTAATACTTGGTATGATAACTGATATGGATTCAAACTGATATCCTGTGTCTCATATATACAAAACATGGTATATCTGACTCAGGGGGAGCATAGTAAGTCTTTCGAAAACTTCTTTATGCGCTTCTTTATTTAAAAATTAATAAGGTTTGTCATCATCAAAAAGGGGGAGATTGTTGGAACCAAAGACGTAGAAGCGTCTAAACCCTCAATGTTTTGAAGATAACAAAGCTTATTAATGTTCATATTTGCGTGTATAGACTAACCCTATCACAGCATAAGAAGAAGACTCACCAAGAAGGACCGTCCAGCTGATACATCAAAGACTATCCAGTAGACACGTTTAAAGACCATCCAGAGGAACAAACTGGAGGCGATCGTCCAAATCTCCAGGATCATATATTCAAATGGCTAAGTTTTTCATTCTGAACGTCTGCCTCGAAAACTTGCACATTACCACTCTAGTGAACTAACATTCAAATCGGTTTGAAGCATCAACATCAATTCAGTACAAAAGCACAGCAGAATGGATAAAGCAAGTCTACTTATCTAGCCGACAAGACAGATGAAGAAGGTTCAGAAGAACAGACTGCCAACACAGTCCTGAAACTTCTCTTGTAGTGCAAGTCTACAACTGCCACGCCTGACATTTCTGAAAAGATAGTCTGCACACGTCTCATTGCGTGAAGAGTCAAATTATCTGTAACGGATCTTTTCCCTGAATATCATATATATACGTGCACCAACAAAAAGCGGAGCACACAACAGCAAAAAGGCGAAACCTGTTAAAACAACAACGTATACACTTTTGTAATATTCTGTTGAGAGCGTCCAGTGGACGATAGCAAAATTTTGTAAAGATCCTCAAAGTGATCCTGAGTCTAAATTTTCAAATCCTCACTACGTGAGTTGATCTCTTCTCTTAAAAACACTTGTGTGTTGTGAAAGCCTGGAAAGGCTTAGTGTGAAAAGAATACTTGGGTTAAGCAATCTGGGGAGATTGCGTTGTAAAGCCTGAAGAGGTCACGAACAATACCTGTAACCTACGATTGGTTAGTAGAAACCTTCTGGGTGAAGGGACTAGACGTAGCTCAGGTTGAGTGAACCAATATAAAACCTTCTGTGTTTTTTTCTTCTCTCTATCCCTACGTTTAAAAATGTTTTTGATAATCTACCTTTTCAAAAAAGTTTTACAAGACATAATTCAACCCCCCTTCTTGTGCGCTTTTTCTTATTTCAGAATAAACGTGCAAGCCTTCAAGAGAAGCATGAGATACGTTGTGCCCAATCATTGATGCTACCATCTTGTGTTCTTCGATGCTGGGACTTTTCAAAGCAGTCCAGTCAAATTCCAGCTTTCCACATCTTTCAATTTTTAGTGTCTTTAAATGAAGAAATCGCTCTGGCAGGTGCCCTTCCAGCTTGGGACAATCCTTTATAGAAAGATGTTGAAGACGTGGAAAAGCACCTGTCACAGCTTGAAATTCCCATTTTTCCCATTCTTTCATGTTGTAGAACTCTACTGTTTCCAAGGATGAAAATGAAGAAGAGCTATTCCCATAAAAATCAGCATCAATACTCACTATCCCTCTAAGCCCTATAATTTTCAAGTCCTAAAGATGTGACAAATGTCCAAGGGGAGGCAAACGCTGGCAGAATTGACAGAATCTCAACCTTAAGGACACCAGCTTGGGTAATTTATCGGATAGCCACCTTGGAAATTGTGTACCCCAATAGTTGTTGATTGACAACATCTCCAAGTGTTCGGAAGGTTGTAGTTTCTCAATTACACGTACATCCCTTTCTCTCGTTGAGTCATCGGGGCTTTCTGTCGTTGAGTCATCAGGGTTCCTATTCCACTGGCCCCATTGTAACTCTAGTTCCACAAGGTGTGCTTTATTCGTCAAAGCTGCTCCTGATGCATCGTCGGGATTCTCAATATTTTGCAGCTCCCCAATTGTTAGACTTCCATGAAGATTTTTGAGTTCTCCTAATTGCTGAATTCCGAACTCCTTACTTTTGCCAACATAAAACGAACTCAGTACTTGAAGATTCTTCAGTTTTCCCAAATGTGCTGGTACCTTTCTTACTCCAGTACTTATAAATTCAAGGTGACGCAAATTGGTGAGTCTATGCAAATTGGGGGGCAGTTTCTTTAATTTCCAACAATAGTTCAGCTTCAATATTTGCAAGTTGTAAAGTAAACAAGTTGATTCAGGTAGTTTTTTTATGTCAGTATGGGACAGGTTTAATGAACGGAGTTGTTTAAGATTACCTACAAAGTTAGGCACCTCTGTAAGGTTACAACAACGAGACAAAGATAAGACATGTAAGAACTTAAACTTGGAGAACAAATCATCTATCAACATCTTGCAATACCACATGTAACCACTAACATCATAATTCATTCTGCAGTCTGTTGGCATAAATGTACGTAACATGATTGGTTGCAATTGAAAAATGACGGGTTGTTTTGAGGATACCTTTTGTTGTATCAACTCCCAACCTGAAACAAATGCCCTCACCAACATACTTTGCCAAATCATTCATAAGGTCATGCATGACAAAATACGTTCCCTCGTTGCTCGATTGTTGTTGAAAGAAGGACCTCGATAATAAATCATTAAAGTATTGTTCACCAACTTCTTCTGGACTCCTACTCTGATGACGACATCGTAAAAAATTTTCAGCCATCCACAACTGAATTAAACCCTTCTTGTCAAACTTATAATCTTTAGGGAACAAGGCACAATAAACAAAACATCTCTTGAGATAGGAAGGAAGGTGGAGATAGCTCAGTGCTAAAGCAGGGACAATATTACTATCCACTAATTCCCATATCTCGTTTTTCAATATCCTTTCCCATTCTGAAACAGATAATTTGCTGTGTAATAGACTTCCCATTGTTTTCAAGGCTAGAGGAAGTCCTTTACATTTTTCAACTATCTTCATACCAATCTCCTTGCAGTCCGGAAGTGGTTGAGGATTATCATCTTGGAATGCATGTTCAACGAACAACTGCCAGCAATAATTTTCTTGTAATTGCTTCAGGCTGTGTTCTTTTGACCGCATGGTACAAGCAACTTCGCTACTGCGTGTGGTGACAAGAATCCTACTTCCCTGAGCCCCAAAATCAAGAGCTTTCTTCACTTCTTCCCATTCAGATCGGCTTTCGTTCCAAACGTCATCCAAAATGAGAAGAAATCTCTTTCCTTTCAATTTTTCTATCAATCTTCCCTGAACCATCTCTAGATCGCCATCTCTACTGTCATCAGCTGATTTAGTGATTCTCTCAAGAATTGTTCTTGTTACCTTGAAAACATCAAAATCATCTGAAACACAGACCCAAGCTTTGATATTAAATATACCCTCTATCCTTGAGTCATTGTATACAAGTTGGGCAAGCGTGGTCTTACCCAACCCGCCCATGCCCACGATAGAAAGTATTGATGGCTTGTCAGGACTGTCAGTGTCAGATGTGAGCCAGTCAAAGATAATTTTTTTGTCATCATCTCTGCCAAAAACACTTTCACTCAGCAAAGATGTTGATGACAATTTCCGTGACACTTCACTACCCGATCCTGATCCAACCCCAGCACCACTGGCCTCTTTCAAACCTAGAGCACCCTGTTGGTTTGAGAGAAATTCGAGGCTTTCAAGGACTTGTTCCATCCTTGATTTAATTTCCTTGTTAAAGGAACTAACAGAAGAAGGTTTCCAGAATTTCAGTACCTTGGAAATAGAGCCTGTCCAGGTATGAGACGCAGATTCAGCTTCGGCTTCGCATTTAGAGAGTTCATAGTAGTTTATGTCATCCAAGACATCCTCTACATCAAGCACAGCATCTCTGACAGCAGCAAGCCATGCTTTAACACATGAATCTCTGAACTGCTTTTGTTCTGCATCATCAGCCAAAGCATGGATCGAGTGTAGCTTGATTTCCAACTTTCTCAGCAGCGTCTGATCGAGCTCTCTTTCACGAAAGAAGTCCAGAACTTCACGAGAAGCCAGCCTGTCAACTGCAACCCCAAGGATAGCAGAAAGAAGAGCACTACCAAATTCTGCAGCCATGGTAGGAAGGGGAGTGGAGTGCATGAATGGAAATGAGTAATTTGAAGTGCAGCTTATGCAAATGACTCAGTGTAGTGTAAGGGTCGATATACTTTTTTGATAAAATACAGGGTCGATATACTGATGAAATGAGTAATAAGCTATTTTACAAATGATGGCAGGTTAGGACTGTCGGTGTCAGCTGTATTTATAGCTGTATTCCATGAATGAATGAATGAATGAGTGGTTATGATTTTGCTGGGGTAGTTCTTGGGTTAATTATTGGATATTTTCCAAGTCTGTTTGTATAAGAACCTTGTTATTATGTTGTGTGTGTCAGTCACGTCTTTATTTTATGATAAGAAACTTGTTACAATTTTCTGCACGTTTCCAAATCGCCAATCTTGTCATATCACGCATGATTTTGCTTTAATATTTAGGAAACAACATAGTAAAAAAAAGGTGTCTTTTTTCTTAAATACTTGTCCTGCGGATTTTCAAACAATACTAATGCAGAACAAATTAATAAGTAAATCACTTGTGACATCTGAATTGGTATACTTTCCTAATTTCCAACTCTTGGATATTCTCTCACTCGATAGGTTTCTGAGTAGCTTTTCTTAGTCAAATATAATATATATTGCATGCAAATTTATTTGATGTATTAACACCCTTACTTTATTCGCTTAATTGACTATAATAAAATATTTCAGCAAGTTTAGTCAGTTAGTATGTTTAAATATGTGTAATCAAAATTTAGTATGCCCATGGAATGATATTAGTAGCTCTTTACATATGTCTGATCTTGGTGAATAAAGTCATGTCTGTCTCATGAAAATACATACCTAGTGTGTGAGGGTTGAAGTCGTCATCGTAAGTTGATATTGTAAAAAAGAGTTCTTTTAATCTAATTGTTTAGCAGAGCAAGTTTAGGAGCTCCATTGAAATTTCAATCTTTGCATGTAACTAAGTGGAGAAAATTGATCAGTACTTTGTTGGGCAAAAGGCAGGAAGATGGTTTCTAAAATCCACAATTATATTGTAGACTGTGTGATACATTTTAAAGTGTTCATTAAATTTTTATTTGTATTTCTTGTGCTTCCTTTTATCTTGCTTTTTTGTGAATGCATTGTTATTAATTTCTTTTTCCTTAACATGCTACCATGCTTAATTATCCAATTTAACCTCTTTTTGACATGGCTTCTTTCACTGAATCATGTTACAATAACTCTCCATTTCCACACATAAAATATTACACATATTTATACAATATACCATTTTATCATGATCATAAAATAATATTATAAAAATCATAAATAGTAGTAAAATAAGAAAATGATATTTAAAAACAAAAATAAGAGTAAAATAATATTATAATTCTAAAAACTAATAACAATAGTAAAAAAGTTTCAAAAACGAGAAATAACAGCAAACTAATATTAAAATATGTAAAATCAGAGAAAATAATAAAATAAATCAAAATACAAAACAAATAGCAGTAAAATAGCATTACAATATGCAAAAACCAGAAACAAAAATAAAATAATATTATCATAAAATAAAGTAAAATATTTTAAAAATGATAAATAAAAATAAAATGATATTTATAAAATAAGAAATGATAGTAAATAAAATATTTAAATTTTTCCACATTATTATAATAATTATTTTTATGTACTTAAAAATAATAAAACATATTTTATGGAAAAATAGACAAAAGAATGTTTTATTATAGTCACTATAAAATAATTTGGTTATTTTTTATTAACAACCATTCTGTTATAACTTTTTTATTAGTAGACACAGTACGTAGCATAGTTTGGGAATAGCTTTTTTTATAGTAATTACTTTTGTAAAACTCTATGAAAAAGTTGATAAAAATAAGTTACTATTTCTCTAAAATGAATTCAACTACACATATATTAACAATTCAACTTTTTTGATTGATAAACTATTAATTTAATCCTCTAAATATTTATTTGAGTTTAGCTTTATCTTTTAAGTTTTGTAATATTATAAAAAAATAGAAAATATAATATTAGAATGAAGTTGAAAATAAGAAGTAAAAATAAAAATCATTTATAAAAAACTAAATCAAATAAAAACAAAGTCTATCACTATATTATAATAATGACTTTTATTATTTAATTAATCACATAAAATACTAATAATATTTTATTTTTTATCATAAAATATTTACTATTGTCTACAGAAAATAATATTTTTTATATTTTAATTATTCATATAAACTAATTGGTTATGTCAACTAGAAGTATACATGATTTGTCTCGTCCCACTTCGAGACTAGAAGTTACTTTTGACGGGTTCAAGTTTAATAAATTAGACCTGATATATTTTGAAGACATGTTTGGTCCTATTTGAATAATCTTCTTAATAAACACTTATAAGAGAATAAAATAAGAAGATAAAATGAATTAAGTTACTTCTATAAGTTCAAATTAACTTGTGCATAAGTTAATACCAACTTTTGGAAAAACTAAACAAAAAAAACTTATAAAATTAGCTTATACATAAGTTAATTTTAACTTATGTGTGAGAAGCCTAATTCATTTTAAAATCTTATTTTTTTTTTCTTTTATAAGTATTCATTGAAAAGTTTGTCCAAATAGGATTTCATATTATACTTTGGGTCATCCAAATTCAATCTAATGTCATATATACTTTTGAAAAGTATATTTTTTAAACAATATTATTAATAATACAATTTTTTAGCTTAATGGCAATATTTTATTAAACATGATATTATATTTATATTAATATTGTTTATTTTAAAATATATTTTTATTATAATTGTATATTTCTTTAATTTTACAATTTAATTATATATAATATTAATATTAACATCTTATCTCAACAAATTGAGCTGACAAAATGTTGTCTTATGCATTATTAAGTTTTAATTAGGTCAAATTTAAGATAAATAAAGTAATAAACAATCCTATCAGAATTTTGGATAAGATAAGGGCATAAAATGCATCTCAACTTGTCGTATGACCGAATGTGAACGACTGACTCATGGCTTTATTTTAAGGTCTGATGCCCAACCAGTAGCCATTGCTACATTGTGGACAACATAAATACAGATCACGTGAATGGGTTCAGATAAGTTTGGAAGATATCAAATATAATATATGCATGCGGATTTTTTCACTCTGCTTTATTGATTAGTCAATTTCACTGGCTAGCTTATATATCAATAATTAAATCCAAGGATCCTAACATCGCACATGTACATTTAAACGATGACAGGTGCCTACTGGTATAAACATGAAAACAACTTAGTGCCTTAGACAACTTGGCAAAGCGTAGCAAACTTTGATCAAACTAATTAAATAACTCAAAGATTTATTTATTTATTGCTTTCTAATCTTTATTTTTTTACATTTTTATATGTTTATCACATTTTTTTTCATTTCTTAATTTTGGTTCACTCTTATTTATTATATTTGGAGCCTTTAGGCTAGCCTGACTTAGTGCAATAAGCTATCTTATGAATGTTGATTTTGTTGACAACAATGACAAAGTGCAAGTGCAATTGTTGATGTCAGCTGTACACCAACGTTATTCTATGAATGAATAAAGCTTTTATTCTAAGGCTTTGTTTGGTAGGATGGAAGGAAATAGATGGAAAGGAATAGAAGAGAAAGGAAGAGAGATAGGCAAGAAATAGGATGGAAATAGAAGTTGTTTAGTTGGAAAGAAATAGAGGAGAAATAGGATGAAAAAAAATTTGTAAGGTTGTTTGGTTTGAGAGAAGAGAAAAAAAGTTAAATTAATGTAGAAATTACATTTTTATCCCTGTTGTGCATTGACAGTTTTTTTTCTTTTTCTGGAAATGTATAAGTTAATCGATTATTTTTGTCAAAATAATCAATTAACTTGCCAACAGTGCACGTTCGATTGAAAAGTGTAATCATAATCAATTATAACATACATATAATAATAAAGTCTTTGTGACTTTCAGGCCAAAAAAAAAACAAACCATAACCGATTAAGCTAGAACACCTAATCGATTAAGGTGTGTGGCATTCAGGAAAAAAAAACACCTTAACCAATTAAGCTACCACACTTAATCCGTTAAGGTGTGTGTGGACAAAAAGGAGCACGTTTTTGTGCAGACAAAAAGCAAGCGGCACGTTCGTAAATGCACGCTCAACAGTAACAATTTCTCTTCTAATCCTCCCATATCCGGAGGGGTTAAATAACCACTGGGGCCACACAAAAATTTAAAATTACCCACCTATTTCCCTCCTACCAAACAACACCAATCTATTATCTTCTACTCCCTTCCTTCCCCTTCTCCCTTATTTCCATCCTACCAAACACAGCCTAAGTGGCTATGAATTCTGCTGAAGGTAGCTTTTCGGATACTTTTTAGTGTTTTAAAAACCGACTTGTATTGGTCCGTTAGATTGGTTGGATTGAGAATCGGTATATAGCCAACCTGAATCAGTGATTGAATCATATATATCATCAATTCAGTATGAACTAATTTGAATCGGTGGGTTTTACAATTGAACTGGTAAACTGACGGATTGACCTGGATGAGTTCAAAGAAATTTGGTTTTTTTTTTTAAGTGCGAAGCGACATCGTTTTAACCACAACTATTAAAAAAAAAAAAACTCCAACTAAAAATATAATTTATGTATTTGAAAATATTTACTTACTCTAAATTTTAATTATAAAAAATAAATATTCATATGTGAAATAATAATAATCACCAAAATCGTAAATCTAAATGCACGTATGCATATGACATAAATGTCTCTTGTATTAGCTTGAATGCATAACCTTCATTTGCTCTTGTTTATTTGTCCTGAATATGTAACCTTCACTCCTTCCTTCCTTTGCCCTGATCTTAATTATACTATTCTTATTTTTTATTTATTTTTGGGTTGTACATCACCACTGAAATTTAATAAATTTTATTGGTATGAAATTTATGTCATGAATATTTTTAGATTTTTTTTAATAATGATCAGGCCATGTAGTTCAATTAATAACCCTCCAATTTGAGCATTGACACAGTAACCCAATAGCCTAGCCGAGTTGATGAACAGTCTGATTTTAAAACATTAATATTTTCCAAAACTTGTTGGTTATAAGAGCCTTGTTGAGTGTGTCACGTCTTTTTTTATTATTATTATAAGATCCTTGTAACAATTTTCCGCACGTTTCCAAAACTCAAGTGTATATCATGCATGATTTTGCTTTTGTATTTAAGAAACAACACAAAAACAAGGGTTCTCATTTCCAAAATACTTGTCATGAGGATTTTCAAACAATACTAAAACAGAATAAATAAATAAATCATTTGTCACTATATTATAAATGAAAATAAGAAATAAAAAAGAAAATCATTTATAAAAAGAAAAACTAAATTAAAATAAAAAACAAAGTCTCTCACTATATTATAATAATAACTATTATTAATTAATTACATAAAATACTAATATAGACATTTTAAGAAAAGTATATGATTAGTCAATATTTTATTATATTCATCATAAAATATTGACTATTTCCTGCAGAAAATAATATTTTTATATTTTAATTATTCATATACAACTAATTGATTGTGTAAACTAAGAGTGTTCATGACTCATCTCATCTCATTAACATGGCTTGGAACAAAATTACTTTTGACAAGTTCAAATTTAAAAAGTTGGATTTGATGTATTTTGAGAACGAGTTTGAATTATACTTATCATTTCAATCCGGTCCAATATATTATATATTCTTTTAAAAAATATAATTTTTTAAACAATTATGTATTAATAATATAATTTTTTGACTTAATGAATAATGTCTTATATAACATTATGTTATTTTTTATTGATATTGTTTATCTTAAAGCATAATAAAATATACTTTAATTATAATTATACATTTCTTTAATTTTACGATTTAACTATATATATATATATATATATATGTTAAGATTAACATTTTGTCTCAATAAGTTGTGTTAACCTAATTTTATTCCATATATTCTTGAGTTTTAATTAGGTTGAATTTAAATTTTTAAATAAATAATTTCATTAAAAATTTTGATTATATAAAAAATATAAATAAACTCATCCCATATACATTCTATGAACGACTGACTCGTAACTTTAACAGATAGCTGTTACAATTGTCTTGTCATTAGGTACAAAGCTAGACCCAACCCAAAAACTCTAGTTTGATGCCCATTCTAGAGCTGTGTCGTCCACTCCTCCCCAATACCTGCTGAGCCAATTCCAAGGCACCCCTGCATGAAATGGGTCTGAAGGCTTTATCCAATTCCCAAAAAAGATTTGAGCATGAAACAGTGTGTTACGCAACTCTTCATAATCAATAGCATCACCCATGGTTCAGCATACTGGACAGTGACTCCAAACATGTGTTTTTAGTTTGCTCTTGCTCAATGTGGTTTCAATTGGCTGCCAACCAAAGGAAGGTACTACAATACTCCCAAGAAATATATTGTGTTGACAAAGTTGTCTCTCCAATTTCTTGGAGAATTGTTGATGTTGTCGTAAGTGGAAAAGGATGATTTTCGAAATTCCTCACGTCTATCCAATGGTTAGAATCAACTAGTATGAGTTTACCTTCCACTTTAACTTCAGCTGTTTCAGACTTCACCATAGGACAGATAAGGATCTTTCCCTTCTTCTTCTAGACACAATGGTGCCATTATCTTCCCAGTTGTTGATGGTGGAAGTTTCTTTCATTTACTTGTGGCTGTGGCCTCTCCAAAAACAGAATTCCTGGTACTGTTGCTTTATTGGCCTCTACTCTATTCTTATTGACTTGTATAATTGGTTTTGGCTATGATTCCTTCTTCTCCTTGATCAATTGATAACCATTTCTTCAATTTGGTCAAACTCTGTTTCTGCACCATCACTTTTGACATCTGTGATCTCTTCCTCTCTATTGACCTCAGTGATTGTGTTTTCCTCTTCAAACTTTGTAATGACTTTGGATTGTTCTTCATTTTCTGACTTATCTGTCTTATTTGTGATCATTTCAGACTCATTGTAAAAAGTTGGTGTCTCTCCCATATGGCATCCCAGCGAGCAAAAGTTGCAGCTATTGAATCCTTCATGGCCTTGATTATTGCAAGAGTAGCCTTGTTCATAATTTGCAATTTTGTATTGATCTTCCCCTGGATCCAGCAGTTTGGACCAATTGGTAGAACAGCAAGATCACAAACTAGTATGAGTGTTATTTAATTCAAAAGAACAAAATCGTAGCACTTAAAAGCAAAATGGAAACATAGCAGAAGCTTCTAGACTCACTCTACCAGTGCTAATGCTTCTCAAGGAAGAATCCTTACCCAAAATCTAAAAATACATAACACAAAAAACTAAATTCCCTCTGATTGTCTCTCATGCAATCGGTTTCATTAAGCATTCAATTCTCTTGATTGCCTCTTTGTGTTCTTTCCTTATATAAACTTTAGTGATAGGTGGTTTCCTAACTTAATCTTCCTAATAATTTGATTTTGATTCCATTAATTGGTCCATCCCTGTGTTTTATTTCTTGCTAATGATTAATATTTGATGAATGAAGTTGTCTTAAATTGTTAATTGTCTATCTTGACATATTTGTGGTTTGCTTGATGGTAGACATTTTTCATATTCAAGCTAAATATCATTGGACCAATTTTGTCTTGGATTTTGTTTATAGTTTGTAAATGGCCATATTAAATAACCTCAGGATGAAAACATACAAGCCAATGTCTTGGAAATAATTGGATCAAATATTCAATTCACATACTCTAAGTGCTCAACTAACCTAACTACAAAACTTGGTATAAAACTTCCTATCTTGGTTATTATTGTCGAGAATTTAAAGAAGTATTTTACATTTGAGATTCAAGTTTTGAATGATAAGAATGTCAAATGCCGATTTCGAGCTTCAAATTTTCAAGTACTTGAGTTTGCCCATGTTCGTATGCCTGATGAATTTGTCCACAACTAGTAGATGTTTAATTTCTTCCATACTTATTTTGTGCATGAGTTCTCGCGTCTACTTAATATAGAAAACTTTGATTTTTTAAATAATAACAATGTGGCATGATTTTTCTTTTGTGTCATTGTATTTTATAGTGAGAAAGTCTTAGAAGAATCTTGGTCACATTCCCCAAGTCTGTAATGGAATTCACAATTTGAGATTGCATATCCTTTCATCTATTTTTATTTTTTTTGTAAAGGTCTATGTGAATGTAAATTCTCAAATTTCATCTTCTACTTGATGCATTTGAATGTGCAGAATTGCTTTGGGATTAAGTGACATCAGTTATAGTTGTTCTATTAGGTGACATTTACTCATTGGTCATTTGGAATTAAGATTAATTAGCTATATAACAGGAAATCAAACAATACTGATCTTACTTTTAAAATTTGACATGTTCAATCTACTACTAAGTACACATTACCCATGAGAATTGTGTGAGGACAACCATGCTCTCTATTGTTCAAAAATAAGAATGGGAATTTTCTTGTTTGTTCTGCATACTTCAAAGGAAGTACAAGGGAAAATAAATGATTTTGTTTGGGACTAAAGTGTTTAGGGTGATTCAAAGACTGAAAATCTATTGTATCATACAATCTTTTCTTTTTTAAATCACCAAAAGGATGGTTATTTGTGGAGGAATAGTTCTTATCATCAAGCAATGTCATTTTTGAGGTGTACATTGGTGTTTATAAAAAGAAAAAGAAAAGGAATACTATGACATTTTTGCTAAAACAAAATTCTTACTATTTTTTCAAAAATACAATGATGTCATTTCCCTCTAAAATAATGTCAATTTGCATTACAAATGATTTATTGTTCTCTTATTTTCATGTTATAATAGGTTGTCACTTGAGTAAAACACTACATTTGCACCATGCCACTAAGATAGTAATGGATGAGGGATGGAATCAAATCTAGCTTAATCTGGATGATTTCACCAAGAAAGCACATGGTACTAATTCTGTGGAGACATAGCAAGTTTAGGTACATGTAAAATTGTTGCTTGAGATGGATATACTTCTCTGATGGCCTCTAGTTTGAAGAGGACTCCTGCCAGAGTTTAAATTGTACCTTTTGATGCAAGTTAAAGATGCCTGTATATAGTCTCATCTTGCTTTATTTGTTTTTTGGAAAAAATATCACCTTGTGCTTATCATCTTGCAGAAATCCTAAAATTGTTGTGGGAGGATGAAGTTGGAGCCACAAGAGAGTTGGATGTTATTTCATATGCATATTGTGTGTAGTTTCAGTTGTTGGCTTCTTTATACCCAAATTTGTATCTATGATGTGCTAGAATTAATAAGAACTTTTACAACTGCTCGTTCCAACCACATTAAGCTGAACGATGTTCTGATGCTTGCCTTTGTAACATTGGAAGTCAATTTTGATAATGATTTGTGTTTTATATGATAGTTTCTAATCGAAGAAAGGATGATAGTGTTTTAATGCACTACATTAATAATGTATATGCTTGATATAATATTATCCAATGAAAGGTTTCACTTCTCGTGGAAAGAAAAATGTACAAAAATATGAAGTAATAAGTCTACTCAAATCAATATGAATTGATGAGAAGATATGCTTTCATTTTGGGTTAAGATTGGAGATGGTTAAAATTCAATGTGTATAAGTCATCTCACCCCTCCCTTCCTTATGATTGTCTCTTCATTTTAATTTCACAGGAACATAGTAATTATGGTGAATATTTACCATATTTGGTGAAGTACAAGCAACTGGTGTTAACATTATACATCATCATGTCCAATAAATGCAAAACAATATCTTATTCAACTTAATGTAATGTTTTGACCCTTTTTTTTGGGAGGGGGGGTGTTTCCTTCTTTGAAACACAAGTTGGGATAAATACAATTTTAAAACAGATAAGTTTTAAAAAATAACATAGTTTTTACATTTAAAGAGAAATTGAAAAACAATAGGATAAATATTACTTCATACTTTTGTAGTGTCCAACCAAAGAACACAAAGTTAAAAGACCTAATTTGATTATTTCTTCTATATCTTCAACTATCCTAATCACGTGTTAAGTTTGAAGTAAATTATGGTCTGAATCAATGTAGGACAACAAAAACCAACTAATATAGAAAAAAGGTTTGAAGTAAATTATGGTTTGAAGTAATGCATTCTATCATGTTATAAATATTAAGATAAATTAAATTAAAAAGTTTTGTAACTTGTTTGAGCTAAGTTAGATAGGGACTAAAGTGAGAAAATCATATTTTCTAGGATAATAATCTATGAATTAAAATCTTGCGAGTTAAAAGAGGATGAAAGGATAAATTATTTGAAGTTTCCTTTTAAAATTCCATATATGGAGTTTGTAAAATGAATATTAATAAAAAAAAAATTACGCTGTTAAGTGTTCTTTTTATAAATTAATTTTAGGAACCTAACTACAAAAATAATATAACTAGTAGGATTTAATTAAAAAATTCTGTAAATTATAAATTTAAAAATTATAAAAAGTATGAGAATCTAGTTAAATTTTCAAACTATAAAGACTTATGGAGAATTTTTTATATAATTACTTAATGTTGAATGTGTACATGGATGTTTTTATTTATTTATTATACAAGAAATATGTCATTTTTTTTCTCTTCATTCAAAAAAAGGGTAAAAAAAACTTTATAACAAGAGAAACAATTATCCTTCTACGTTCAGCACTCAATGTTGAAAACAAAAAAATTTAGCACTTCAAAAGTTTAGAATTTCGAGGGTTGCAATATTAGTTGATCATATTTTAGAATTAATGTGAGGAAATGAAAGATCAAAGATTTCAATAGATAAAAGATTAAATTCATATAAGATTTTGCTAATCTAAAATTTAAGATGAAAAAGGATGAAAACTATTTATAGCTTGCTGTAAATTCAAACTAGTAATTATAAGAGTATTTTAGTTTTAATACTTGGATAAATGACATAATGCTACTCAATGAAATGCATTTCTTATGAGTTTAAATTTTAGACTTTTATAATACAATAAATTAATTTCATATTATTACTCAATATGCACTGCTACAGTTAGACCTAAAATTTAAAAGGTAAAATCAATTTTAACTATATTAAAACCTTTGTAATATAAAAGGACAGTTATCTCTTTAGAATTCATCTATTTAAATTATTAAACAACATATAAAAAACTAGTTGTGAATGTCGCAATGATTTCTCGTAAAACATTCGAAACAGAATTTAACTGTGAAATGTTTTGTCCAACAATAATTGATAAATAAGTGACGGGTGAACAAAGACAAAGCAAATATAAGTTTACAAAATAATTATTTAGTAATTGCTAGGAAGTTTCAATTTGATAATTAATCAGAAACAGGATCAACACCGACATATTTAATGTGAGCAATCTTTGGCCAGTCTTCGCCTTCTGGTTTCCGGCAACGCTGTTTGAGCAACGGACTATTGCCCCGAATAAACAAAGATGAAATGGATTTGGGCAGCCCCCCCTCTGGTAAGCAATGGAGGCTGGGGCAGTCATGAAGAGTCAATGACTCGAGAGAGGAGAGGTGGCAGAGACCCTCTGGTAAGCATTGGAGGCTGCGGCAGTTACTAAGAGACAATGACTTGAGAGAGGAGAGGTGGCAGAGACCCTCTGGTAAGCATTGGAGGCTGGGGCAGTTAACAAGAGACAATTCCTCTAGAGAGGAGAGGTGGCAGAGACCCTCTGGTAAGCATTGGAGGCTGGGGCAGTTATCAAGATAGAATGACCGGAGAGAGGAGAGGTGGCAGAGACCCTCTGGTAAGCATTGGAGGCTGGGGCAGTCATCAAGAGACAATCCCTCTAGAGAGGAGAGGTGGCAGAGACCCTCTGGCAAGCATCGGAGGCTGCGGCAGTTACTAAGAGACAATGACTTGAGAGAGGAGAAGTGGCAGAGACCCTCTGGTAAGCCTTGGAGGCTGGGGCAGTTACTAAGACGCAATGACTCGAGAGAGGAGAGGTGGCAGAGACCCTCTGGCAAGCATTTGAGGCTGGGGCAGTCACGAAGAACCAGTTCCTTGAGAGAGGAGAGATAGCAGAGATCCTTGTAGTCCAGTTCTTTAAGATCTCCACAATTTTGGATCCATAGAGAAGTAAGGGAGCGTGACGGCAAACCTTCATCAAGAGAAGACTCCATCTTCGGCAGTTTTCCAATATGCAAGTTTTCCAGAGAGGGGTTGTCTCCCAAAGCCCCTTTAAGTGAGGCGAGAAGTTTGGAGCAATCACAGAGTTTCATCTTTTTCAGATTTGATGGCAAACTTCCGTCAGGGGACCACTCAACTTTGGACAATCTTCTATCTTTAGCTCATAAAGAGATGGAAGGAGGATATGCATGCGTTCAGGCAATAATTCAAATTGAGGGCACTCAATGATTGTCAGTGTCTCGAGATGATTATGAGCGTGTTCCTGTGAAATCTTCTGTAGATTACGACACCCCATGAGATTAAGGTACCTAAGTGTTGGGAACAAATCTAGCGGCAAGGTTATTATAGAGTCACAGCCACCATTGATCTCCAAGTTTACAAGGAAATTGTAGCAACGACTCATGGGAATATTCATATTCAGGCAAAAAGAGACAGACAAGTATTCAAGAGGAGTATTAGATATCATTTGCTCAATCAATTTGACCAACCATGCTTCCATTTTGTTTCCGTCAATGGTGAGCGCTTTCCCATAAAATCCCAGCATTCCACCATCATCCCCTAGAAGTTGTTCGCAGCCATGAATATCTAATCTCTTTAAATGAAGAAGTTGCTCTGGCAGGTGCCCCTTTCAGCTTGGGACACTCATATATAGAAAGACATTGAAGACGTGGAAAAGCACCTGTCACAGCTTCCCATTCTTCCCAATTTTCCATACAGGAGAACTCCAATCTCTCCAAGGATGTAAATGAAGAAGAGCTATTCCCATAAAATCAGCATTAATACTTACTATCGCCTCAAGTCCTGAAATCGAGAGGTCCTTGAGAAATGGCAATAGTCCAAGGGGAGGCAAACATTGACATATTGACAGTCGTACAACCATAAAGACACGACATTCAATAATGAATATCTCCAAACAACCAACGTGGAAATTTTGTACCACCGTAGTTCCTGATTGACAACTTCTCCAAGTGTTTGGAAGGTTGTAGATTCTCAATTACACTTTCATCCATTTCTTTGGCAGAATCATCAGGGTTCCCGTCCCTATTCCATTTGAAATCTAGCTCCACAATGTGTGTTTTATTTTTCAAATCCACTGCTGATGCATCCGAGGGATGCTCAATATTCTTGCAGCTCCCCAATCGATAGACTTCCCACGAAGATTGAATTCTCCTAACTGCTGAATACTGAACTCACTACTTTTGCCAACATCAAACGAACTCACCAATACTTGAAGATTGTTCAGTTTTCCCAAATGCTCTGGCACCTTTCTCAATTCAGTTCCTATTAGTTCAAGGCGATGCAAATTGGTGAGTTTATGCAAATTTGAGGGAAGCTCCTCCAAATATTCACAATACCTTAGCTTCAGTATTTGCAAGTTGGAGAGTGAACATGTTGAGTCAGGTAGTTTTCTTATGGCAGTATGGGAAAGGTCCAAGGAACGGAGTCGTTTAAGATCGCCAACAGAGTCAGGCACCTCCTTTAGATCAGAATAAGACAGAGATAAGACACATAAGAACTTTAACTTGGAGAACAATTCATGTATCAACATCTTGCAATGCCAACGATTTTCATATACACTTATTGGCATAAATGTTCGCAACTTTTTAGTATCACATGAAGGTTCAAACCCATCAAAATTTTGAACATGATTGGTTGCAACTGAAAAATGACGGGTTGTTTTTGGTATACTTTTTGCTTGATCAACTTCCAACCTGAAACAGATGTCCCCACAAACATATTTGCCAAATCGTTGAGAAGATCATGCATGACAAAACACTTTTTATATCTAATGCTTGATGTTGAAAGAAGGACCTCGATAATAGTTCATTAAAGTACTGTTCACCAACTTTTTCTGGACTCTTATTCTGTCGAGGGCTTTGTAGAAACTTTTGAGCCATCCAGAGCGGAATTAAACACTCCTTGTCAAACAAATAATCTTTGGGAAATAATGCACAGTAAGCAAAGCATATTTGAGATGGGAAGGAAGGTGGTGATAGCTCAGTGCTAAAGCAGGGACAATATTATTATTCTCTAGTTCCCATATCTCGCTTTGCAATATGCTTTTCCATTCTGAAACAGATTTGTTGTGTAAAAGACTTCCCATTGTTTTCAAGGCTAGAGGAAGTCCTTTACATTTTGCAACTATCTTCATGCCAATCTCCTTGCAGCCTGGATTTGGTTGAGGATTATCATCTTGAAATGCATGTTTTGCAAACAAATGCCAGCAATAATCTTCTTCTAATTGCTCCAGGGGGTGTTCTTCTGACCACATGGTAGAAACAACTTGCTTACTGCGTGTTGTGACAAGGATCCTTCCCTGAGTCCCACAATTAATTAGAGGAGCTTGCACAGATTCCCATTTCTCTCGATTTTCGTTCCAAACGTCATCCAAAACGAGAAGAAATCTATTTCCTGTCAGCTTTTCTTTCAGTCTTTTCTGAACCATTTCTAGCTCTCTACTATGATCAGTTGAATCAGTAATTGTGTCAAGAATTGCTCTTGATACGTTGAAAACATCAAATTCCTCTGAAACACAGACCCAAGCTTTGATATCAAATTTACCTTCTATCC
>CM014730.1:15799910-15934548 GCA_004329165.1 Spatholobus suberectus | reverse complement strand
TTTATTATTTTGATATTCTCCAAAGTAATTATCTAAACCATTTATGTTGTATGGAAGACTTAAGGTTGCCCATCAAAACTTCAAATAAACTTGATATTATCCAAACTTAATTATCTGATTTTTGCATATTACAATGCTATTTTACTGCTAATTTTTTTTCATATTTTAAACTTATTTTAAGCTTCATTAAATTTTTATTCTCAATTTCACAATCTCGTGGATTTTGCCTTACCAATTTTATTTTATTTTTTGCAAATTTTGTCCACTAGTAAGGTCTTAGATTTGAGTTTTATAGATGAAAAACAACATGGTTGAGTGAAAAGATCTCAGTAGAAAGTGGCTGGCCAAGTTTCTGATAGAGATTAATCATCAACAAACAAAAAAACACTTTACATCTATAATATGATAACAAAAAATATTTAATTTTTCATCAACAATTAATTTTGCTTCTTTTTGTTTATAAAGTAGGGATTTTTTATGTATTATTATTAATTTATTTAATTTATTGTATAAATTATGTCTATGATAGTGTTTCACGTTGTTTCAATTTAAAGTCCCAAAGCACACAATTAACGTTCATCAGTCGCTTTGACGCCAGGGTCAAGTCAATGCTTAGGTCCCTGTAGTTTTTGTCATATATATAATAATGACAAGTAAAAATAAATAAAATATATGTGCATTTAATATAATTAGTCTACGGCAGTATTTCATCCTATTTCAATTTTTGCTATATACATAATAAAACACATAAAAATTTATATAATCATTTAATATAAATAACATTATATTTATTATTAATTATTTAATTTATTGTATAAATTATGTTTACGTGAGTATTCCACTATTTCATTTAAAGGCTCCACAAAGCACACAATTCATCGGTCACTTACGCTAGGGTCAAATCAATGCTTAGGTCCTTAAATTTTAACCACATAATAATAATGTGACAACATTTAAATATTAAGAGATGATTTTTGCCCTTTTTTTTATAATTTCTCCTTTTTTCTAAAATAAAAACAAAGGTAGATCAAGATAAAAAAATAAAAATAAGGTTAAAGTATTAAATAAGTCCTTGAACTTTTAGTTAATTTATAATCAGGTCTCTGTACTTTTTTTTTTAATTGAGTCTTAATCAGAAAATATTCCATCCAAGTTAATGGAATCTTTACAGCAATTTAATCCCAGAAACCAAATTAAAAATTTAAGAAATTAAGTACTCAATTAAAAAAAAAATACAAAAACTTAATTAAAATTACCTAAAATTCAAAAACTTATCAATAATTTAACCTTACAAGATAAATTTAAGATGGTGACTTCAACTTTCACACATAATCAGCATGTAATTTCATTAGTCAATCATAACTTTGTTAACCAAGATCAGACGTGTAAAGAGCTACCAACTAATACCATACTATGGATATGTTAAATCTTGGTTAAACATATTTAAATATACTAACTGACTAAACGTACTAAACTTTCTTAAATATTTCATTATAATCAATTAAGCAAATAAAGCAAGATGTTAATACATCAAATAAATTTGCATGCATTATTACATTTTATTAAGAAAAGCTGATCGATCAGAGAACATCCGAGCAGTTGAAATTTGGGAAATATACCAATTCAGATGTGACAATGATTTATTTATTTTTTTTCTGTTTAATATTGCTTGAAAATCTTCACGACAAGTATTTAAGAAATAAGACCCTTTGTTTTAAATATAAAACCAAAATCATGCATGGTATGATAAGTTGCGCCATACACTCAAGTTTTGGAAACGTGCAGAAATTTTTAACAAGTCCTCTTGGTATCCGAGAGACACAGGAGAAATAAAGAGGAAAGAGTAGAATTTGAGAGAAAATAAGAAATAATGTATGTTTGGTAACATGAAAACTAGAGAAGAGAGAAATAAAAATAAGTGAGTTTATACCTTTTTATTATTTGCAAAACACCATAGAACTGAACCATGAGCGTTTCATGTAGAAAATAATCTATTATGCCTAATTTATAATTGATTGTCATAGTATAATAATACAAAAATAATCAATTATCCAAAAGATAATTGATTATTATTCATTTCGATTTTCAAACAAATCATGGACTCCAGATAAAATAAAATTGATTATCGATATTGTATAATCAATTATTTTTAATTAAATAATTTTTTTCTTATTTTCTATTTTTTTATTTTCTTAAACAAAGCACCAATAAAGCGACTTTATTTCTCGTATATTTTTATTTACCCATTTCTCTTTTCTCTATTTTTATCTATTCTATTTCTTTTCTTCCAATTAATCACACAATATGTTTTTATTAAAAAAATGACTCTTATAAAAAAAAATAAAAGTAAATTATGTTGATACTCTCTGAAGTTTTTTTGAAATTACATATAATTTTTTGTTTTTCTAACTTTTACAGCAACCTCCTTTATAAGGATACATAATATAATATTTTTTAAATATTAAAAATATCAGTATAATATTTTTTAAATAATTAAAAACATTAGTGTAAAGATAAAAAAATATTAAAAATTGATAAACCTTAAAGGTATCAGTGTGATTTATTTACTTTAAAATAAAGATGCGACACACACAAGCTCAAATAGCCAACAAGTCTTGGAAAATATCCCAAAAGCTACCCTGAGCATAATCATAGGCACTTCATTCATTCATGGAATACAGCTATAATACAGTTGACACTGACAACCGTAACCTATCGTTTGTGATTATTGTCAGTAAAACCATCATTCATATTGCACTAAGGCATTGTTTGGTAGAGTGGAAATAAGAGGAAGAGGAAGTGAAAAAAAAGTTGGTTGTTTGGTAGAGTAGAAGTGTGAAGAAATTTTTTAAAAATATATGGGACCCACGCGAAAAATTTCTTTGCAAAGATGTGAAGAATTGCGTGGAATACGACTGAACACAGCCTCTCTTCATTCGCACGTACGCTTGTTATGTGAACTGGCAAGGAAAATTGATTTACATAACATGTAAATCGATTTTCTTGCACTGTCCCTCTCATGTGAAAAGCCTTGTGCGTTTATATAATAATAAATAATGATAATAATAATATTAATAAAAAAAAATATTAATAATAATAAAAAAAATATTATTAATAACAATAAAAATAATATTAATGATAAAAATAAATAATAATAATTAAAAAAATCTTAACTTTCACTTTATTTTTTACTTATTTTTGTTCAACCAAACAACCTTAACTTCCACTCTATTTCTTACAATTTCTCTTATCTTCTCTTCCCTTCTCTTTCCTTCCTTTTTCTCTATTTCTTTCCTCTCTAACAACACACCCTAAGTCAGCCAGCCCAAATATAAATAAATAAGAGTGAACCAAAGGACAGCAACTCTCAAGCATACCTTCAGAGAAGCAAACAGAGGTGTCGATATCCTCACAAATATGGGCTACCAAGGAGAATTTTCTTTAACTATCATGGATGTTTGTCCTTCTAATTTAGCCAGCATAATTGCTAATGATGCAGAGGCATTATGCTTCCTAGGCGCTTTGCATTGTAGATGTTTTGTTCTCTCCCTTATATATCAAATAAATAAATAAGAGTGAACCAAAATTAAAAAAGTGAAAAAAGATGTTATAAAATATAACAATGTATAAAAAGGAGAAACTAATAATAAATCTTTGAATTATTTAATTAGTTTGATTTGAGTTTGTTATGCTTTGTTAAGTTGTCTTGGATGTGATTGGTAGAAAGAAAGAAATATGTAAAAAAATATGTGAATAAAAAAGAGAGAAACAGAGTAAATAAAATAGACAAAAATTATAATAAAATATATGTGTTTGATTTATGAAAAATAAAATAAAATAAATAAAATATATTGTATAATGTTTAAAAGAGATACCATTCATTTCCACCCATTTAAAAGTGGAAATAAAAAATATATGAGACTCACTTTTTTATTTCTCTCCTTTTGTTATTTTCACTCTACTAACCATTTCATTTCTCCTCTCTCCTCTCTTCTCTATTTTCTCTTCCTCTTTTCTATTTCCCTTTTATTTTAATGCTACCAAATAAAGGCTTACCCTTAAGTGTAGGCACCTATACCCAAATACATGTTGAACTTGAGGGGACCTAAATTAAATTCTCACAAAATATATTCTTGAAGAAGGGTGATACACTTTTAGTGTGACTAAATTTTAAACTAAAAATTAGTCACATAATTGAACTAAAAGACTAAAACTTATGAGATTAGTGTTCCACCAAAAAGTCAAAAGCTTTAATTACTATACTTAAAAAAATTAGTAGTCACCTTCATCGTTTAAATACATGTAGAATGTTAAATTCCTTGAATTTATTTATTGAAATATAAGTTAGCTAGTGAAATTGACTAGTCAATAAAGCAAAATGAAAGAAGTCCACAAAGATAGATAGCAAAAGCTATCTGCACTTATCTGAACCCATTCACATGATCTACATTATGTTGTCCAGAAGATAGCAACGCTGTTGGTTGGGCATCTGACCTGGAAATAAAGCCATGGGTCAGTTGTTCACATTTGTTGATATGACATTAATAAGTTGAAAATAATTTATCTTATGATTATATTTATTTAAAATTTTGATAAATTCATTTATTTAATTTTAAATTGATTAAAATTAATAATATATAATAATATTTGGTTAACTTGATATATTAAAATAAAATATCAATATAAATATTATATATAGTTAAATTATAAAATTAAAAAATATACATTTTAAGATAAACTAGTATTTTAACTTGTGCGTTACACAAATAAATATTTATTTTATATAACTAAAATTTAATAAATAAATAATTTGAATATATAATTAATTATAATTAAAATTTGTAATAAATAATATTTTTAAACATATAGATTATATTTTAAATTTATAATAAATAATATATTGTAAATAATTATTATAATACAATATTAATGTTAATTTTAATTATTGATAATTTCTTTTAAAATATTGAAATTAAATTTAGAACTAAAGATATTAAAAAAATAGATTGAAAGAGATAAAAAGTTAAAAAATTCCTAAAAACGCTCTCATTGAAGAATGACAACTAAAAATGTTTTCATTAAAGAATAGTAACTAAAAACACTCTCGTTGAAGATAGCTATTCTCATTCAACATATAGGGAGGATAATATTAATATAATAATATAATGCTATATAAGACATTATCTATTAAGCCAAGAAATTGTATTAATTATTTAAAAATTATATTTTTAAAAGTATATATGATGTTGATTTGGATCCAAATAACCTGAAGTATAATGTGAGAGTTTTGTTTGGATAAATTTATCAATAAACACTTATAAAAAAAGAAAATAAAAAAGTAAAATAAATTAAGTTTCTCATATAAATTAAATTAGCTTAGCATAAATAAAATTTTAGAAGTTCTTTTATTTAACTTTTTCAAAAGTTGGTTTTAATTTATGAATAAGTTAATTTTAACTTTGTGAGCACCTAATTTTATTCGGACAATCCGCGTAGTGAAAAAAAATATAATATAAACATTTTAGTTAAATAATTTACTCTTGTCTCATGCATATTGGGCTAGAAATGCATTAGGCCCATAATCAATTAAAATAAAGAAAAAAGGAAAAGAAAAAGTCCTAGAACTAAAAATGAAATAATAGAATAAATGGAAATAAAATCTTCAGGTTTGAAACAGAAAAGAAAATAAAAAATAATTAAAAAAATATAGTAAAACATATAAGAAAAAGTAAATATTTCTTTCTGGATCAAGACTAAAAATGAATAAAGTTAATAAGTTTTTGGCTCCTTTTGGGCCCAATAGAACTAAGGACCTTTTTAGTAAAAAAACAAACAAAACAAGAAACAGAAACATAAACCAAAAAAACATTGGGCCAGACAAGCCCATCTTTAATAAAAGAAAACAAAAGGAAATAATATGATAAATGGGGAGACAAAAACATGAAGGAGGCTAAATGGGAGAGAGGTGGAGCACAAGTTTCTCCAAATTTATAAATAGCCAGAAAGAGAAGCAGAGATGGGGGACAATTTTAAAAGAAAATCAAAGAATAGTGAGGAGAAAGGAGGAGAAACGGAGAAGCATAATAGAAAGGACGATTTAAGGGCACAAGTTGGATTCGAAGACTGAGTAGTGCATCAGCACAGGTATCATTTTACTCCTCATTGACTTGTGTTCGTAATGTTTCCATTCATTACCTAAATTTCTATTTGCCTACTGTGATTATGTATGACAATTTCTATATATGATTCCTATTCTCAATGTTTGGAATATCCTCTGTTAATAAACTCTCTGTTAATATGGATTCCAATGATTGAGTCTCTGTTTAATTGGAATGTGGAAATATAGTTCCGGCTATACCTGTAATTCAAGTATCCGCCATTTTTCATATGCAGTAATTTCGTTCTTCTTCCAAAATCAATATACACATGCATGCTATTATTCATCGATTTCACATATAATGAAGGCAAAGGCCATGGACTAAAAACTGAATACATTCATCTTAAATCAACATTATCACGTTATTTCTTCCCTCCTTTCCTTCGTTATTTACTGTGATGTGAATCGACCATCAATTTCCGCCACATTCATCTCACAATGCGAATGTGGTACCGCTGTTTCTCACTAGGTTCATGATGGACTCTATCACCATAAGTTCCGAAGCTTCTCCCAATCGACGTTGTATCGTTACCGCTCGATCTCCATTTCCCCGCCGCGAAGCCCTCCCATGAACCCTCGCAAAGCAAGGCATCAGGGATTTGAAAGTCTCTGCTGCCCTCGCCTTCGACGTCAGTGCAATACGACGCATCCGACGCGTCTCGATCTACGAGCTTCACATGCCTCACGCACGCCGCTACTGTTGCCGCTAACCCAATGCAAAACGATGCTGAGCGGTGCCATCGTCGAACCCTGGCCACCGTTACGCCCTTGGAGTGGCTCACGGGTCGCGGGTCTCTAGAGGACCTACCCTTCTTTTTTTTCCAGCTGACGAGTGATGATGGGCTTGGCCCATCATCATACACCTTGTTAGGAAGTTTTAGTTAAATTAATAATAATAAAACAGTAAAAAGAATTGGAACAGACTATGAAACGGGTTTGGGTTTAATGGCTTTCAATTTTTGCGACTTTGGAAAAGAACTTTTTGGTTTTCCTTTAGTTTGTTCGTTTACCTACGGTATTTTTTTTATATTTTCGTTAAGACAATAATAATAATAAAGACAACTTTAAGTGATTCACGTAGGATTAGATTTTACGTTCATAACATTATAGGTTTCTCTTTTATAATAATAATTATAATTAGTTTTTTTAATATAAATAAATGATTAAATAAATAAATAAATAAAATAACCATAAATACAATATTTAAACTTAATAATAGCCACTTAGGATGCACTTCTTATTTGGACATTATTAGAGTTTTTTATTAATGATAATCATTTAAGATGCACTTCTTATTTGGTTATCATTCTCTTTTAAAATAATAATAATAAAGATATTAAATAATGGTAATAATAAAATATATTTGAACAAAGGTTTTAATAATAGTCATTTTAGATGCACTTTCTATTTGACTATTATAAAAATCTTAAAAGGTATATTAATAACCAATTTGGATGCACTTCCAATTTGGTTATTAAGTATGCCTTTACAATATAAAATAATAATAATAATAATAAAATAAGATTACTAAATCTTTTGACAATATTGAGGGTTGTTACAATATTAAACTTCCCTTTTTTTAAAAGGATTTTAAATAGTCACTTTGAATGCACTTTCTATTTGACTATCATAAAAATCTTAAAGGTATATTGATAACCACTTTTGCACTTCAATTTGTTATTAAATATGCCTTTGCCATACTAGAAATATAAAAATATATAATAACAAAAATGAAATAATATAAAAATCAAATAACCAATCAACAAAACAGTTTTTCTACATAAAAAACTACGGGAGTTTGATTCCTCATTGCACCTAAGGATACGTAGGAGCAAGGGCCCACCCCTATTGATCTCAAAAAAATAAAAAAATTAATTCTTTTCAAAATAATATTATCTAAAATTCTTTGGTAAATAAAGATAATAAAAATTTGTAAATAAATAAATCTAAGGGGTAAAATAAATATTGTTAAGCTATTTGTTTTGCACATTTAATTAGGGATAACCGTCTTTATGACGAACGCCGTAGGGTGCTAACCTTTGCTACACGTAATCAATTCCCGAACCCATTTTTGGTTTCACAGACCATATCAGTTGAAGGGTTTTTCCATATGTTTTTCCTTAATAAACTATGATGGCGGCTCCTCTGATTTCAATTCTTTTTTGTCGTCTGGTTATGACCCTGGTTGGGACAAACTTATAAGAGAAACTTAATTTATTTCATTTTTTTATTTTCTTCTCCCATAAATACTTGTTAAAAATTTTATTAAAACAGGATCAAACTTATCTTTAAAATATATCAAGTCTGATTTATTATTATATATTTATTTTTTTCTATTTCACTTTTATTTTATTTTTTTATTTCTCCCATCATATTTTAATCATATCTCTCTTTATCCTTTTTTAATTTTTTTATTTCTCTCTGTTCTCTTTTTATATTCAAAATAGGCTATAGGTTTACAATTTTCGAAAAATATCCCAAGAGGCAAGAGCTACCCTAAGCAGCACAATAGTCACTTATTCATTCATGGAATACAGCTGTAAATGTGAGTGTTGCCGAAAATACTCAGCAGTTTTATGTTTTATGGTTGACTGGCCATCGAAGCTATCGCTCAGAAACGCATGACACACAGTACATACATAGAGCCTTTAATTTATAATAAGTGTTGGAAATATCTCATACCTTAGCAAAAATATAGCTGCTCATTCATTCATGGAATATAGCTGTGAATACTCCTGACACTGACAATATTGGTAGTGTTATTAGTAAAGTCATCCTTCATAAAATATCTTGTTACTCAATAGCCCAAATATATATACTAAATATGGGTGAACGAAAATTAAGAAATGAAAGATGGGATAAAAATTTAAAAAAAATGAAAAAAAAGGCTAGAAAAAAATATTTGCGTTATTTAATTAGTTTGATCGGAGTTCGTTGCACTGTTGAGTTCTCTATTGTTTTCATGGTTATTAAGTGGCACATAGGAATGATAATGGATAGGGTTTGGTAGGGTACTACAGTACCCATTTACATACCTTGAAAAAAAATTCGTATATGGCCTTCTACTCTTGTAGATAGTAACTTTAATTTTCATTCTCGTACTCAGGGTACCTATATACTCATACCCACACCTACTATTTGCTTAAGTATAAAATCAATAAATCAATAAAAAATATTAAGTAAAAAAATTGATTCAATAGAGATGAAAAATCATTCTTAAATCATTCAATCATAATCATATTGTTAAGACAAAGAACGTAATTATGACTCTCGCTTTGTTTTCATAATAATAAACAGTCTTATGATTAATCATTTAATCACACACTCTAATCGCATGTTTTCATTATCGTTTGCTCTCACGTGTTATACAAATTAAGAAGGTTATGCCAACTAAACCCTTCAGACTATATATATATTTTTGGTAAAAAAAAAAGAAATAGGTGAAAAATAAAGTGAATGAAAATATAAAAAATAAATTGAAATCAGTGAAAAATGGAGTGAACATAAAATGTTTGGTTTAAAAGAAATAGATAAGAAATAAGCAAAAGATAAATAGGTGAATGAAAATAGGTGAAAAATAGAGTAAAAATAATTAGTAGGTCTTATATGTTTTAATTCTCTCCCCACTCATTTTATCTCTACTAAACACACTTACCTTTTTATTTTTTACATATTTTTTCCTCTCCAGCTTCTTTTTCCTCCACCCCAACATAGGGTTAACTATATATGTACGCTGTTCGGTTCCTTGGATTATTTAATGATATATAAGTTAGCCAGTGAAATTGACTAGACACACGTTTTCATTGTAGGCTATGTTTTGGCAAAATTAGTTGAAAAGCTAGTTGGTAGTTAAAGGTTATTAAGCTAGCTTATTAAATTATAAGTGTTTGGTAAAATTTTATGATGAAGTAGCTGATGAATATAAAATGACAAAAAATGGACATGTTTATATGATATTTTATAAAATATTAATTTATTTTATTTATGAAAATATATTTTGGATATTTATAATTTTAGTTTTTTAATTAATTTTAAACTCTTATAATTTTTTATTTATAGATCAATTATTTTAATTACATTTTTTTTTCAATTATTATATATTTTTTCATATTGTGTATTCTATTATTAATCTTATATTATATCTTAAAATATTTTCAATCAAGTTTAAAATAAAATAAAAATAACATACACTTAAGTAGACGTTATACTTTCATTGTATTAATTAGTATAATCATTAAAACATTGAAGTATACTGTTAAAAATAATAAATATTGTTGATTGAAAAAATGTTATTAGAAATAGAAAGAGAAAGGACAACAAATGAATGCCACAAAAGAAAAAAAATGTTGACGTCAGCGGTGTGATAACAATTTCATGAGCACTATATTAGAAATGTACAAGGAAGATCAAGAAATTAATTAAAAATAAATAATATTCTAGAGCAACTAAAGAAGAGGATGAGCAAGAAGGGTGATGGCCAATTAGTGGGTTTTTGCTTCAAACGTGTAAATCAGTGAAATAAAGAAACCAAATAAATATAATATCTCCTTATTTAAAAAGGATAAAAAAGAAAACTTAATAAATATTTTAAGGGTAACAAAGGAATAAATATAAAAAAGCTAGAATCTAAAAGCTAGCGTTTTAAAAACACTACTTGAAGTAGCGTCTTAAAAAATGCTATAAGCTATTAAAAAAAGCCTGTTTACCAAACACTACTAATAAGGTCAGACAAACTTTTTAGCTAGTAGAAAAAACTAGAAGCTAGTTGAAATGTCTTGCCAAACATAGCCGTAGTCAATAAAGCAAGGATGTTAATAAATAAAAGAAATCAGCATCCATACATTATATTTGATTATTTTGATGTTCTCCAAAATTAATTATCTGAACCCATTTATGTTGTACGGAAGACTTAGCAGCTATCGATTGCGCATCAAATCTTGAAATAAAGGCATGAGTCAGTCGTTCACATTATGTTTATGGGATGAGTTTATTTATATCTTTTATATAATCAAATTTTTTAATAAAATTATTTATTTAAATTCAAATCCAACCTAATTAAAACTCAAAAATATTTGAGATAAAATTTGGTTAACACGACTTATTGAGACAAAATATTAATCTTCACACACACACACACACACATATATGAAGCGACTCCTGTGAGAACACTTGCTTATGTGAGAACATGAGAACAACTAATAACAATTCTTAGATCAAGATTAAAAATAGTAGATCGCTAAGATTAAAACCTTATTAAAAATACCTCTTATAAGAGCACCAATGGCGTTGTTACTACCGTCACCATCCCTACTACCATCGTCTCTACCCCACCATCGCTGCCGCCATCACCACTGCCATGATTGGCAACACCACCATCATCGCCACTACCGTTGCCGTCACCACTCCTACCATTATCATCAACTCCCCACCACTGCTATGCAACCCCACTGTCACCCCTACTGTCTCTGCTACCATCCCTACTAGCATTGCCTCATCACCACTGTCCTCACTATTACTACTGCCACCCTTACCACCATTGTCCCCACTACCACCACGTCATCACCACCACTACCACCGCTATTGTCACTACCCCCCACCAACCCCCACCATTGCCACAACTAAGGGTGTAAGTAGGTTGTGATTGACTTGCAAACCTCGACCCAACCCAACATTTTAGTGAGTTGGGTCGAGTCATCGGGTTGGTCTAGCCCATTTTTTGTTGATCCGGTTAAGATCCGGTTGGGTCACGGTTTGATGCATTTTTAACTCAACCAACTCGATCTATTATTTTTTAATAAAAAATTTAAAATATTATAATATTTACATATATTGTATTTTTCTTGAGTGTTTAATTTGTATGATTAGACTTGTGTTTTAAATTGAACACGTGTTGAAGAGTTTAACTAATTAAGTATTTCTTTTTTCTTTTTTTGATTTTTTGAATATTTTCAATATAAAAATTGAATTAAAATTTTAATTGGCCAACCCAATGACCTGACCCAACCTAACCCAATTAAGGTTGGGTTAGGTTGGGTTGGGTCGCTTGGAAAAAAAATGCAAACTCAACCCAATCCAACTTGATTATTTTTAATTGGGTTAGATCTTAAACATGCTTGAACCTAACCCAACCCGAGCAATTTATACCCCTAGCCACAACCACCGCCCCCATCATTGCCGCTGGTGGGGGTGGTGGTTGTGGCGATGTTGGGGTGGCGAAGACATTAGTGATAGTGGGGTGGGGGCAATGGTGGTAGGGGTGGTGACAGTTGTAACACCCTATCTTAATTTTTCAACTATTTTTCTAATATTTGATGATTTAATTCTAAAAAATTAAGAAGAATTTTAAAATTTTGTTTCCCACCATTGTGATCAGAATTTCAAGAATTATCTAACTATATTTTTAATAATTTTTTCTGAGATGGGGCCTGAGAAAAATTAGAAAATAACGATTTTGTCCTTAATTCTCAACATTAAAGGTTGACATAAGAAAAATATTAAATTGGCAATAAAATTCAATTTGAGCTTGGAATCATGTCATATGTATTAAAATATAATTTTGATAATTTTCTGAAATTTTTTTAGAATTCTTATGTAATGTCCCTAAGTGTCTAATAAACCAAATTAGTATGAGTTTGACATCCAAAAAAGGTAAAAATAATAATCTTAGTTCTTTTTTAGGTAAAATATTTATTTTTTGCATTTTCATAAAATTTTTTATATTTATTGAATTAAATAGATTTAATATGAATTTTCTAACTCAAAATTATAAAATGAATAAATAAAATTTTGAAAAAAATTAAAATTAATTATTCTAAATCATTTTTTGATGAAAAATAATCTATATGTCAAGTTTCACATTAAAATGTACTAATTCAATAAAAGCTAAATTATTCCAGTTTAGGCAATTTTATTTGTACCGGCTAATTTAACTGTAGAGAAAATAAACACAGATATAATTGGACAGATCAGCTGCCACATGTCCAGCCTATTTTAGGGGACTCATCCATCTATTTTGTGTATGTGTCCTATAATTAAATTAAAAATAAATAAAAAATATAATTTATGACATAATGAATGATGTAATTAGAGGACACCTATGCCCCTCTTCCTTTATAACCCATGTTCTTGGACAAATTTTCACTCATCCTTTCTTCCTCTTGGCTGGCCGAAACACTCACAAGGAGTTCCCTTCACCATAAAATGTTTATTATACCAAAAGTTTGCTAGTTGTGCATCATTTAAGAAACCACTCTTCCTAAGAAGCTTGGAACCAACACTACCATCAACCTTCTTCTCATTTGAGCTACTTTAAGAGGTAATGGTTGAGGGGAGGGGGGTTGGTTCTAAATTTTAGTTACTTAGCATGTTGGTAAGAAATGTTTTCCCCTAAACCTTTTAATGCTTAAATTTAACTAAGTTTTCCTTATAATGTTATAATGTTTAATGCTAATTTTAATTCTTGCTAAGTTGTTATGATGCTTAATTTTAAATAATCAAAATATACTTACTAAATTGTTATGCAACTCAATTTTAGATGATTAGATTATAATTACTATATTGTTATTTTGCTAAAATTTTAGAAATAATAAAACGGTATATCGTATATATATGTGTGTGTAATATTATTTGTGGAAATGAAGAGTTATTGTAACACGATTCAATAAAATTACTGTAGCTACGGTGATGGATGAATGAAAAAGGCCATGCCAAAAACTGATTAGATTAGAGTTACCGTAGAATATTAAGAAATTGATTCATTCACAAAAAGCGCACGTAATGAAGATAAAATGAATATGACATGAATAAAACTTTAATGAACACTTCAACAAACATCACACTGACATACAATTATGATTCTCTGTATGGTTTTACTCACAATGATCAGATCATGTGTATATAAAGAGCTTCCAATTAATACCATTATATGAATATATTAAATCTTTGATTAAACATATTTAAATATACTAACTGACTAAACGTGCTAAACTTTCTTAAATACTCGTTATAATCAATTAAGCGAATAAAACAAGATTTTAATACATCAAATAAATTTGCATGCACGTATAATATTTGATTAACAAAAGCTGATGAGAGAATATCCAAGCGGTTGGGAATTTTAGAAATATACCAACTCAGATGTGATAAAAGATTTATTTACTTTAGTATTGTTTGAAAATCCACATGACAAGTATCTAAAAAATAAGACCTCTTCTTTTGTGTTGTTTTTTTAAATATAAAAGCAAAATCATGCATGATGTGATAAGTTGCACGATAAACTCAAGTTTTGGAAACGTGTGAAAATTTGTAACAAGTCTCGCATTATGTTTTATTTAGAAACTGACTCTTATAATAAAAAGGTTCTCCAAATTAATGGCTTAAAAATACTGGTTAAAAAATTAAATTTTTTTTATTAATAATTATATTAGAGTTATATTAAAAATTACAAAAAATATACTAACACATTTTTTAATAAAATAATTTTTAATTTTAATTTTTAACCAGTGTCTTTAAGATAGTGCTTAACATTTTCTTAATCAAGTAAAGACGTGACACACACAGCAAGACAACAAGTCTTGGAATACCCCAAAAGCTAGAAGAACCATACCCACTCATTCATTTATGAATTTATAAAATACAGCTGGCACTGACTACGTAACCTGCTTTTTGTTACTGTTGTCTGTAAAACCACCACTCATTAAAGATTTTATTGCACCGAGTCATGTCAGCCCAAATATAAATAAAAGCTAAAATTAAGAAATAAAGAAAGATTATTATAAAAAAAGAAAATAAAGAAAGATGTGATAAAAATATAAAAATGTACAAAAAAGGAATAGAAGCCAATGAATAAATAAAAAAAACTTTGAGTAGTTTAATCAGTTTGACCAGGGTTTGCCACGCTTTGCTGAGTTGTCTAGGACTTAAGTTGTTTTCTTGGTTAATGTTTTATTTCACGTTTGATTTTTCAGAATTACATTGAAGTACCAGTTAATGTGATTTTAGATAAATATTACATGTTTGTTTTCACGTTAGAAAATTGATTCTAGCTCTAGAAGTGATTTTAGATTGAAGCAACTTTAAGTAGCTTTTGCGTTGGATCAAAAAATTTACACTGAATTTAGCTACTAACTTACTTTTAGAGTAAAAAATCCAAAACATAAAACACATCACTTCAAAATTAATTTTAAGCAAAATTAATTTTACAAAATCAATTTCATTCAAAATTAATTTTACTAATGCTCACCCAAAACACACACTTAGTAGGCACCTGTTATCGTTTAAATATATATGTACGATGTTAGGTTCCTTGGATTTATTTATTGATATATAAGTTAGCCAGTGAAATTGGCTAATCAATAAAGCATAATTAAAGAAATTTTGATGCATACATTATGTATTTGATATTGGAAAAACTTATATACAATTTTACAGGTGTTGTTTGTGTTGTTCTCCAATCAAAATTAGAGCTTTACTTCGATAATCTATGATATAAAGGTTTGCATTAAAAGATTTTTCAAATTACTGAAGTGAAGCTCTAATTCTAATTGGAGAACAGTACAAACAACACATATGGAATTGTATGTAAATTTTATTTTTGATATCCTCCAAATTTATCAAAACCCATTCACGTGATCTACATTTATGTTGTCCAGAAGATAGCAACAGCTATTGGTTGGGCATCAAACCTTAAAATAAAGCCATGAGTCAACTGTTCACATTTGATCATACAAGTGGAGATGAATTTATCTATGTTCTTATTTTATCCAAAATTTTGATAGAGTTATTTATTTAGTCTTAAGTCTGACCTGATTAAAACTTAATAATGTATAAGACAACATTGAGTCAACTTGATTTGTTGATATAAAATATTAATATTAATATTATATATAGTTAAATTGTAGAAATATTTATAATAAAAGTAAATTTTAAAATATATATTTCAAGATAAACAATATTAATATAAATATAATATCATGTTATATAAAACATTGTCTATTAAGCGAAAAATTGTATTATTAATGATATTGTTTTAAAATTATGCTTTTTAAAAATATATACGACAATGGACCTAATCTAGATGACCTATAGTATAATATGAATGTCTTATTTAAATATACTTCTCAATAAATACTTATAAAAAAAATAAGAATGTAAAATGAATTAAACTTTTCATATAGGTTAAAATTAGCTTATACATAAACTAATTTATAATAGTTCTCTCATTTAATATCTCAAAAAGCTGGTTTTACCTTTATGCATAAGTTAATTTTAACTTATAAGAAAAATTAATTTATTTTATCTTTTACTTTATTTTCCTATAAGTGCTTGTTAAGGAGTTTATTCAAGCAAGACCAAACTTATCTTCAAAATACATTAGATATAATTTATTAAACTTGAACTCGTCAAAAGTAATTTCCAATCTAGTAAAGTTAGCAGAACAAGATATGTCATGAATACTTTTAGTTGACATAATCAATTAGTCATATATGAATAATTAAAATATAAATAATATTATTTTCTATAGATAATAGTATATATTTTATGATGAAAATAATAAAATATTATTGGTATTTTATGTAATTAATTAATAATACTCATTATTATAATATAGCGAGACACTTTGTTTTTTATTTTAATTGAGTTTTTATTTCTATAAATAATTTTTACTTTTACTTCTTATTTTCAACTTCTTTATAATATTATTTTTTCTATTTTTTTTATGATATTACAAAATCTTAAATGATCAATTTATAATCAAAGTAAATATTTAGAGGATTAAATTAACAGTTTATTAATCTAAAAAGTTGGAATGTTAATATGTGTATGGTTCAATTCATTTTAAAGGGACAGTTACTTTTTTATCAACTTTTTGATAGAGTTTTAAAAAAGTAATTACTTTAAAAATGCTATTCCCAAACTATGCTACGTACTGTGTACTAATAAAAAAGTTATAACAGAGTGGTTGTTGATAAAAAATAACAAAATTATTTATAGAGACTATAATAAAATATTTTTTGTCTATTTTCATAAATTATGTTTTATTATTTTTAAGTAATTAAAAATAATAATTATAATAATATGGAAAATTTAAAAATTTTATTTACTATAATTTCTCATTTTATAAATATTATTTTATATTTATTTACCATTTTTAAATACTTTACCAATATTTTATTAGTATTATTTCTGATTTTCACATATTGTAATGCTATTTTACTGCTTTTTTTTTCTTTTCATATTTGATTATATTTTATTATTATCTCTGATTTTTGCGTATGATAATGTTAATTTACTGTTATTTCTGGTTTTTTAAACTTTTTTTACTATTTTTATTATTTTTTAGAATTATAATATTATTTCACTCTTATTTTTACTTTTAAATGTCAAATTCTTATTTTACTACTATTTAGGATTTTTATAATATTATTTTTGATAATAATAAAACAGTATTTTGTATATATATGTGTGTAATATTATATGTGTGGAAATGGAGAGTTATTGTAAGTTCGTAACGTGATTCAGTGAAATTACCATAGCTAGGGTGGTGGATGAATGAAAGAAGCCATGTCAAAAACTGGTTAGCTTAGATAATCACAGTAGACTAATGTTAAGAAATTAATAGCAATGCATTCACAAAAGTGCATGAAAGTAATAGCTCTTTCTGCTATGCTGAACAGATCAGGGGAGGAGGGATTTTTACATGGTCTAAGAGTTTGTCCTAGAGCTCTAGCTATACCACGCTTGTTCTTTGCAGATGACAGCATTATTTTCATTAGAGCCACAACAGAGGAAGCAGTGCATCTTTCACCATCACTTAAAACTTATGAGCCTGCTTCTGGACAACAAATAAATCTGAACAAGTCTGAACTTTCCCATAGCCGAAATGTGCCTACTACAAGAGTTGATGAGCTATCTACGCTTCTTGGAGTTGAGGCTGTGGAAAGTCATGAGAAGTATTTGGGGCTTCCTATTATTTTCAAACTTGTCCAGATTTTCAAATTTGTTCGGGATAGAGTCTAGAAGAAGCTTAAAGGGTGGAAAGAGAAGTCTTTGTCAAAGGCAGGTCGTGAAGTTTTGATAAAATCTGTTTTTTATTGTGACAATCCATTTGTAAGGAGATTGAATCTCGTACAGCGAGGTTTTATTGGAGAGGTGATGATGGAGGGAGGAAGATCCATTGGTTGAGATGGGAAAAACTTACAAAAAATAAACAAGATGGTGGGTACGTTGGGTTTCCGATTTGTTAATTCTTTTAATTTGGCTCTACTTGCCAAACAATGGTGAGAATTCCCTAATGGCCAAAATAAACAAGGCCAAGTATTGTCCGAATAAATTTGATTTTGAGGCAACTAGGGGTTATAGAAAAAGTTTCATGTAGGTTAGTCTTTATAAGGCAAAATGTATCATCCAGGAAGGATGCTTTTGGAGGATTGGAAATGGACTGGGACTTTAATAAACATCAGAGACTTACAATTGTTTCCTTGTAAGGCCATCTTTAAGACGGTAGCTTAACTACGTTTCTCATTGTTAATTTAATGAAAATTAATTTTTATTGTTATTATATTGTTATGTACTTCTCATTTATGTATTTGTTATTATTTTTAACTTATTGGCATAAATAAAATAAATTTTGTAGTATTTTTAATATTTTACAATTCTTTATATTTATTATTTAACACAAATAAATAATATTTTATGATAAAATAAAAAATATAAATATAAGTATTAATATGTAGGGTCAATTGTAGGATCCACAAAATCAACTTATGAACCCACTCTAGAAACCTTAACACTGGAGTGAAATTATGTGTAGAGTTCTTAAATCTACGTGACATTGTTGGGCCTACAAATTTAAAATAAGAAACCAACTTAAACAACTATGAATTGTCGATGCTCTAAATCTTTAATTTAGAAGGTTCTCTATGACCCTCACAAGACCATCTTCCTGCTTTCTACCTAGCACAGTAGCTAATCAATTTTCTCCACTTGGCTATATGCAAAGATTGAAATTTCCAATGTTTTAAAACTAGACCGGTCATTGAATTGGTCAAGGCACTAATTTAAGGTTAAATGGTTAAACCGTGGTCGAATCGGTATTAATAAAATAATAATAATAATAATAATTAAAAAATACATATAATAATATTAAAAAAAATAATATCAAAATTTTATAATACTAAAAATTAAAAATAAAACATAATTTTATAGGTTCTTTATATTTATAATACCTACAAAATTGCAAATAAAATATATTATGATACTTAAGTATAATTTTTAACTATACACATCAATATTTATTAATAATAACAATTTTATATTTAAAATAAAAAAAATGATAAATACTTTAGGTTGGTTTTTATTTTTTAAGGATAAAAATCAAAACAATATTGTATTAAGCATTTTTCTTTGACTTGCTGCAATCGGTTTTTGGCCAGTTCTTGACTGGTTTTCTGATTTTTTGACTGGTTTTTCTTCAAGCTAGTTTTATGGTTTATTTAAACTCGTTAGGTGATCGATTCACCGATTTTTCAGTCTGATTGGCCGGTCCGATCTGGTCCGATTTTCAGCAACTATCGATTCTAAACAGTAACATTGAAAGAACTCTAAGGAAATGTTTATTATCATATAAATTTAACTGATGGAGACTTCAACTCACTTACGTACTCGGCATGTATTTTCATCCAACAATCATGACTTTATTAATCGAGATCAGACATATGTAAAGAGCTACCAACTAATACCATTCTATAGATATACTAAATCTTGATTAAACATATTTAAACATACTAACAGACTAAACGTACCAAACTTGCTTAAATATTTCATTATAATCAATTAAGGGAATAAATTAAGCAAGGATGTTAATACATCAAATAATTTGCATGCATATATTGTATTTGGTTAAGAAAAGCTGACCTGTAATCCTGTCAAGTAAGAGAATATCCAAGCATGCAGTTGGAAATTTGGGAAATACACCAATTCAGTTGTTACAAGTGAGTTATTTTATTTAATTTATTCTGTTTTAGTATTGATTGAAAATGCACAGGACAACTATTTAAGAAATAAGATCCCTTTTCTTTCTATGTTGTTTCCTAATTATAACAGCATAATCACGCATAATAATATGATAAGTTTTGACAAGTTAATGAATGCGTAGGTAGACGTGCACTAATAAAATAATAAAGACGTGACACACACAACACAAGTCTTGGAATACAGCTGTCATTGTTTGTGTTGTCGGAAAAACTCAGCAGTTATTGGTTGAGTGGCCATCAAATAAAGCCATCATTCATGAAATAGCTTATTACTCATTTGATCAAAATATTAACCCTGCCCTGCACTTAGTCTTTTGCATAGCTGCACTTCAAATTACTCATTCTCATTCATCCACTCCCTTTCCTACCATGGCAACAGAATTGGTTACTGGTGCTCTTGTTTCTACTTTCGTTCAGATGACAATTGACAGCTTGGCTTCTCGTTTTCGTGACTTATTTCGTGGAAGAAAACTCATTAAGACGCTGCTGACCAACTTGAAGTTGAAGCTGCTACTCATCGACGCTCTGGCTGATGATGCAGAACAAAAGCAGTTCAGAGATCGACGTGTGAGAGACTGGCTTCTTATGGCCAAAGATGTCGTGTTTGAAGCAGAGGATCTCTTGGATGAAATAGACTACGAACTCTACAAATGCAAAGTGGAGGTTGAATCCCAGACTACTGCTAACAAGGTGAGCAATTTCCTCAAATCTTTTTCTGTCAGTTCCTTTGAAAAGGAAATTGAATCAAGGATGGAACAAGTCCTTGAGGACCTAGAAGATCTTGCAAGCCGAAGTGGTTATCTAGGTTTGAAAGAAGCTAGTGGTGTTGGGGTTGGATCAGGATCGGGTAGTACAGTGTCACAGAAATTGCCATCAACATCTTTCGTGGTTGAAAGTGTTATTTATGGCAGAGATGATGACAAAAAAATGATCTTTGATTGGCTTACATCTGACACTGACAATCGTAACAAGCTATCGATACTTTCTATTCTCGGCATGGGTGGGGTGGGTAAGACCACACTTGCCCAACATGTATACAATGACCCAAGGATAGAAGGTACATTTGATATCAAAGCTTGGGTCTGTGTTTCAGATGATTTTGAAGTTTTCAACCTAACAAGAACAATTCTTGAGGCCATCACTAAGTCAACTGATGATAGTAGAAACCTACAGATGGTTCACCAAAGATTGGAAGAAAAACTGACAGGGAAGAAATTTCTTCTTGTTTTGGATGACGTTTGGAACGAAAAACGAGAGGAATGGGAAGCTGTGCTGACTCCTCTAAGTAATTTTGGGGCTCTGGGAAGTAGGATCCTTGTTACGACACGGAGCAAGAAAGTTGCTTCTACCATGAGGTCAAAAGAACACCACTTGGAGCAACTACAAGAAAATTATTGCTGGCAGTTGTTCGCTCAACATGCATTCCAAGATGATAATCCTCAACCAATTCCAGATTGCAAGGAGATTGGTATGAAGATAATTGAAAAATGTAAAGGACTTCCCCTAGCCTTGAAAACAATGGGAAGTCTATTACACAACAAATCATCTGTTTTAGAATGGGAAAGTGTATTGAAAAGCGAGATATGGGAATTAGCGGATAGTAATATTGTCCCTGCTTTAGCACTGAGCTATCATCACCTTCCTTCCCATCTCAAGAGATGTTTTGCTTATTGTGCCTTGTTCCCTAAAGATTATATGTTTGACAAGGAGGGTTTAATTCAGTTGTGGATGGCTGAAAATTTTCTACAATGTCGTCAACAGAGTAAGAGTCCAGAGGAAGTTGGTGAACAGTACTTTAATGATCTATTATCGAGGTCCTTCTTTAAGCAACAATCGAGCAACATAGAGGAAACGTATTTTGTCATGCATGACCTTCTAAATGATTTGGCAAAATATGTTGGTGAGGACATTTGTTTCAGGTTGGGAGTAGATACAGCAAAAGGTATCCCTAAGACAACCCGTCATTTTTCAGTTGCAGCCGATCATGTTAAAAAATTTGATGGGTTTGGGAGTTTACATTATGCTGAAGGGTTACATACATTTATGATAACAGAACGGCAAATAAAATGTGATCCTTGTGGTTCTTGGTGGCATTGGAAGATCTCGATAGATGATTTGTTCTCCAAGTTTAAGGTCTTACGTGTCTTATCTTTGTCTTGTCGTAGTAACGTTACAGAGGTGCCTAATTCTGTAAGCAATCTTAAACATCTCCGTTCATTAGACCTCTCCACTTCTCGCATAAAAGAACTACCTGAATCAACGTGTTCACTCTACAACTTGCAAATACTCAAGCTGAACCATTGTCATAATTTAAAGGAGCTGCCCTCGAATTTGCATCAACTAACCAATTTGCGTCACCTTGAGTTTCAAAATACTGGAGTGAGAAAGGTACCAGCATATTTGGAAAAACTGAAGAATCTTCAAGTATTGAGTTCGTTTTATGTTGGCAAAAGTAAGGAGATCAGTATTCAGCAATTAGGAAAACTCAATCTTCATGGAAGTCTAACAATTGGGGACTTGCAGAATATTGAGAATCCCTCGGATGCATTAGAAGCAGATTTGAAGAATAAAACACACCTTGTGGGGCTAAAATTACAATGGGACAAGGACTGGAACCCTGATGACTCAACAAAAGAAAGGGATGTACATGTAATTGAGAATCTACAACCTTCCAAACACTTGAAGAAGTTGTCAATCAGAAACTATGGTGGTAAACAATTTCCACGTTGGTTATCTGATAATTCATTATGGAATTTTGTGTCCTTACGGTTGGAAGACTGTCGATCTTGCCAATGTTTGCCTTCCCTTGGACTTTTGCCAATTCTCAAGGACCTCACGATTTCCCACCTTGATGGGATATCATGTATTGATGCTGATTTTTATGGAAATAGCTCTTCTTCATTTACATCCTTGGAAACATTGAAGATCTCCTATATGAAGGAATGGGAAGAATGGGAATGTCAAGCTGTGACAGGTGCTTTTCCACGCCTTCAACATCTTTCTGTAAACCATTGTCCCAAGCTAAAAGGGCACCTGCCAGAGCAAATTCATAATTTAAAGACACTACATATTGGTCACTGCAAACAACTTCTAGGGGATCATGGACGCCTGAATTTTGATGGGAAATTTTTCAACATTGAGGGAGACAACATGGAAGCTTGGTTGGGCAAATTGATTGGGCAAATGATATCTTATACTTCTCTTAAAAATTTGAATGTTTGTTCTTGCCTGAATATGAATATTCCCATGAGTGGTTGCTATGATTTCCTTGTAGAGTTGTGGATCAATGGTGGCTGTGACTCTCTAACGACCTTGCCACTAGATTTGTTCCCAACGCTCAGGTGGCTTCATCTCAGGGGGTGTCGTACTCTACAGATGATTTCACAGGAACGCGCTCATAATCATCTCATGAATCTGTATATCAGGGAGTGCCCTCAATTAGAATCATTGCCTGAACGTATGCATATCCACCTTCCATCTCTTCATCATCTATCGATAACGCATTGTCCAAAAGTGGAGTTGTCCCTTGACGGAGGTTTGCCATCAAATCTAATAGACATGCTACTCAGTAATTGCTCCAGACTTCTCGCCTCAATGAAAGGGGCTTTGGGAGACAATCCCTCTCTGCAAACCTTGCATATTGGAGAACTGGACACGGAGTCTTTCCTGATGAAGGTTTGCTGCCACTCTCTCTTACTTCCCTACACATCTGTAGTTGTCCAAATCTTAAAGAACTGGACTACAAGGGTCTCTGCCACCTCTCCTCTCTCAAGTCATTGCATCTTAGTAGCTGCCCCAGCCTCCAATGCTTACCAGAGGGTCTCTGCCACCTCTCCTCTCTCAAGTCATTGCATCTTAGTAGCTGCCCCAGCCTCCAATGCTTACCAGAGGGTCTCTGCCACCTCTCCTCTCTCAAGTCATTGCATCTTATTAGCTGTCCCAGCCTCCAATGCTTACCAGAGGGTCTCAGCCACCTCTCCTCTCTTGGGTCATTAGTTCTTCGTAAATGCCCAAGGCTCCAATGCTTGCCAGAGGGTCTCTGCCACCTCTCGTCTCTCAACAGATTGCTCCTTGATGACTGCCCCAGCCTCCAATGCTTACCAGAGGGTCTCTGTCACCTCTCCTCTCTTGAGTCATTAGATCTTCGTAAATGCCCAAGGCTCCAATGCTTGTCGGAGGGTCTCTGCCACCTCTCCTCTCTCAACAGATTGCTCCTTGATGACTGCCCCAGCCTCCAATGCTTGCCAGAGGGTCTTTATCACCTCTCCTCTCTGGAGTCATTAGTTCTTCATAAATGCCCCAGGCTCCAATGCTTGCCGGAGGGTCTCTGCGACCTCTCCTCTCTCAACAGATTGCATCTTGATGACTGCCCCAGTCTCCTATGCTTACCAAAGGGTCTCTGTCACCTCTCGTCTCTCAAGAAATTGTCTCTTTTTGGCTGCCGCAGCCTCGAATGCTTACCAGAAGGTCTCTGCCACCTCTCCTCTCTCGACGAATTGGTTATTCAAGACTTCCCCAGCCTCCAATGCTTACCAAAGGGTCTCTGCCACCTCTCCTCTCTCAAGAAAATGTTTCTTAAAGACTGCCCCAGCCTCCAATGCTTACCAGAGGGTCTCAGCCACCTCTCCTCTCTCCAGGAATTGGTTCTTGAAGACTGCCCTAGCCTCCAATGCTCACCAGAGGAGGGCCTGCCCAAATCCATTTTAAGGTTGGTAATTCAGAACTGTCCGTTGCTCCCACAGCGTTACCGGAAACCAGAGTGAAGACTGCGCAAGGAGTGCTCACATTAAATATCCCCGGTTTGATTTTGTTGTTCATTTTGATTCTGATTCTACTTCTCATTAATTATCACATTGAAACTTCTATAGGATTCTCCTGCTACGTGAATCTAGGAAATTACTAAATAATTATTTTCTAAACTTATATTTGCTTTGTGGTTTGTAGACCCCTTAGTTATTCATTATTGGACAAAATATTTCACAATTAAATTTTGTTTCAAATGTTTTACGAGAACTCAATGTGTCATTGGTGACTAGTTTTTTTATATATTGTTCAATAATTTGAATAGCTGACTTCTAAAGAAATATTTCTTCTTTTGTTATTAAAAAGGTTTTAATATAGTTAAAAGTGATTTTAACTTTTAAATTTTACATCTAACTGTGGAGGTGCATATTGAGTAATATTAAATTTAATTTGTTGTATTATAAAAGTCTAAAACTTAAACTCAAAAGAAATGTATTTCATTATTAGCATCACGTCATTTATACAAAGAATCAAAGCTAAAATATTCTTATAACTAGTGTGAATTTACCGCAAGTTATAACTAGTTTTCATCTTTTTCCGTCTTAAATTTTAGATGAGCAAAATTCTATATGAATGTAATCTTTCATCCATTGAAATCCTTGATCTTTCATTTAATCACATTGATTCTAAAATATGCATATGACTGGCTAATATTGCAACCCTCAAAACTCTCAATTTTTGTAGTGCTAAATTATTTATGTTTTCAACATTGAGTGTTGAACTTAGAAGGATCATTGTTTCTCTTGTTATTTTTTTTACCCTTTTCTTGAATGAAGAGAAAAAAAAGTGACACATATCTTCTATCATAAGCAAATAAAAACATTTGTGCACACGTTCAACATTAAGTTAAATTATTTTATTGATTCTTATGATTATATAAAACTTTTTCAATAAGTCTTTATAGTTTGAATATTTTACTAGGTTCTCATACTTTTAATAATTTTTAAATTTATAATTTACAAAAAAATTTAATTAAATCCTACTAATTATATTATTTTTTGTAGTTGAGTTCCTAAAATTTATTAAAAGAACTTTTAATAGCATAAACAAATTCAGACTAAAATAGAATATTGGTCCCTTATTTGAATTTTTGATTTCACTTAGATCCCTTAAGTTTAAAAGGGTTTTACTTTTGTCCCTTAAAGTGTCTCTGTTAGACACTTTAAATCACCACAATTTTCTACGTGAGGGGAAAATTCGTGATTTTTTATAAATTGGGAGGTAAAATTTTAGAAATAATTATTTGGGGGCAAAATTCATGAGATTGTAAAACTTTGAGGGCAAAATTCACTAGATTGTAAAACTTGAGGGACAAAAAGTACAATTAAACCTAGAAATAACCAAATTGCATCTTTTAACTTTGTGTGTTCTTTGGTTGGACAATACAAAAGTATCTAAGTAATATTTAACCTATTGTTTTTCAACTTCTTTTTAAATGTAAAAACTTTTATTTTTTTAAAATTTATCTAAAATTATATTTATCCCAACTTGTCTTTCAAAGAAGGAAAACTCAAAAAAAGAAAGAAACAACTGGGTCAAAACATTACATTAAGTTAAATAAGCGATTATTTTCCATTTATTGGACATGATGATGTATAATGTGACATTGATTGCTTGTAGTTCACCAAATATGGTAAATATTCACCACAATTGCTTGTATTTATTCCAACTTGTCTCTTAAAGAAGGAAACTCAAAAAAAGAAAGAAAGAAAGAAAGAAAGAATTAGGTCAAAACATTACATTAAATTAAATAAGAGATTATTTTGCATTTGTTGGACATGATGATGCATAATGTTGACAACAATTACTAGTACTTCACCAAAGATGGTAAATATTCACCACAATTACTATGTTCTAGTGAAATTAAAATGAAGAGTCAATCACGAGGAAAAGAGGGGGGGGGGGGGGGAGATTGCATATACACATTACAATTTAACCGTCCTCGACCTTAACCCAAAATAAAAGCATATCTTCTCATCAATTTATACTGGTTTAAGTAATCTTATTACTTCATATTTCTATATATTGTTCTTTCCACAATAAGGAAAACTTTTCAAGGGATAATATGATATTAAGCATATACACTATTAAAGCAATGCATTTAAAACATTATCATCCTTTCTTCGATTAGACATTATCATGTAAAAGCACAAATCATTATCAAAATTGACTCCCAATGTTATAAAGACAAACATCAAAACATCCTACAACTTAATGTGATTAGAGCAAGCAATTGCAAAAGTTCCTATTAATTTTAGCATAGCATAGATACAAGTTTTAGAACAAAGAAGCCAGGAATTAAAATTACATGCAGCATGCATATGAAAAACATCTAACTCTCTTGTGGCTCCAATTTCATCCTCCCACAACAATTTTAGGATTTCTACAAGATGACAAGCACAAGGTGAGATTTTTCCTGAAAAAAAAATAAAGCAAGATAAGACTATATGCAAGAATCTTTAACCAGCATCAGAAGGTACAATGTGAACTCTGGTAGGAGTTCTTCTTTAAAGTAGAGGCCATCAGAGAAGTATATCCTTCTCAGCAACAATTTGCATGGACCTGAACTTGCAGTGTCTCCACACAATTAGTACCATGTGCGAAGTATATCCTTCTCAGGCAACAAAAGCATGGACCTGAACTTATAGTGTCTCCACATAATTAGTACCATGTGCTTCCTTGGTGAAATCAGCTAAGTTAAGCTAGATTTGATTCCACCCTTCATCCATTATTTCTCAGTGGCATAATGCAAATGTAGTGCTTTACTCAAGTGAGAACATATTATAACATGAAAATAAGAGAACAATAAATCATTTGTAATGCATATTGACATATTTCAAAGAGAAATTACATCACTGTATTTCTAAAAAAAATATTAAGAGTTTTGTTTTAGCAAAAGTCATAGTATTCCTTTTCTTTTTCTTTTTATAAACACCAAAGTGCATCTCAAAAATGACATTGCTTGACAATAAGAACTATTCTACCACAAATATACCCCAAGCCTTTTGGTGATTTAAAAATGAAAAGATTGTATGGTGCGATAGATTTTCAATCATTGAATCACTCAAAACACTTTAGTAAAATAGAATGATTTTAATTTCCCTTGTACTTCCTTTTGAAGTATGCAGAACAAATAAGACAATTCCAATTCCTATCTCAAACAATAGAGAGCATGATTGTCTCCACATAATTCTCACGGACAATGTCTATTTAGTAGCAAATTGAACATGCCAAATTTTAAAAGTAAATTTATAAGATCAGTTTTGTTTGATTTCCTATTAACATAGCTAATTAATATTAATACCAAATGACCAATAAGTAGATATCACTTAATGGAACAAATATAATTGATGTCATTTAATCCCAAAGCAATTACAAACATTCAAACTAATACATCAAATAGAAGATGAAATTTTTGAATTTACACTCACATAGACCTTTACAAAAAAATAAAATAAAATTGATGAAAGGATACACAATCTCAAATTGTCAATTTCATCACCAACTTGAGGAATGTCACCAAGATTCTTCTAAGACTATTTAATTATAAAATACAATGACCCAAAAGAAAAATCATGCCACATTGTTATTGTTCAAAAAATCAAAGTTCTCTATATTAGGTAGACGCGAGCACTCATGCACAAAATACATATGAAAGAAATTAAACATCTATAAGTTGTGGGCAAATCCATGAGGCACACAAACATGACAGACTTAAGTACTCGAAAATTTGAAGCTCAAAATCGTCGTCTAACATTCTTATCATCCAAAACTTGAATCCCAAATGTGAAATTCTTCTACTTCTTTAGATTCATAACCAAGATTGGAAGTTTAATATCAAGTTTTGCAGTTGGGTCAGCTAAGCACTTAAAGTATGTGGATTGAATATTTGATCCAATTATTTCCAGGACATTGGCTTGTATGTTTTCATCCTGAGGTCATTTATTATGGCCATTCACAACTATAAACAAAGTCTAAGACAAAATTTGTCAAACAATATTTAGCTTGAATATGAAAAAACTATAACTATCATGAAACAAACCACAAATATGTCAAGACAGATAATTAACTATTTGAGATAGCTTTATTCGTCAAATATTAATTATCAACAAGAAATAAAACAAAAGGAAGGACCAATTAATGGAATCAAAATCAAATTATTAGGAAGATTTTGTTAAGAAACCACCTATCACTAAAGTTTATATAAGGAAAGATCACAGAGAGGCGATCAAGAGAATTGAATGCTTAATGAAACCAATTTCCTGAGAGGCAATCAAGGGGAATTCAGTTTTTTGTGTGATATGTTTTTAGATTTTGGGTAGGGATTGTTCCTTGAGAAGCGTTAGCTTTGGTAAAGTGAGTCTAGGAGCTTCTGCTATGTTTCCATTTTTGCTTTTAAGTGCTATGTTTCAGTTTTTTTGAATTAATTAACACTCATACATTGGTTTTTTATCTTGATATTTTACCATTTGATCCAAACTGTTGGATCCATGGGAGATCAATACAAAATTTCAGATCATGAACATGGTTGCCCTTGCAATAATCAAAGACATGGAGGATTCAATAGCTGCAGCTTTTGCTCGCTAGGATGCTATATGAGAGAGACATTAACTTTTAACGAGGAGTTTAAAATGATCATGAACAAGGATTGGTACAGATAAGTCAAAAAATGAAAAAATATCCAAAGTCATTATAGAGTTTAAAGAAAACACAATCACTGATGTTAATAGTAAGGAAGAGATCACAGATGTCAAAAGTTATGGTGTAGAAATAGAGTTTGAGATTTTGATCAGATTAAAGAAATGGTAATCAATTGATTAAGGTGAAGAAGGAATCTTGGCAAAATCGATTATCCAAGTCAATAAGAATAGGGTAGAGACCACTAAAGCAATAATACCATAATTTTGTTTTTGGAAAGGGCATAACCCACAAGCAAACGAAATACACTTTTACCATTAGCAACTGGGAAGATAATGGCACCATTGTGTCTAGAAAAAGAAAGGAAAGGTCCTTATCTATCCTATAAAGAAGTCTAAACCCATTGAAGTTAAAGTTGAAGATAAACTCATATAGGTTGATTCTAAGCATTGGATAGACCGGAGGAATTTCGAAAATCATCCTTTTCCACTTACGACAAGATCAACAATTCTCAGATAAATTGGAGAGACAACTTTGGCAACACAACAAATTTCTTGAGAGTATTGCAATATCTTTCTTTGGTTAGACAACCAGTTGAAAATCACATTGATCAAGAACAAACCAAAAACAAGTTTAGAGTCACGGTCTAGTGTCATCAACCATGGGTGATGTCGTTGATTATGAAGAGTCACGTAAAACGCTGTTTTAATCTCAAATGTTTTTAGGAATTGGATCAAGCCTTCCAATCCATTTCAAGTTGGGGGTGCCTCAATTAAATGTAGCTTGGATTGGCTCAGAAGATATTGGGGAGGAGTGGAGGACACAAAGCTCTAGAATGGGCCTAAGTAAATTAGGTCAGACCAACCAAATTGATCAACAAAGTTTTTAGGTCGAGTCTGACTTTGTACCTAGTGATAAGATAAGGATAAAGGATGCTGATGGAAAATTGCAATTGAAGAGGGGAGGAAACTAGGCATCAAACTAGAGATGAAACCCAAAAAGGTGGAAATTTGGAAATCCACTTGGTGCAGTTTTGGCCAGCAACTCAAATTCCATTATTACCTCATCTTCGCAAATCCATTGTCCATTTTATGTGCTAGTAAGTTCATATACTTTTGCTCCATCAACATTTAATATTATGGTAGTGCTAGAAGACACTAAAGATTGCCAAGGATACTAAGAATCACCCACCATAGTAGCAGGATGGTTCAATGAGTGTTATAGTGAAGGTATCAATGTTGATAGACAACTCTGACCAGGAACCAATGATGAAAAGGATGTTGATAGTCAACTTTATGTGGATGAGAAGGTATCAATGTTGATAGACAACTCTGACCAGGAACCAATGATGAAAAGGATGTTGATAGTCAACTTTTATGTGGATGAGATGGTTTTCATGTTCCATAAGTTTTTAGAAAAGAAATTGGTTGGAGATTGTTATTTGAAAATGGAGGAATAATAGTATTTTGCTGCATCTAATGTCTTATTTTGGTGTCCCAAGTCTGGGCTGTCGAAATGCTCGTGGTGCACAAGTAATGATGCCTAAGTTACGTGTTGTCGGTGCCTGAAAGGATTTGGTGCTCTTAACTTGAAGCCTGAGCGGGTTTTGTGCACAAGTAAGAATGCCTAACTCACACGTTGTTGGTGCTTGAGCAAGTTTGGTACTCTTGGCTTGATACCTGAAAGGGTTTGGTGCACAAGTAATGATGCCTAACTTATGTGTTGTTGGTGCTTGAGTGAGTTTAGTTCTCTTGGCTTGATGCCTGAGAGGGTTTGGTGCACAAGTAATGATGCCTAAGTCACGTGTTGTCGGTGCCTAAGTAGGTTTGGTGCTCTTGGGTTGATGCTTGAAAGGGTTTGGTGCATAAGTAATGACACCTAAGTCATATGTTGTTAGTGCCTAAACAGGTTTGGTGCACAAGTAATGATGCCTAAGTCACGTGTTGTTGGTGCCTGAGCAAGTTTGGTGCACAAATAATGATGCCCAAGAGGGTTTGGTGCCCTTAGATGTTCTAGGTTGCACGCGTGCTACATTGATGTATTCAACGAGTTTATAGCCTTAAACAACAGACTCAGGTAATCTTTGAAATTTCATCGTGATGGGGATAGATCATTGCAATTGTTGGTCTCCAATGAGGGATTCCTAGTAAGCGCGAGTCATCTGCTTGTGTTGACTACATACCTACCTTTTGTACACACTGCCTGTTGCTCCTACCGATTAAATGGTCCAGTGAAGTGTTTGGATTGTGGTGACATGGGCGGTTCGTTGCCCGCGACGTTGTAAGAAGTCCACTAAACCTTGTCATTTAGAGGAAGAAGAAGTCGTAACAAGGTTTCCGTAGGTGAACCTGTAGAAGGATCATTTTTAATGGCTCATAATCAACTTGGTTGATGAATTTGTTTATCCAGCAAGGTTTTGTAACATCCTGGGCGCTGACGAGGGCGAGAAGTGATCGCTGGTGCAAAAAAGATGAGGCACGGATAAGGAGCGACTCTTGGTAGGTTTCCAGCAAGAAGGACACATGAATGAATCGAATACACACCAGAATGAGAGGGATCTAGAGGTTGTGCAGGTATGGGACTATACAGTTGAGGATAGCTTAAAGGAATTAATAAGTGCTACTTATACCAACACGGTGCATATACTTTTCAATAGCCCATCATTTAAGAACTCCACAATTAAGCGTGCTTGACTTGGAGCAATTTAGAAATGGGTAACCTACTGGGAAGTTTCTCAAGAAGTGTGTGAGTGAGGACAAAACATGTTGAAAAATCTTGTGTTGGTTTGTGGGGACAGTCACAGATCTTGAAAACAGCTAGGCGTTACAAGTTTGTCTTAGGAAGTTCAATACCTTAACCTCCTTCTGTTGGGAGGTGACCACGCCTTGCTTAGCTTCTTCTTAATGAACATAAAACCTAGCGCTTTGCGTGTAAAGGAATTTAAAATTGTTCGGTGCAAGTCTCGGGGAGCCAGAGACGGTGTTCATGCAGGTCTTATCCTGATACACGATATAAAATGACTCTCAGCAATGGATATCTCGGCCCTTGCATTGATGAAGAACATAGCGAAATGCGATATTTAGTGTGAATTGCAGAATCCCATGAACCATCGAGTCTTTAAACGTAAGTTGCGCTTGAAGCCATTAGGCTGAGGGCATGCCTACTTGGGTGTCACACATCGTTACCCTCATGCAAACATCTCACGTCAGTCGTTGTGTAGTGTGTATGCTAGCTTTTCGCGAGCAACGTCTCGTGGTTAGTTGGAAACTGAGTTTGTGGCTGAGTGAGCCATGATAAAATGTTGAATGAGCAACGCTTGAGACCAATCATATGTAACTTAGTTTGGAGTAGACTCTTTGACCCCTGTGCGTCCCTATATGCTCTCAACAAGACCTCAGGTCAGGAGAGGCTACCCACTAAGTTTAAGCACATCAATAAGCGAAGGAAAAGAAACTAATAAGGATTCCCTTAGTAATAGTGAGCGAACCAGGAAGAGCCCACCATGAGAATCGGTCACCTTCGATGTCTGAACTATAGTCTGGAGAAGCATCCTTAATGGCAAACTAGGTCCAATTCTGCTGGAAGGGGTGCCATAGAGGATGTGAGCCCCGTTGTGCCCGGTGGTTCACAAGATGCTATGGGTGAGTCAGGTTGTTTGGGAATGCAGTCCTAATCGGGCTATAAATTCTATTCAATGCTAAATACTGGCGAGAAATAGATAACGAACAAGTATTGCAAGGGAAAGATGAAAAGGAATTTAAAAAGAGAGTCAAATAGTGCTTGAAATTATCTAGAGGGAAGCGGATAGTAGCCGACGATGTGTCTTGATCAGATGTGGAGCGGTGTAAGCTAGTTTGCTGATCAACTTAGGATAATGATTGACGCAGATTGTGATGGTCTCCTAAGCTTGGGCTGTCGAAATGCTCATGGAGACATCATCTTCATGATTGTGGTTGGTAGCACGCGCCGATCCAGCATACCTCGTCACTTGCATGCTCCGGGCGTCAGCGTGTGGGCTTTCTATTTGGCTTGTCTTCAAACACAAACCAAGGAGTTTGACATGTGTGTGAGTTAACGGACGAGTAAACCCGTAAGGTGAAAAGAAGTTGATTTGTGGGATTCCCTCATGGATTGCACCAGCGATCAACCTCGATCTTTTGTGAAGGGTTCGAGCGAGAGCTTACCTATTGAGACCTGAAAGATGGTGAACTATGCCTAGCAAGGCAAAGCCAGAGGAAACTCTGGTGGAGGCCCACAACGATATTGACATGCAAATCACTCGTCTGACTTGGGTATAATGGTAAAAGACTAATCGAACCGTCTAGTAGCTGGTTCCTTCCAAAGTTTCCCTAAGGATAGTTGGAGCTTGCGGGTGAGTTCTATTAGGTAAAGCCAATAATTAGAGGCATCGAGGGCACAACGCCCTCAACCTATTCTCAACCTTTAAATAGATAGGACACCACAACTGCTCTATTGAGCCACGCTACGAAATCGAGAGCTCCAAGTGGGTCATTTTTGGTAAGTAGAATTGGCGATGTAGGATGAATCGAAAGCTAGGTTACGGTGCCCAATTATGCTCTAACCTAGACCCACAAAGGGTGTTGGTCGATTAAGACAACAAGATGGTGGTCATGGAGTCAAATCTGCTAAAGGCTTGTAATAACTAATCTATCGAATCAACTAGCCACGAAAATGGATAGTGCTAAAGCGCAAGACCTATACTTGGTCGTCATGGTAAAGGCCAGGCCTTGATAAGAAGGAGGGCACAACAGTTGTTGCAAAACCCGAGGAGCAAGCATAGCATAGAGGGGTTGTCGGTGCAAATCTTAGTGGTAGTAGCAAATATTCAAATGAAAACTTTGAAGGCCAAAGAAAGGAAAGGTTCCATGTGAACAACACTTATATATGGGTTAGTTGATCCTAAGGGATGGGGGAACCCTTATTTGATAGCACTCCAAGCGCGTCCATCGAAAGAGAATCAGGTTAAAATTCCTAAACCATGACTTGGTTGCTAATAGCAACATTAGGGAGTTCAAAGACATCGACGAGGGCCTCGAAAAGAGTTATCTTTTCTATTTAACAACCTACTACCCTGGAAACAACTCAGCCTGAGGTAGGGTCCAGCAGTTAGAAGAGCACCACACGTTGTGTGGTGTTTGGTGTGCCTCAAGCAGCCCTTATAGTCCTAGTTATAACAACATCAAATCTCCAAGGTTAACAGCCTTTGGTCAATGGAACAATATAGGCAAGGGAAGTCAGCAAAATGGATTTGTAACCTTGGGAAAAGGATTGGCTTTGAAGGCTGGGCACGGGGGTCCTAATTCTAAAACCCGTTAGTTGTCAGTGGATTGCTCGAGCTACTCCTGCAATAAGAGTGAGTTGTCACGTGCATATCAGAGGACAGATTGGGAATGAGCCCCCCAGGGCCTCTTGCCCGGGTTTCAAACAGTCGACTCAGAACTGGTATGGACAAGGGGAATCCGACTATTTAATTAAAACAAAGCATTGCAATGGTCCTTGTAGATGCTAATGCAATGTGATTTCTGCTTAGTGCTTTGAATTTCAAAGTGAAGAAATTGAACCAAGCATAGGTAAACAGTGGGAGTAATGATGACTCTCTTAAGGTAGCCAAATGCCTCGTCATCCAATTAATGATGCACATGAATGGATTAACGAGATTCCCACTCTCTCTATCTACTATCCAGTGAAACCACAGCCAGGGGAACGAGCTTGGCAGAATTAGCAGGGAAAGAAGACCCTGTTGAGCTTGACTCTAGTATGATTTTCTGAAATGACTTGAGAGGTGTAGGATACGTAGGAATTGGAAACAACGAAAGTGAAATACTACCACTTTTAACATTATTTTACTTATTCCATGAATAAAAAGTGGGGCACTACCCCTCTTTTTGGACCTAAATCAGGCATTGGCCAGTTGATCCGAATGGAAGACATTGTTAGGTGGGGAGTTTGGCTAGGGCGACACATCTATTAAAAGATAATGCAGGTGTCCTAAGATAAGCTTAATGAGAAAAGAAATTTTGTGTGGAACAAAAGGGTAAAAGCTCCTTTGATTCTGATTTCCAGTACGAATATGAATTGTGAAAGTGTGGCCTATCGATCCTTTAATCCTTTGGAATTTGAAGTTAGAGGTGTTATTAACTGGCTTGTGGCAGCCAAACGTTCATAGTGACGTTGCTTTTTGATCCTTCAATGTCGACTTTTCCTATCATTGTGAAGCAGCATTCACCAAGTGTTGGCTTGTTTACCCACCAATAGGGACCGTGAACAGGATTTAGACCATCGTGCGACAGGTTAGTTTTATCCTACTAATGATAGTATTGTAATAGTAATTCAACCTAGTACAAGAGAAATTATTGATTCGCATAATTAGTTATTGCGCTTGGTTGAAAAACGAATGGTGTGAAGCTACAGTGCATTGGATTATAACTGATCGCCTCTAAGTCAGAATCTGGGCTAAAAGCGATGCGTGCGCCCATCGTCTATTTACTGACCAGTAGTAGGGGACCTCGACCCCCAAAGGCACGTGCTGCTGGTGAACCTCGTAAGGTGGATTAGTCCTACGAGACTTCTTAAAGTGCAATTGCCCTTGAGTGACGGGTAGAATCCTTTGTAGATGACTTAAATACGCGATAGGTATTGTAAGTGGCACAGTGGCCTAGCTACCACGATCCATTGAGATTCCACCCTTGTCGCTTTGATTCGTCCCTCCCTCTCACCCCAAATTCATCAAAATTTTCTATGATTTACAAAAAGAAGTTACTATTCTTTGACACACCACTAAGTGCTGTGTGATGCGGTACCCCAGCCGGTTTAGTGCCTAAGTCATGTTGCCCAAGTCAATATGGTGCCTACTTTCCTAAGTAGTGTTGGTGCACAAGGTCATGATGCCTAAAGGGGTTTAGTGACCAAGTCATGATGCTTATGTCACATGATGTTGGTGCCTGAGCGACTTTGGTGCACAATTCATGGTTCCTGAGAGGGTTTGATGCACAAGTAATGATGCATAAGTCAAGTGTCGTTGGTTCTTGAGCGGGTTTGGTACAATTGGCTTGATGCCTGAGAGGGTTTGGTGTACAAATAATGATGCTTAAGTTACGTGTTGTTGGTGCCTAAGCAGGTTTGATGCACTTGGCTTGATGTATGAGAGGGTTTGGTGCACAACTAATGATGCTTAAGTCATATGTTGTCAGTGCTTGAGTGGGTTTGATGCATTAGTAATGATGCCTAAGTCATGTGTTGTCGATGCCTGAGCGAGTTTAGTGCTTTTGGCTTGATGCCTGAAAGGGTTTGGTGCACAAGTAATGATGCCTAAGTCATATGTTGTTGGTGCTTGAATGAGTTTGGTGCCTAAATCATGATGCCTATGTCACGTGTTGTTGGTGCTTGATCGGGTATAGTACACTTGGCTTGATGCCTTGAGAGGGTTTGGTGCCTACATGGTGCTTGGCTTATTGATTGGTACTTGGTTTACTACCTAAGTGGTGCTTTACTTATTGGTGGGTCTTTGGCTTGGTGCCTAAGCGATGCTTGGCTTATTGGTGGGTGCTTGGCTTGGTGACTAAGTGATGCTTGACTTGGTGCTTAGTGATGCCTAAGTGGTGCTTGATTCGGTGCTTATACAGTGCCTGACTTCGTGCTTAGTGGTGTTTATCCGGTGCTTGACGTTGTGCTTAAGCGGTGCTTGACTCGGTGCTTGACTCGGTGCCTAAGCGATGCTTGACTTGATGCCTATGCATTGCTCAACTTAGTGCTTGACTCGATGCCTAAGCGATGCTTGACTCGATACCTATACGTTGCCTGATTGGTGCTTGACTCGGTGCCTATGCAGTGCTTGACTTGGGGCTTATGCGTTGCTTGAGTTGGTGCTTGACTCGGTGCCTTTGCGGTGGTTGACTCGGTGCTTATGCATTGCCTGACTTGGTCCTTAAGTTGGTGCCTATTTAGTGCTTGACTTAGTGCCTATGTAGTGCTTGACTCAGTGCCTATGTGGTGCTTGACTCTGTGCTTGGCAGTGCCTACATGGTGCTTGACTTGGTGCCTAATTGGTGTGTGACTCAGTGGGTGATTGGTGCTTGACTCAGTGCTTAAGCGATGCTTGACTTGGTAGGTGATTGGTGCTTGACTTGATGCCTAAGTGGTGCTTGACTCAGTGCCTAAACGATGACTAACTTGGTGCATGGTGGTGCCTAAGCGGTACTCGACTTGTTGGTTGGCTATGTCTAAGCATTTCCTGACTCGGTGCTTGGCGGTGCCTAACTAGTGTTTGACTTTTCCCCTAAGTGGTGCTTGACTCGGTGCTTGGTGGTGCCTAAGCAATGCCTGACTTGGTGCTTGGCGATGCCTAAGTGGTACCTAACTTGGTGCTTGGCAGTGCTTAAGTGGTGTTTGGTTCGGTGCCTAAGTGGTGTTCTAAATGGTACTTGACTCGGTGCCTAAGTGGTGCCTGACTTGGTGCTTGGTGGTGCCTAAGTGGTGCTTAACTTGGTGCTTGGCGGTGCCTAAGCGGTGCTTGGCTTGGTGCCTAAGTGGTGCCTGACTTGGTGCTTGGCTTGACTAAGACCAGCACCAAGATTAGCACCACGACCAGTACCACAACCAACATCAACAACAACACCACAACTAGCACTAGGATTAGCACCACTGATATCAACGCTAGGACCAGCACCAGGATCAGCGCCAACTCCATAACCAGCACTACGATCAACACCATAATCAACATCAAGATTAGCACCACGACCAGCATCACAACTAACATTAACACCAGCACTGGCACTAAGATCAGCACCAGTACCATGACCAGGATCAACACTAGCACCAACACCTTGACTAGTACTAGGATCAGCAACATGACCAGCACTAGATTCAACCCCAATGGCTAGCACTAGGATCAGCACCACCAACATCAACACTAGGACCAATACCACGACTAGCACTAGGATCAGCACCAACACCATGACCAGCACTAGGATTAACACCTAACTAGAACCAGGATCAGTATCATGACTAGCACCAGCACCAACACTGGCACCAAGATTAGCACCAACACCAAGATCAGCACCAGCAACACGACTAGCACTAAAACCAGCACCAACCTAAGGATCAGCAGCAAGACCAACACTAGGATCTGTACCACGACTAGTATCAAGATCAGCACCATGACTAGCACTAAGATAAGCACCACAACTAGCATTAGTAACAGAATCAACGCGATTACCAGCACCAAGATCAACACCATGACTAGCACCAAGATCAGCACCATGACTAGCATTAGCACCATGATTAGCATCACGACCAGCACCAACACCAAGATCAGCACCATGACTAGCACCAACACAATAACCAGCACTAGCACCAAGCCAAGCATAGACCACCAAACGCCAACATGTCCAACAGAGATTTAGCCTACTTTTTTTAATTTGAACAAGTTCCCTTAGATCCCTAACGACATTGGGAAGGTTTGGAGGTGAAAGCCCTTCATCCTCCATTTTAAAGAATTTTCTACATTTTGTTAAGTTTGGTAAAAAAGTCACTAAAATTCAATCCCTTTGAATTTGACAATGATTTTTGGAGGGTATATTGGTTATATCAATATGTGAACGTTTGCTAAAAATCACATCAAAATTCAATTTGTAGATACTTTTTTCTATTTTTTGGGATTTTACGTATTTTAGTCACTTTAAAAATTAATTAAAAAATAATCCCTTGGAAAAAAGTTTTGATTTTTGCGGAACAAGAAGATATTATGTTTGCTAAAAAAAAAAGGTATCTACTTGTACAAAATTGGCAATGGCATATTAGCCTACTATAAGGGGGGCAGTACCTTCCCAAACCACCCTTAAGACTATTAGTTTGGGGCTGTCACGGGGCTTCCCTCATGCTCACACAAGCATTCCCAGGCTTGTGTGGCTTACTTTACCTGTGCCCTTAGATGATTGCTTCGATCTTGTCCAAAGCCGAATCTTGGCTGAACTCGGCTGAGTTTTGGTGCATCCCTCAAAAACTTGTGGGCTTTTTGGCATGGCTTATTCCTAGCACCAATGATGCATGGGATGATCGAGTCACTCTTGTCTCGTGGCATTAGATGATCGAATTGCTCTCACCTCGATGTCATTGTTGAGGTGCCAGAGGGTCGCATCACACTGAACCTTAGAAATTTGTGGGCTTTGTGGTGTGGCTTCTACTAGCAACAAGGATGCATAGGATGATTGAGTCGCTCTCGTCCCGTGGCATTAAATGATTGAGTCACTCTTGTCTAATGTCATTATTGAGGTACTGAAGAGTTTGCAAAGCAAGTATCCTGCAGAGATTCGAGGGAACCTAACGCAACGTTACTTCTTTGGCATCGTATATGTGGTCAAACTGGGAGTGTGGCTTGTTCCAGCCTTGATGATGTGCGGTAGTGCTTCCTGGGGCTCTTTCTTGAGGGCTTTCAACATTCTTGGGCTCTTAGGTTGCATTACTGTGTTGAGGTGTTAGACAGGTCACAAGTCTGTAATTGAAAGAATTGACAGTTTCTTTCTTACTCGTGTTTTAGGCACGGAAGTTTGAGGCAATAACAGGTCTATGATGCCCTTAGATGTGTTGGACCGCATGCAAGCTACATTGATGTATTCAATGAGTTTATAGCCTTGGCTGATAATCTTTGAAATTTAATCGTGATGGGTATAAATCATTGCAATTGTTGGTCTTCAACAAGGAATTCCCAGTAAGAGCGAGTCATCAACTCGCATTGACTACGTCCCTGCCCTTTGTACACACCACCTATCATTTCTACCGATTGAATGGTTTCGTGAAGTGTTCAGATTGTGGCGACGTGGGCGGTTCATTGCCTGTGACATTTAGAGGAAGGAGAAGTCTAAACAAGGTTTCCATAGGTGAACTTATGAAAGGGTCATTGTTGATGCCTCGCAATCAACTTGACGGGCGAATTTGTTTATCCACTTGGGTTTGGCTTGGGATGTTCAACACCTCAACCTCCCTCTATTTGGAGGCGGTCAAGCCCTGCCTAGCTTCCTCTCAACGAACATAAACCCTGGCATTTCGCGTGCTAAGGAATTTGAAATTGTTTGGTGCAAGTCTTGGGGACCTAGAGACAGTCTTCTTGTGGGTCTTGTCATGACACATGATATAAAATGACTCTTGGCAACAGATATCTCAGCTCTTGCATCGATGAAGAACATAGAGAAATGTGATACTTGGTGTGAATTATAGAATCCCATGAACCATTGAGTCTTTGAATGCAAGTTGCGTCTAAAGCCATTAGGTTGAGGGCATGCCTGCTTGAGTGTCACACATCGTTATCCTTACGCAAACGTCTCATGTCAGTTGTTACGTAGGGTGTATGCTAGCTTCCTGCGAGCACTGTCTCATGGTTTGTTGAAAATTAAGTTCATGGTTGAGCAAGCCATGATAAAATGGTGGATGAGCAATGCTTGAGGCTGATCATGCGCGACTCAGTCTGGGGCAGACTCTTTGACCTTGTGCGTCCCTGGATGCTCTCAGCAAGACCTCAGGTTAGGCATTTGTTGAGTTTAAGCATATTAATAAGCAGAGGAAAAGAAACTAACAAAGATTCCCTTAGAGACAGTGAGCAAACCGGGAAGAGCCCACCATGAGAATTGGTTGCCTTCAGCATACGAATTGTAGTTTAGAAAAGAGTCCTCAATGGTAGACCAGGTCCAAGTCCCTTAAAGGGAGGGCGCTAGAGAGAGTGAGAGCCCTGTCGTGCTCGGACCATGTCACACTATGAGGCACTGTTGACGAGTTGGGTTATTTGGGAATACAGCCCCAATAGGGTGGTAAATTTCAACCAAGGTTAAATACTGGCGAGTGACCAATAGAGAACAAGTGCCATGAGGGAAAAAGGAAAAGGACTTTGAAAAGAAAGTCAAAGAGTTATTTAAATTGTTGGGAGAGAAGTGTATGAGGGTCGATAATGTGTCTTAGTCAGATGTGGAACGGTATGAGCCGATCAGCTGATCAACTCGGGACATTGACTAATGCAGATTGTGATGGTGGCCTAGGCCAAGGCTATCAAAATGCTCGTGGAGAGGTCATCATCGTGATTGTGGATGGCAAAATGTGCCACCTAGACATGTCTCGGCACTTGTGTGCTTTGAGCATCGACTGGTGGGCTCCCCATTTGGCCTATCTTAAAACACGGACCAAGGAGTTTGACATATGTGCAAGTCAATGAGCGAGTAAACTCGTAAGGTGCAAGGAAGCTAATTGGTGGGATCCCCTCGTGGGTTGCACCGCCAACCTACCCTGATCTTTTGTGAAGGGTTCAAGTGAGAGCATACCTGTTGGGACCCGAAAGATGGTGAACTATGCCTGAGCGGGGCAAAGCCAGAGGAAACTCTGGTGGAGGCCCGCAATGATACTAATGTGCAAATCATTCGTCTAGCTTAGATATAAGAGTGAAAGACCAATCGAATCATCTAGTAGCTGGTTCCCTTTGAAGTTTTCCTCAGGATAGTTGGAGCTGTGGGCGAGTTCTATCAGGTAAAGCCAATAATTCAAGGCATCGATGGCGCAACGCCTTCAACCTATTCTTAAACTTTAAACAAGTAGGATGGCACAACTGCCCTATTGAGCTGTGCCATGAAATCGAGAGCTTTAAGTGGGCCATTTTTGGTAAGCAGAATTGGCGATGTGGGATGAACCAAAAGCTATGTTACGGCCCCAACTGCATGCTAACCTAGACCCCATAAAGGGTGTTGGTCAATTAAGACAGCAAGACGGTGGTCATGGAAGTTGAAATCTACTAAGGAGCGTGTAACAACTCACCTGCCAAATCAACTAGTCCTAAAAATGGATGGCGGTAAAGCGCTCGATCTATATCCAGCTGTGAGGGCAAGGGCTAGGCCCCGATGAGTAGGAGTGCACAACGATCGCTATAAAACTCAAGGTACAAGCTTAGATGAAGCAGCCGTTGGTGCAAATCTTGGTGGTGGTAGCAAATATTCAAATGAGAACTTTGAAGTCCAAAGAAAGGAAATGTTTCATGTGAATAGCATTTGCACATGGGTTAGTTGATCCTAAGGGACAGAGGAAGCTCGTCTAATAGCACTCCAAGCACATACGCCAAAAGGGAATAGGGTTAAAATTCCTAAACTGGGTCATGGTGGTTGATGGCAACGTTAGGGAGTCCAAAGACATCAGCAGGCCCTTTGAAAAGAGTTATCTTTTTTGCTTAACAACTTCTTCAGAGGTAAGGTCCAGTGATTGGAAGAGCACTGCACGTTGTGTTGTGTCCACTGTGCCCTCGGTGACCCTTGAAAATTTGAAAAGACCTATTTCCTGCCATGCCCGGTCATCCTCAAAACTACATTAAGTCTTCAAGGTGAACAACCTCTAGTTGATGGAACAATGTAGGTAAAGGAAGTCGGCAAAATGGATCCGTAACCTTGGGAAAAGGATTGACTCTGAGGCATGGGCACAGGGTCTTAGTCTTGAACCTGTCAGTTGTCAGTGGACTGCTTGTGCTACTCCCCGAGCGGGTCATCACGTACTCGTTAGGGGACGGATTGGGAACAGGCCCTGCAGGGCCTCTTCCACGAGAGTCAAATAGTCAACTCAGAATTGGTATAAACAAAGGGAATTCAACTGTTTAATTAAAACAAAGCATTGAGATGGTCCCTGCGGATGCTGACGCAATGTGATTTCTACCTAGTGCTCTGATTGTCAAAGTGAAGAAATTTAACTAAGCGCGAGTAAACAGCAGGAGTAACTATGACTCTCTTAAGATAGCCAAATGCCTCGTCATCTAATCAATGACACATATGCATGGATTAACAATCCAGTGAAACCAAAGCCAAGGGAATGGGCTTGGAGAATTCAGCGGGAAAATAAGACCCTGTTAAGCTTGACTCTAGTTCAACTTTGTGAAATGACTTGAGAGGTGTAGGATAAGTGGGAGTTGGAAATAGCAAAAGTGAAATACCATTACTTTTAACGTTATTTTACTTATTCCGTGAATCGAAGGTGAGGAACTACCCCTCTTTTTGGACCCAAGGCTAGCCTTGGCTGGTCGATCTGAGCAAAAGACATTATCAGGTGGGGAGTTTGGCTAGGACAGCACATATGTTAAAAGATAATGCAAGTGTCTTAAGATGTGCTCAACGAGAACATAAATCTTATGTGGAACAAAAGGGTAAAAGCTCGTTTGATTTGATTTCCAGGATGAATATGAATCATGAAAGCGTGGCCTATTGATCCTTTAGTCCTTTGGAATTTGAAGCTAGAGGTGTCAGAAAAGTTACCACAGGGAAAACTAGTTTATGGTAGCCAAACATTCATAGTGGCGTTGTTTTTTAATCCTTTGATATCGGCTCTTCCTATCATTGTGAAGCAAAATTCACCAAGTGTTAGATTGTTCGCCCACCAATAGGGAACGTGAGCTAGGTTTAGACTGTCATGAGACAAGTTAATTTTATCGTATTGATGACAAAGTCGCAATAGTAATTCAACCTAGTATGAGAGAAACTGTTGATTTGCATAATCGGTCATCGTGCTTGGTTGAAAAGTCAGTGGTGTGAAGCTATCATGTTTTGGATTATGACTGAACGCCTCTAAGTCAGAATCTGGGTTGGAAGCGATGCATGCGCCTATCATCTATTTATTGACCGACAGTAGAGGGCCTCAACCTTTAGAGGCACGTGCCTTTGGTGAACCTTATAAGGCGGATTAGCCCTGCGAGACTCCTTAAAGCACAATTCCCATTGAGCGATGAGTATAATCCTTTGCAGACGACTTAAATATACAACGAGGTATTGTAAGTGGCAAAGTGGCTTTGCTGCCATGATCCACTAAGATTCATCCCTTATCGCTTTGTTTCGTCCCTCCCCTACCTCAAATTCATCAAAATTGCCTATATTTTGCGAAAAGAGGTTATTATTCTCTAGCACACTACTAAGTGCTATGCAATGCGGTGCCCGAGTTGGTTTGGTGCCTAAGTCATGATGCCCAAGTCAATGTGGTGCCTGGTTCTTGAGCGGTGTTGGTGCATAAGGTCATTATGCCTAAGGGGGTTTCTTGACAAAGTCATGATGTCTATGTCATGTGATGTTGGTGCCCAAGCGAGTTTGGAGCACAAGTGAAGGTGCCTGAGATGGTTTGGTGCACAAGTAATGATGCCTAAATCACATGTTGTCGATGCCTGAGCAAATTTGGTGCAATTGTCAGTGCCTGAAAGGGTTTGGTGCACAATTAATGATGCTTAAATCACATATTATGGGTGCCTGAACAGGGTTGGTGCACTTGTCTTGATGTCTAAGAGGGTTTGGTGCACAACTAATGGTGCCTAAGTCACGTGTTGTCAGTTCTTGAGTAGATTTGATGCTTTTGGCTTGATGCCTGAGCGGATTTGGTGCACAAGTAATGATGCCTAAGTCATGCATTATTGATGCTTGAGCGAGTTTGGTGCTTTTGTCTTGATGCCTGAGAGGGTTTGGTACACACGGTAATGATGCCTAAGCCACGTGTTATTGGTGCTTAAGTTGGTTTGGTGCTCTTGGCTTAATGCTTAAGAGGGTTTGATGCACAAGTAAAGAGGCCTAAGTCATGTGTTGTTAGTGCCTGAAGGGGTTTGGTGCTCTAGGCTTAATGCCTGAGAGGGTTGGTGCACAAGTGATGATGCCTAAGTCAAGTGTTGTTGGTACTTGAGTGGGTTTGGTGCTTTTGGCATGATGCTTGAGAGGGTTTGGTGCACAGGTAATGATACCTAAGTCACGTGTTGTTGGTGCTTGAGCAGGTTTGGTGCATAAGTAATGATGCCCAAGAGGGTTTGTACCCAAGTCATGATGCCTAAGTCATGTGTTGTTGAGGCTTGATCGGGTTTGGTGCACTTGGCTTGATGCCTTGAGAGGGTTTGGTGCCTAAGCAGTGCTTGGCTTAGTGCCTAAGAGGTGCTTGGCTTATTGGTGGTTCTTGGCTTTGTGCCTAAGCAGTGCTTAACTTGGTCTTGGTGGTGCCTAAATGGTGCTTGCTCGGTGCTTATGCGGTACTTGACTCAATGCCTAAGCAGTTCCTGACTCGGTGCCTAAATAGTGCTTGACTCAGTGCCCATGCGATGCTTGACTCGGTGCTTATGCATTGCCTGACTTAATGCTTGACTTGGTGCCTATGCTGTGCTTGAGTTGGTGCTTGATTTAGTGCCTATGCAGTGCTTAACTCGATGTCTATACAGTGCATGACTCGATGGGTGATTGGTGCTTAACTTGGTGCCTAAGTAGTGGTTGACTCAGTGGGTGATTGGTGCTTGACTCGGTGCCTAAGAAGTGTCATAAGCAGTGCTTGACTTGGTGCTTGGTGGTGCCTAAGCGATGCCTAATTTTGTGCTTGGCAGTGCCTAACTGGTGTTTGACTCTGCCCCTACGCGGTGCTCGACTTAGTGCTTGGTGGTGCCTAAGTGATGCTTGACTTGGTGCTTGGCAATGCCTAAGCGGTCCCTGACTTGGTGCTTGGTGGTGCCTAAGTGGTGTCCTAAGAGGTGCTTGACTTGGTGTCTAAGTAGTGCCTGACTCGGTGCTTGGTGGTGCCTAAGCGGTGTTAAACTATTGAAGATGACTTGATTACAAGATACTTCTTTTACTAGAGGAACTATGCCTTTAGCAAATCTACTCCTTTATTTCCAAGTAAGTTTGCTACGCAACCTATGCCAGCTTTGTTATTACAATGTCACTATTGTTGAATGCCGTCAAATTTTGCTGAGTTTTCTAAGAGATAAAGATGAAGAAAAATTCTAAAGAAAAAAATGTATACTTTTTCCTTTAAAAAAAAAATGTAAGAGCAGAAGTACTGCTATATTTTTGTGTAAAACCTTTATATCACATTCAGATTTAGCTCACTTGTAAGTTGTAACTGACTTCTTTGGTAATGCATGTAGGATGATATTATAGTCATCAACCATTGGCTAATAAATGGGAAACACTATGCCCAGACTTGGTTAGAATAAACTAAATTGCTCAATGATTTTACAACAATGTTGTAATATTTCATGAATAGTTAATTTTGTTTACAAAGCAAGTTTGAACTATATTAGTAAAGAAAAAAATGAATTTGTGTTGTAGTGAAGAATGGATCGGAGAATGACTTTCATCAAGCCAACTGGAATGTAGGTGTTCTGGAGGTTACTCAGATTGACTCAGTCTCTTAAGCTGACGATGCTTCCCCAAGCATCACCGGCTTGGCAGCAACTATTCTGGAGGTTACTCGAACCTATGGCCCTCAGTTGGCCCCACCACCTATTCCAGTTTTAACATCGCTAGTGTATCCTGGCTCATGTTTCCCTACTATCCCGGATCAATTCTACTTTAACCCCGGTTCAGCAATGAGCACACTTGGTGGCAAGGAACACGTGTAGTTAGGCACCCAAACACATACTGCCATGTGGCACCCAGCTCTAACAGAATTTCCCTCCAAAACGCCTTATATAAAGGACTCCACACCCATCAGGTACACTATGCTCCCTCACACTCACTCACATTAAGACCAATACTAACTTAAGCATCGGAGTCCTTGTAGGTGCTACCATTGGAGACGTCAGTAACCACCGTGGGAGCTCACTGGAGACGTATTCTTGTGTTCACCACACAACATTGGTGCCGTTTGTGGGAATCGCTCTTGATTCTCTTCTCCCCATTTCATTTCGAAGGACGTGATGGTCAGCACAAGAAATCGTAAATCCACCGTGGCACCTTCACCACCAAAGCTTCCATCACCGTCACCTGAGGATGGCGAAGTTGGTTCCGCCATTCCTGAGGCAGCTCCTCACCCGCATGATGTTCTGGCACCCTCAGTTATGTGGTGGACCTCGCTGCATTGTTGCAGCAGCAGAGAGATGATCTAAAGGAGCAAGAGAAGATCATTGCTGAACTACGAGCAGAGAAGGACAGTAGGAAGGTTATAGAGAACACTTACGACCATATCGAGAAGACCGCTGCATCGACTCTAAAGCCTGTGCCAGAGGCACGTGATACGCACATGGTGACGAAGTTGGACGAGGAAGACAAGCTGGTTCTTTCAATCTTCCCTTTTCGCTGAGGATCTTGAATTTACAGGTCCCTAAGCAACTACAACAATTGCCTTCCCTAGACTGTATGATGGATCTTCTGATCCAAGCGACCACTTGTCAGTGTTTGAATCGGTAATGTCATATAGAGGAGCGTCGGCCTCACTGACGTGCAGGGCGTTCCTTCTCTCATTGAAGGGGATGGTGTTGAAGTGGTTCCAATCTCTGGAACTGAGGTCCATAGATTCATGGATGATGTTAAGGGAGAAATTTAAGACTGCCTTTGCGACTAGCAATGGTAGACCAAAGACTGAGGCCGATTAAAGAAGAATTTGCCAGGGCGCGGACGAACTGTTAGGGAATATATCAGCAGATTCAACAAAGAGGTGAGGGTTGCTGAGAATCTGCAGTCCGGAGTAGTTTTGATGTTAGCGAAGGACGGGGTGAGACCAGGCTTGCCTTTCTTCATGTCGATTGCCAAAACACCTCCAAACTCTATGGAGGAATTTTTGAAGAAAGCATAAAAATATATAAATTACAAGAACGTATTGGAGGCTGGCTAGATGAAAACAATCAACATTGTATCACAGAAGAAGAGCGCGTAGGCAAAGATTGACAAATCGTCGCGTCATGATGACCGAGGTTTATACAAAAGAGGCCCAAAGTTTGAAGAATATACATCACTGAATACCTCTAGAGCAAGAATCTTAAATGAGGTATACAATATGGAGTTTGTGGAAGAGGGGATAAAACCCCTGAAGCTGATAAAGAACAAGGACGCCGGCGATCAGTCCAAATACTGCTGGTATTATAGGGTGATAGGGCACGACATTGACGAATGCTATCAGTTGAAAGATGCTATTGAAATGTTGATCAAACAAGGGAGATTGGACCGTTTTATGAAGCAAAGCGGAGGTCGCGGCGATAGAAGGCGACGCCCCTCGGCACCAAGAAGAGAGAGATCGAGGAGCCCAAGGCGGGGGTGCTCTCCACCCCGAAGAGAAAGATCGCCACGCCGACATACCCCAGCTAGAGGCCACTCACTATCTCTGCCATCGTGGGATGATGTCGAGGTGCAAGCTATACATTGTTAGTCTCTTGGATGGTCGTTATCTTGGCGACCCATAAGATCACCTGTGCACTCACTCACAAGAACCCACGAGATCATATACGTCATCGTAGGCGGATTCTCGAGAGGTGGTCCGTCGAATAACGCGAGAAAGAGACTTGCTAAAGAAGTGATGACAACTTCTTCCGGGGCTTGTGCTGATAAAAGCCCCACAAAGAAAAGAGCGCCACCCTTGGTGTTGGACGACACGGACTATGCCGACGTAATGCCCAATCATGACAACCCTATTGTGGTAAATGCGTTAATGGCAAACAAGGAGGTTCACAGGTTGTTGGTTGACATTGGTAGCTCGGCCAATGTTATGTTCTATGAGCTTTTTCAGAAGTTGAAGATCCTAGAGTCTGAGTTGATGTTGTACAACGAAGATATGATAGGATTCTCCGGACATCACATTACTCCAGTGGGGTACATAAAACTCCACGTGACATTTGGGAAGCCACCTCACACGAAAACCGTAGCCACACGGTTTATAGTCGTGGATGCCAAATCGTCTTACATGGAATTTGTTATCTCAGGTAGACCAACGTTGAATATACTAGGAGTTGTTATCTCAGTCTCATGTTTGGCCATGAAATTTGTAGGCGATGACATGGAGGTAGTCACCCTTCAGGGTGACCAGAGAAAAGCAAGAGAATGCTACAAGGAGTCACTACAGGTCAACCGTAACCCCAGCATAGATCACAAGATTAACCTCGGAGAGGGCGAGGTACTTTGATAGAATTAGATTGCCGGGATGAGATAAAGAGAGACATCTAGATACCCGGTCCAGAACCAGATGGAGAATATGTCCCAGTTCAGATTGGGACAGAGGAACATCAGGTTGTGAAAATTGGAGCCGACCTCAATAAAAAAATGAAGGAGGACATGTCGGTACTTATGAAGAATAACATTAGCTTGTTTGCATGGAAGTCGGTAGATATGCCAGGAATAGATCCCAATCTTTTTTGTCATCAGTTAGAGGTGGATCCCTCCATGAAACTGGTGTGTCAGAGAAGGAGAAAGATGGCCCTTGAGGGCCTACAAGAGATTGACAGACAGGTAGAGGAGTTGTTAAAAGCAGGGTTCATCCGAGAAGTGAAGTATACCACATAGTTGGCCAATATAGTGCTTGTGAAGAAACAAAATGGGAAATGGAGAATGTGTGTGGATTACACTGACTTGAACAAGCACTGCCCAAAGGATTCATACCCCTTACCCGACATTGACAAGCTCGTTGATGGTTCATCTGGATTTCATCACTTGTCGTTTATGGATGCTTACTCTGGATACAACCAGATCCCTCTTTATCCAGCTGATCAAGAGAGAATGGCCTTTATGATAAAGAAGGTCAATTATTGCTATAAGGTGATGTCCTTCGGATTAAAGAATGCTGGGGCCACACATCAGAGAATGGTGAATAAGGTGTTTGAAGCACAGATAGGGCAAAACCTAGGGGTATATGTTGATGACATGGTCATAAAAAGTGCTACCCTTGTAGCACACCTTTAAGATTTACAAGAGACTTTCGCTTAGTTAGAAAAGTTTAATATGGGGCTGAATCCCAATAAATATGCGTTTGGTGTCTCGGTTGGCAAATTTTTGGGATACATGCTATCTGAAAGAGGTATCGAGTTAAACCCAGAAAAGTGTAGAGCCATAGTAGAGATAAAGGGCCCTCAGAGCGTGAAAGAGGTTCAAAAGTTAACAGGGTGCCTGGCTGCGTTAACAAGGTTCATAGCCAGGTCGGCACAGAACGCTTTCCCCATCTTTCGACTTTTAAGGAAGGGCAAACCATTTGAATGGTCTGATGATTGCGAAGCCGCATTCGTAAGACTGAAAGAGACCCTATCCACTCTACCCGTACTCACTAAACCCGAGATGGGTGAAGTGTTATATCTGTATTTAGTAGTGGTCGATGAAGCTGTAAGTACCGCGCTAGTGCGGGAGACACTGGAAGGACAAAAGCCAGTCTATTTTGTAAGCAGAGCTTTGCAAGAAACCGAACCAAGATATCCCAAGGTAGAGAAGGTATTTGCTTTGGTGATGGCCGCCAAAAGATTGAGACCCTACTTTTAATCATATCAAGTCGTAGTAAGGACGGATAAGCCAATCCGCCACATCCTACACAGGCCTGAGTTAGCAAGAAGAATGACGACGTGGGCCATAGAGCTATCACAATATGGGATTCAATACGAACCAAGACAAGCATTGAAAGCCCAGGCGCTAGCCGACTTTATTGCAGAATTGACACCGACGAAATCCTCACCCGAAGAATCGATCTAGACCCTCTTTATGGATGGATCATCTAATGAGAAAGGGAGTGGAGCCGACATACTATTGGAGTCTGTGGATGGTGTGGTCTTGGAACAATTGCTGACTTTTACGTTTCCTACCTCTAACAACTAGGCAAAGTATGAGGCGTGCATAGCTAGATTAGTTATGGCAGCCGACATTGGCATTATGTCGTTGCGCGTATGTAGTGATTCGCAGTTAACGATTTTGTAGATTAACGGGGCTTATCAAGTCAAAGAACCAGTGTTACAGAAGTACTTGGCAAAAGTAAAAACTCTCATTGGGAAATTTCATAAAGTAGATTTCGTTTACATTCCCCACGAGAAAAATGTCAAGGCAGATATCTTATCGAAGTTGGCTAGCACTAAATCTTTTGGCAATAATAGGACGGTCATCCAATAGACAATTCACAAACCCAATCTTGTGTTGGTGATCAAATTGGAGCAGAGTTGGATGTCTCCTATCATTGAATATTTGAATCAAGGTGTCGTTTCGAAAGATAGGAAGGAAGCGAATAGGTTGGAGCGATCTGCAACTCATTTTTGTATACTGAATGACAAACTATACCGGCGTGGCTTTTCCCAACCGTTGCTTAGATGTTTGGAGAAGCAGGAGTCTGAATACATGATGATCAAGATACACGAAGGAAGCGGCGGCCAACACTTGGGAGGTAGAGCGTTAGCTAAAAAGATAATCAGAGCCAGCTATTATTGGCCGACGTTGGAAAATGACGCTATGGAGTTTGCCAAGAAGTGTGACAGATGCCAAAAATGCTTCGACATCCACCTCGCTCCTTTGGAAGATTTAAGCACGATCACGTCTCCCTGGCCCTTCATATGGTGGGGAATCGACATCCTCGGCCCCTTCCCTAAAGCACCCACCCAGGTCAAATTCTTGGTGGTAGCAATTGATTACTTCACCAAATGGATCGAAGCAAAGGCGTTGGCTACCATTACGACAAGAAATGTGGAAAACTTTGTATTTTGGCAGATCATTTGCAAGTTCGGGATACTGGATGCCCTAGTGTCAGATAACGGCACACAATTTACAGATAAGGGCTTCCAAAATTTTTTGGCTGGGTTAAAGATCAAGTAGCATTTCACATCGGTTGAACATTCGCAAACGAATGGATAGGCAGAGGCAGCAAATTGAGTCATCCTTAGAGGGCTCAAGAGGTGTCTAGACAAAGCAAAAGTGTAACAGCCCAAATTTCAAGTACTAGAAATAAACCACGAGGTAGCTTTTAGTAGAACCCTTCTCATATGTTATTAGACAAAAGATGTCTTAAGAATTATTATTATTATATTTCCTATTATTATTATTATTATTATTATTATTGTGTTGTGTTGTTGTTATTATATTTATTGTTATTATTATTGTTGTTGTTGTTGTTATTATTATTATTATTATTATTATTATTATTATTGTTATTAATACCTTAGTATTATAAATTAGTAGGAATATTATCATACAACCCAAAAGAGTATCTAGGGCCCAATAGGGGACTAAAGCCCACTAAGCCACATACCTACCCACATGTTATAAGAAGGGAATAGAAAAGGAGGATTAGGTTTAGCTATCACAAATAGAAGAAGAAAGAAGTTAGAGAGAATGAGGAAAGAAGGGAAGAAGAAGAGGAAAAGAAGGAGGAAGAATAGAAACCGGAGAATCCAAACCCTAGAACTCAACTTTGCATGTCCACAAAGGTGAGTGTTCTCCCCCATGTCCTTCCTTGTTCTTGTTCATCTATTTATCTTTTCCCTCCTTATACCTAAATTTAGGGATTTGATGGGTTTTGAGGGGATTGTGAGGGAGTAAGGAAATTATAGATTAGATTGACCAATTATCGATGTAGAAGAGTGATTAAGAATCTAATTATTTATCTTGAAGCATTTAGAACCCAAAGACAATAGGAAAAATAAATTAAAATTAGTACCTCGGATCCGCCCGGCGGGATTAGATAGCCGCTGGGCGACTTTTCTTCAAAAACTGGATTCTGCGTTTACGCTAGGCACGCGGAGCCGCTGGGCGAGGTGAAATACCTTCTAGGCGGGTTGGGTTCCGACGCGGACCTGCTGGACGGGTTCGCTGGACCGCTGGGTGGGACTTCCGTCCTGCTGGGCGGATACGACTTTTGTTATTCCGTTCTTTGTGTTTATGAGCTCCTCTTTGCAGTTTTTAACTCATTGTTGTTTGTTTTCTTATGCCTTGTTGAGGTTATATTGTATGATTATTATTTACCTTGAAAGAAACTGAGTGTGATATGAAATTGTGTCAATGTTTCATGATAAAAGTCTATAAAAAGTTGTAAGCATTATTTGTGACCATGCATCATAACATTTGAGTTATGTGATGAGGAAAGTATGTAGGAATCTGGCTGGTGGAGGCCGTGATGGGTTGTCTAACCTTAGCCTTGGGGGTTATCCGGTTGGGAAAACTCCAATGGTCCATGCTGATCCCATGGAGCCGGGGCGTACTGGCAAAACTGGGTAACCCTGACTAGCCACCGGGGGATATCATGCTAGTTGAGGGTGCGAAAGCCGAAGGCATCGGTACCGATGACGTTTCTTATGGCCTGCATTTACTCCTAGTCTACTTTTTGAAAAGTTTAGGTTGGTACCACATGTGCATGAATAGTGGTTTAGGAACATAGCACGCATATGTATCTTGTTATAGTGTGATATGTTAGAGTGTGCTATGTTGTAATTATGTGAATTCTATGTGACCTTATTTATGTGAATTCTATGTAAGAATGCAATTGTGCCTTGTGATGAAATGTTAAAGTTGTGGACATGTGATCATATCTTGCACGAGTGTCGTTCCTGTTTGATAAAACAAAACGAGGTATATGTCTAGTTACTAGACAAAGAATGTAAAACAATTATATGCTTGTAATTGGAATTGTGTTTGCTACCTTAAGGATAAGTGAGAGGCTAGACCTTAGGATAGTGTTATGAGGGTTCTAGTTGGATAATAATAGTTGTGAATAAGATAGAGGAAGGGTGAATTCCCTCATAGCGTAATAGAAAGGTATAAGACAAGTAAGAGAGAGAATGAAATAAGAGTATTTCAGGATGTCTGTAACCTTAGACTTGACCCTAGGGGACAGCTTTGAATATTAAAAGGAAGAGGAGTAAATTCTAAAGAGGGTTTTGGGTAAGAAAGTATAAATAATGAGGATGAGTTCTTAAGTTAAGAATGAAATAGTAAACCAATATAATAGTTGTGAGAATGAGAGAGCAATTAACAGGGAGTATTGACTGTTGAAAGGTGTAGACTCAACCATAGGTATGGATAATTATGAGAAACCCAATGAGGCTAAAGCCATGAGAGATAAGTAATGAAGGTTGTCCGAATAGAAGAGTCTAACCCAGCTGTAGAGTCCTTAGAGCACTCACTGAGACATTATGTCTCATTCCTTTAAGTTTTCCCTTTTTCAGGATACAGGTGAAGACACGCATAGATGGAGCTTGGAGTCACGTGCAAGAAAACGTAGTCTAGTTTATATTATGTTTTTGTATTCTTGTTTATATTTTGTATGATACCTTCAGGTGATAGATGAGTTATATTTAGCATGTATGTTTTTTTATTGTATTGTTCGTATATAATATTTAATTATATTTATGAGTAGTATTTGTATGTTGTTTCTACCTTTTTCAGTTTGTTTTTTAAAATCTAGACCTAGTTACGGTAATGCCCCTTAGGGTGTTACAAAAAGGGTGTTGGGTTGAGCAACTACCACATGTCCTGTGGGCATATCGCACCACCCCTCATTCTTCCACAAAGGAGTCTCCTTTCTGCCTTACCTATGGCGTGGAGCCAATGATCCCGACGAAAATTGGAGAGCTGACGTGGAGAGTGGCTAACCTAAGGCTAGAGGATAATGATGGACTGCTAAGGTTAGAGTTAGACATAGCGGAAGAAAGAAGAGAAGTGGTCGCTGTAAGAGAAGTTGTTTAAAAAAGATAGGTTACTACGAGATACAATAAGAGAGTCGTACGTCACTCCTTCGAGACCGGCGATCTTGTATTAAGGTGTGCTGACATTGGGGGAAGAAATGCCAGACAGGGAAAGCTCGCCAATAAATGGGAAGGCTCGTATAGGGTTACCTTAAAGACAGGAATGGGTGTATACGCCTTAGAGACGCTACCCGGGGTCACCATCCCACGAACTTGGAATGTAGGCAATCTCAAATGTATTATAGTTGAGGAATGATGGGTAATACTAGTTTTCATTTCCTAGTTAATCTAACTATATAGTGTAGTTGGACTAAGTCACATATTATAACTTGTGACTTTCATAATATTTTTTTTTGCCCACGTGATTAATAAAATGAGAGTTTGCCTCCTTTATAAAGCTTATTATAGGGGTAAACAAGCAAAATGAAAGCAAGCATTGCGAACTACCCTATGTATGTGGATTCGCTCTAGCCGGGGTAGAAAGATTGCTAAAAACGAAGATAAAGCCATTATGAAGTACCCCGTGTACGTGGATTCGCTCCAGTCGAGGTAAGAAGATCGCTAAAATTGAAGATAAAGCAAGCATTGCGAACTAGCCCGTGTACGTGGATTCGCTCTAGCCAGGGTAGGAAGATCGCTAAAAACGAAGATAAAGCCATTGCGAACTACCCCGTGTATGTGGATTCGCTCTAGCCGGGGTAGGAAGATTGCTAAAAACGAAGATAAAGCCATTGCGAACTACCCCGTGTATGTGGATTCGCTCTAGCCGGGGTAGGAAGATCACTAAAATTGAAGATAAAGCAACCATTGCAAACTACCCCGTGTATGTGGATTTGCTCTAGCCAAGGTAGGAAGATTGCTAAAAACGAAGATAAAGCCATTGCGAACTACCTCGTGTATGTGGGTTCGCTTTAGCCAGGGTAGGAAGATCACTAAAATTGAAGATAAAACAACCATTGCAAACTACCCCGTGTATGTGGATTCGCTCTAGCCGGGGTAGGAAGATCACTAAAATTGAAGATAAAGCAACCATTGCAAACTACCCCGTGTACGTGGATTTGCTCTAGTCGAGATAAGAAGATTGCTAAAATTGAAGACAAAGCAAGCATTGCGAACTACCCCGTGTATGTGCATTTGCTCTAGCCAGGGTAGGAAGATCGCTAAAATTGAAGACAAAGCAAGCGTTGCAAACTACCCTGTGTATGTGGATTCGCTCCAGCTGGGGCAGGAAGATTAAAAGCAAAAGCACGAGGAACAATAGACAAAACATGAAGAATAAAAGTCGAAACCGAAAGTGTAAAAAGAAAAACAAAGGGTCACGACACATACATTAAATCATAGTCAAGTGAAAAAGGACATGATTATGAATCATCAAAATTCATTGATGACATATAAAGAATTACATATACATATTGTCTGACAAGAACATAAACAAAAATTACAAGCTAAATCGGCATCCCGACCCTTCACACTCCGGTGTTGGCAACACTTATAGAAACATCGACATTCCCAGAATCAGGATCATCACTCAGGATCATTACCTCCGTTGAAGGAGGGACAGTCGGCGTCACCTGAGGAATGGATATGAAGCTATCTACAAGTTTCCTCATAGCATCTAGTTTATGCATTTGAGAATCAGAATCAACTCTGACCCCCCAATGCTCTGCTCCGGCTTTATCTTCCTTGACCTGATCATCAACTTTAGAATCAACTGTTGGAATAGTAGGATCTTCCGGCATCATCTCTCCATTTATATTCGCATGCCAAACTCCATCAATAACTTCACAATCTGGGCATGCACAGGCAAGGTCTAGATTGCGATGAAGAAGGAAGCACACTTGTTCCATAGTGTTATCAAAAGACAGCTGGACAGACTTAATCCAGTGGCGGCGCATTAAATCAGACTCCTCTTGAGAAGCTGCCAAGTTGACCTCTAAGTTGTGGACTTTCTCTTCAGATACCCAAAGCCGGGATGATAGATTCGTTTCAAGTTTAGCATATCTAGCGCCAACCATAAGCAACTTCTCCTGAAGATCAACCTCGACGTTGGCCAACCGTAGCTTTTTAGTTTTCTCCGCGTCTAACTACCCCTTCAAACCTCGCACCTCTTTCTCCAGCTCGGCTATCCTCTGGCCAGACTCCTAGCCCTACGCACGCCCTCATCTGCTTGCTGGAGCCAGGATATTATCGCATCTTTCTCGGCTAAGGCATCCAGAAGATTGGTGGTATCGAAAGCATTCTTCATCAACACATATTGCTAAATCCAGGTCACCCCGCATGTTGCTTATCTCTCCCTGGATCTCTTCTTCAAAAACAGATGCCTCCCCAAACAAGATACGTTGGTCGACCAAGTCTACTGTCGTATGCCGGGGCTGATCACTCTGATGTTTCTGCAAAGGCGGCGCCTTCTCTTGCGCTTCGTCGGTCATAGTTCTTTTTTGTAAAATAGCAGCGACAAAACCAACGGTGGCAGAAACAGCTCTCACCAGTCTGGGCGTCAACAGTGGGAGCAATTTTCGTCGAAGGAGCATCCCAGGCTCCAGCCTCCCTTATAACTATGCTCTTTGATGGAGAGGGGCAGTAGGGGGAAGCACCTTTGATTTCTCCACTGCCTTGGCCTTTCCCTTGACCCTCCTAGACTCCTTCGGTTTAGCAGCTTTCTCTGCCTGAAGAGCCAAGGCAAAGTCGGCCATCTTCAATTTCACCATTTCGTCCACAAAACAAAACAGTTCGAGTCAGAATATACGCAAAAGGTTAAGAAAATCAAATAGAAAATATAAATATGCAAGGATTCACACAAACACACCAAAATCACGGCGGTACTCCGATGGAGTGGTGCCGATCAACCATTGGCACAGAATCCGGCCTTGTAGATTCTTAACCATAGTAGAGAAATGGTATCGAGCTCGAGCTTCATCTAGGGCCAGGTCAGTATCCTAGACCAGATATTTACCGGGATCCAAGCAGTAATGGTCATACGACCAATACAAAAGGAACCGGGGTTCAATGACGTTTTCCCCTGCATTCCAAACCATAAACAAGGCCTCCTAACTCTCCACACGAGACCGTAAGAAGAAAAATTTATCTTTGTAATCTTTATATGAGTCCTGAAATGGCTTCAATAGTGTCCGACCCTGGACACTTCGAAATGAGACAGAAGAAAACTTGCTGTCATAGGTTTGGTGGAGGGGGGGCTGAAATAATATAAAAATAAACTCTGGGTGCACACAACCCCTTCTTAAGCACACAAATTCTCGAACACCACAAGGAACGCCCAACTGTTGGGATGCAATTGTGAAGGGGCGACGTTGAGGAAATTCAAAACGGACACTTGGAGGTTCGTAAAAGGCAACCTGACTCCGAGATGTTCAAAAAAGGTCAGGTACATTGGCAGGAAATTCGAGTATAAATACCCAATTGTCGCAGCTTCGGCTTCATCTAGTGAAGTCCCCATATTATCCTTTCGACCTTGGGAACATATACGGCCGTCGTCTCTAGGAGCCACCACATCAAAAGGCATCTCAGAAACTCCTTGGCTAAGTCTAAGACTGCCCATTAAGGCGTTTAATGCCTCTTGAGAAAAGCATGACCTTGTTTTGGCCACCTCTTTATCTACCTAATTGATATTGAGGCCGACAACGTCATGATAGGCTTTCGGGGTAGTCTCTACATTCTTGAGGATCTTCCCCATCTCCCTGCCAAAAACATCAAAAGAAGAATCAGAAAAGCTTCGTTGCTGGTCAAGCTGCAGCACAACCCCAGAAATAGCTTTTGTTGGCCTTTTAACCCTGGAAACACCGCCTAGCCCGAAAGGAATTTTCATTATGTCTAGATATTGCACCCAAGCCTTCGTGTACTCCAACACTTCGTCTGGGTCATATGACACCCCTATAGCCTTCAAATGACTTCGACATTTTTCCAAGATCTTAGGACAGATTACTATTTCTAGTGGCAAAGGTTGTTTTAAGTCGATTATTAAAGGGCTCTAGTCGGCCCTTCTTACAAGTCGCCGCCTATCTGCCCTATCCCAAATAGGCCCTTCCCCGCGTGCAGATGCAGGGTTGATGGAAGAACTGGCATGACCAGCGTCATCGCCATGACCAAGATTGCCAGCACCACAAGACAAAGGCAAGGCCGACGACCAAAACAGCCAATTTGCGGCAAAACCTCCTGAATGGCTGCCACGATCGTCGCGAGTGGAAGACGAGGTATCACGCTTAACCGAATTCATCTTCGACGAAAAAAACAATAATACAGCACAAGAAAAGCACAACAATACAGCACAACTTGAAGCAAAAAGAGAACAAGAATATTACCCTAATATATAAGCTGACCGAAGCTACAAGAGACGTCAAAGTAGAAACAGAGCGTCGCAACCTTCACTGAAAGAACAAGACACAGAGCAAATAAACGTTTAAATGCGAGTCTTTGAAAACAGCGTAAAAGCAAGCGTACTACAACTGCCAGAAGAAAAACCTTTTATATTACAGGGCCCATATCGAGGAAAAAGCCCAAGCCCAGGTTTTTCAAAAGACAACCACCAAATCTCTTAGAATTCAAAGCACCACAAAGTTCACGATATCGAATCATTACGCATTTAATGCACCTCGGTTATCGCAAAGTCATGGCACACCTGTCTGAAAAAACGAAAGGACTTGCAAACCACTCAAATCCAAAGTTGGCAAGACCTTCCATGGCAAAAGTTCTACCAACTTAGGGGCAACACTACCTTGGGCCGTCTTTTAGTCTCTTAAGCCGACGATGCTTCCCCAAGCATCATCGGCTTGGGGGCAACTGTTCTGGAGGTTACTCAGACTTATGGCCCTAAGTCGGCCCTATGTCACCTATTCTAGTTTTAACATCGCTAGTGTATCCCGGCTCATGTTTACTTGCTATCCCGGATCAGTTCTACTTCAACCCCAATTTGGCAACGAACACACCTGGTGGCAAGGAACACGTGTAGTTAGGCACCTAAACGCATACTAACATGTGGCACCCAGCTCTAACAGAATTTTCTTCCAAAACGGCTTATATAAAGGACTCCCCACCCATCAGGTACACTACGCTCTCTCATACTCACTCACATTAAGACCAATACTGACTTAAGCATCGGAGTCCTTGCAGGTGCTGCTACCGAAGACGCCAGTAACCATCGTGGGAGCTTACCGAAGACGTATTCTTGTGTTCACCACACAACAGTACATATGGCAAGGATTCAACTGCCAAGTGGATAGCCTAGTGGGGAACATTCTCCATAGCTATAGCCTATTGAAGATACAGTAACAGTGAAGAATGCATGATTGCACACTTTCTTCTCAAAAAGAAATAAAATAAGCCGAAACATAATCTTTTAATTTGAGAATGGTGTTAGGACAAAAAAGCTGCTAAACGAGGTTGCACACTTCAATAATGTTCTATACCGTTATTAATTTACTTATTTTAATTCATGGTGTCGCCACTCCACTGTGATTTTATCACAAATTTAAGGAAAGTCCAAGTCACCCCCAAAACTTAGGGTCATGCTCTTAGATGTGTCGACGGAAAAAGACAATTATGGGTTAGTGGAAGAAATTTTCGCCAACTTAACAATTGCTACAAAATTTGTGACAGTTTCACATCACTAAAAAAATTATGATGGTGTTGCAGCAACCAAGCTAACAGTGTTAGAATACAACTGAAGCTAAAGACCAAAATACATTAAATTTGCTCGTCCAATGACTAAAACTTACAATTTTAACGTATAGCATCAAAACAGTAAAGTTCAGATAGATATGGACACCAAATGAATAATTAAACTTTTTTTAAAGATAAAGACTTGTTACATATTATCTGTAAATATTAGAGTACACAATTTAAAAAAAATAATGATATTCATATTATTTTTTATGTAAAATATATTAAAATAATAAAAAAATAAAAAAATTCTTAACATTACTAATGTTTAAATTTCTTCTTATCTTGTCTTTGTACATGAAGAAAAGAAAGCAAAAAGAGGAAAAAGAAACTACAATCTCAGGAACCTTGTTCTCGTGACCTTCACCAAGAGAATAAACCACAGATATTCAGGAGCCTGGTGAATCCAATGCAACCTCTCACCCGATTTAGGACCCAACATAGACGTAAAATCCACACTTCTGTTACCTTTGCGCAATGAATGGCGAATAACAATGCGCCAAGATCGATTGATGACTTCTTTAATAGCAGCAACGATAGTAGAGTAATGATGACACATCCACAGGAGCATTCACAAGGGAGAACTTAATGTGTCATCGAATTAATCCCTTAAATATTCATTTGTGTCACAATTTCAATCCTTATTGGAGCATATAGTGTAGTATGAGTTAGTTAATTTGTTACCGCTCATGCAGTTAGCTTGTTATTTATCTTGACATTGTATAAATACCTCTCATCTGTACTCATTCATTGAATAATAATACAATCAGTTTTGTTTCTTCTCTCATATGAGCTTCATCATGAGTCTTTCAATCCTTGTCAAAATGTGCCAAGAAATTTATTGTAACAAATAACAAGAGACAACTAAAATTTATTATAAATAAATGAAAAAAGAGGTTGCCGCCAATTTTAAATTAAGAAAAACTTTAAAGCTTTTTTTTATTTTGAAAATGGATATTAGCTACGATAGTTTAATTGTGCGCATAAAAAAGTGAAAATAGTTCTGTTGTAGTTCTGATAAACTTATTAAGAAAACAATTACCTTTTAATTAATTATATAATTTGATAACTAAATGTTTATTTTAGCATTAAAAATGTGAATAAAATTAAACAAGATAAAATAATTTGAGAAAAAGAAATTATATAGCTTGACGGAAGAATTCATGTTTCAACAGATATCTCGATACATTAAAATACTTAAGTCACGTCACTCTGAAGAAATGATTATTTGATTGATTGATTTCAATTTCACATTATTGTGTGCTTGCTTGATTTTAAAATTGATTAATTAATTGATTTTAATTTCAAAACTTAAAAAGTAAGTCTAATTATAGAAAATAAACTTAGCGATTAAAAATTTATATCACCGATCGCCGTTGTTTAGGTAACCTAAAATAAAATGACTTTTTGTCAAAAATAATATTTAAAATAACTATTTATTAAAATAATATTAAAAAAAATTATTAATGTCAGGCAGTTTTAAATTCATCAGATCTGATGTAGAGGGAAGAGTCTCGTGTTAACTGAGGAATCCAGATTCCCTACAGTCAGTAAAATCACGCATTGATGCAGTCGGCTATTTGTACCCGTCGAATGAAAATTGGACGGTTGTCATTGTATCTGGATAAATCATATTTAAAACAATATTTAAGATCTGAGCCTCCGATCTCCATCCAATGGTTGTAAAGCCCTGACTGCGTGAATGCACGCAATTTTTGATTGCGCCAAATCCATTTTCATTAACTGAGACACCTCTTCGGAAGGCGTCATTATTATTATTTTTTTAAAATTAAGATAGCAGATTCCTGTAGTCGGGGTGGAGACAGGCTTCAATTAAATGCAACATGGAATTGGCTTAGAAAGACAAAAAAGCTTTAGAATGGGCCTAAGTAAATTAAGTCAGACCAATTGATCAACAAAGATTTTTGGTTGGATTTGGCTTTGTATATAGTGACAATACAAAACTAATGTTATGTTTGGTTTAGGAATGAAAGTGAAAGCAAAAAAAAAAAAAAAGGAAAATGAAATAAAGATGAAGGAAAGAAAGTGAGATAATTTTATAGGTTGTTTGATTGTGTAAAAAGTGGAAGAAAAAAGATATGTATATAAAATAAAGGTATTTTTGTCTTTGAACCCTTGTTTTCCAAAGTGGAAAGAAAGAATAATTAAGTGGGACTTGCTTTTTCTTTTCTTTTCTTCTTTCTCTATATATCATACCAAACAAGGGAAAGAATAAATTTTTACATTTTTTCTTTCCATCATCTTTCTTTCCTCTCCTTTTCCATCATACCAAACGAAGGATGCCAATGAAAAATTGAAACTGGTGAAGAGGGGAGAAACATAAGAGTCAGACCAAAGAAAGCATTTGAACAAGGTGGAAATTAGGTAAGCCACTTGGTGCAATTTCTGCTTGCACCTTAAATTTCATCATTTCTCATTTCTATTATTTCACCATTGCTAATCCATTGTCCATTTTCTGTGCCAGTAAGTTCAAATGCCTTTGCTCCTTTGAGATTCCATATTATGACAGTGCCAAAAGACACTGAAAATTATCAAGGATACTAAGAATCATCCACCATGGTTGTAGGATATATGGTTTGATTAATGTTTCAGTGAATATATCAATTTTGATAGACAATGCTGACAAAAGTAACCAACGATGGGAAGGATGTTGATAGCTACTGACTTATATGTGGATGAGGTGGTTGTCATGTTCAGTAAGTTCTCAGAAAAAAAAATTTGGCTGGAGATTGTTGTTGGAAAGTTAAGGAATTATGGTATTTTGATGCATCTAATGTCTCGCATTTTTTAGGGCCTAGGCTATTTGGTTCATTTGAGTGTGTTCTGTTCTAATTTCTAATAAATTATCTAACTCTCATTTTCCTTGTGTTGTAAGGCTAACTGGCCAAGCACAAAGCCTATAGCACAAAAATGAAGGACATGAAATACAATAAATATCATATATATTGGAAAAGTTTTTCTTGTTTCATTTTTATCAAGCTTCTCTACAATAACAATAACCAAGCCTTATTTATCCTCACAAGGAGGTGAATTACAAGCATATATTGTATGAATTACAAGCCTTATTACATATGAAGCATGGACACCTCTCATGTTTGAAGTGTCGCGGTGTCGAACACGTTTCTGACACTGACACTTACTCAACATGTGTCAAACACTTCTCATGAAGTGTCCAATTTATATATTTTTTTCTATTTTTTTATATTTATCAGTGCTGTTATATTATTTTGATATGGGTTATGTGCTTTCAACCCAGTTTGTAGAAAAAATAAAATAAAAGGCCTAATGTAAACCTTCACAAGTAGAATCAAGCCCAACACTAGCTAAGGGCAAATAGACTCCCAAAACACCACTACAAAAATGGCTTTTTAAATCGGTTTTACAACCGATTTAAATACAGCCGATATAAAAGAAATTAACATTTTAAGCTGTAAAACGAATCGATATAGAAAAACTTTTTAAATCAGTTCTAGAGAGAACCGATTTAAAAAGTAAGACTTTTTATTTAAAAAGTTTCATTTTTTTAAAATACCTTTATTGTTTTCACAGATACAACCAAAACCTGATATAAACAGATATCACAGAAACAGCTAGAGAATTCATTTATCAGAATTCAGAATTCATTTGTCAACCAACAAAACTTCATAACATATTTGAAACATATGAAATAAAAACTACTATTCTTTTCTCTCTAATGACATTCTAAACAAACTATCTATTACTTATTTCAACAAAAAAATTTGCCCAACGTTGACAGATGTCTCGCAAGTCCTCATGCGGGTCCTTATCAATGAATAACTGTAACATAAAAAAATAAGATAAATCATTAGTCAACCACCTACAATAATAAGTATTATTGTAACTTAAAAAAAATTATATTACCTTGTCCCATTAATCCACAATATCTACTGAAACTATGGTCAACATATGTTTCATATACTTATTATTGTAACTTAAAAAAAATTATATTACCTTGTCCCATTAATCCACAATATCTACTGAAACTATGGTCAACATATGTTTCATAACATAATATCCACACTCATAGCTCCTTACTTGTTTGTTAACCTACCAATGAGAATTTTTTTGGAAATGATTGTAAAAACAATTACAAATTGTAATAGAATATACAGTTGTAAATTACTTACATAAGGAAAAAACCGACTAGGCTTCCTCTATAGTGACACGTGCCTACCCGCCAATGTTTGATATCCAATCATGACTCTGATTAAAAAATAGATATACCAGACATGTTATAGGTTTCATAATTATAATATAAAGCATGAATGAAATATATTATAAATAAAGAATTACCTTTCTATTGGTTGTTTCAAATATTTGTTTGGCTTCTTATGCAACGAACACAATAAGTCCACAGTATTGTCCCTAGGACAAATAATTAGCAATTGCCAATGCAAGCTGCATTGCAAAAAGAATATATGTGATGAGATTCAAAAATCATTTAAAATTATTTGGGTAAGAAATAACTTGTACTTACCAATGCAAGTATGGTGCTAGGTAACACCGATTTTGTCCATCATACATCCAATTCTAAATGTAAGCCTGAGAATCTTCATCCTTATTCCTTATCTTTTGAATAGGCAATGGGTCAATAAATCCATATACATTCTCCCAACCCTTTGAGAGACAGAGACGATGCATGTATCTAAAATATACAAATGAACATTAAATATAATATTAAGATGCGTATTTAAGAGATTAACAAATAAATTAAACTTACAGCAACCATAATTGAAGAACTGAGATATTTAGCATATCATTGCCAGTACAAATTTCCAATACATCCTTCGGGGTGATCCACAAGTCTACACCATTAGATCTACCAAGGAATGTCGGTTCCCAATCTATTTGAACAACATTTGTCCCCATACTAAATGCCACTTGCCATAAGCGTGTTATTGAATCAACTTTAGGTTTTGATTTTTTGGGTGGAACATCTTTTTGAGACATTAAACATCCTATAAAAAAATTAAATACAAAATAAGGTTATAAAATACATTCAAGTTATTTTAATTTGTAATAGAAAAAAAATATTTAAGATGACTTATGAATATACCTTGACTGATGTGACCTTTATAAGTTGTTTTAGCCATTGAATGAACTGTTTAGGTGCTTGTCCAACAGTCTGAACCTCCTCAGTGGGTACAGGAACTTGAGCATATACATCCCATATTTTTTCAACGACCACCCTTGCCATATCATCCTCAACAATCATGTGGTGTATGGTAGGCCCCAAGTTATATACTCTCCCAAAGACCACTAAATGAATAGGCTCTCCATCAACATATAACTAACACTGCTCATGGATATCAGTGTTAGTCTCCTCCCTAGAAGGATCAGCACAACTTCCCTTTGTGCTAATATGTACAGGTGTATGAACTTGTTCTGTTTGGACATTTGTATTTTGTTGTGAAAGACCCAAAGATGCCAGCTCATCTCTAATCTCCCGTCTCAATTGTTCCTTAAGCTCATTTCTAATCTTTTGCCTGATTCGCTCCACCTCTTCCCTGTTGACAATTCTGGAGTTAGACCCACTACGTGAGGGTGGTCCATAGTAATCACGAATGCCAACACCTCGTCCAGCTGCACGAACCCTACCAAGATGCTCTAGTCTCCCAATAGCCGTTGTTGATATATCCTTACGTCCATGAGGAACAAATGTTCTCTGTGAGGTCTGCTCAATTAGTGAGTCCTACAACATTTCATTCAAGAAATGTGTAAAAAAATATGGCGTATGAAGTTGCAATTATAATTTGAAATCAAAAATGGCTTACAATCTTTTCAGCAACAATGCGTGTCTCATCCGATATATATCCACCCAATTGTAGCGTGCAGGCCACCTTCCATTTATCACTTCATTGCAGTGGTGATGGAGGAGTAATATCTGCAATAGAACCAGATGCTGAGGCTTCCAGTTGATGTTGCCTCGCCTTCTTTGTCATCATCTTTTGCTCAAGCAAATTATATCCCCCACGAGACAATCTGTGGGGGTGGACATTCTTGGATGTAATCACTTGTCCTTTTTTACTCTTCTTCTGCGTATAATAAGACACTATTAAATTGAATAAAGATTAATCAAATATTGTTGTATGATTAGAAAAATATGATTGCAACTAAACCTAGAAGACAAAATCCTCTCGGCTTTTAACAAATTTTGTCCACATTTCCTCATCCAAAAATACATACTTCTCACAAGGAGAAGTGTCTTTCAACTTTCCATATATGTATCTCGTGGTGAGCTGTGTATTAAATGCCCTCCAACGCTCAGCCGTAAGTGAAAGCAACTTCTTTCTAAAGATGGCATTATATGGAACATCGTAAGTCAACTATTAAAAAATTAAATAGTTAATGTGTGATAATAATATGGTTAAAAATAATTTATATATTTAAGATTGTAGAAATAAAATACCGTGATAGTTTGCCATATTTGGTTCTTTACGCTTTCCTCCACATGGTCCCAATCCTCATAGAGGATAAAGACCTTATTCCAAGCAAGAATGTCCACAAAACTAATGAATTTTGTGGCGTTTTCCCCTTCAGGTGCCCCACTAAGCATGTCAAATTGAATTGGTATCAAATGGTCACTAGCTCGACTGAGAGTCAGTTCTTTTAGGCGTGTACCTCATCTATCCCTTTTTTTGGCAGGCTCATAAGATGGGTTACCAGAAGAATCACCCATGACCTGTTTCGAAAAGAAAAAAAATTGTCAGTACCTTCATTGGAGAAGTTTGAAATTTTCAAAGATAAATATAACGATAAAAAGAATTAAACAATATAATAAAAATTATATAATGCCAACAAGAATATACAACATAAACATAAATAAGTTACTAACATTGTCAAGTATGAATGTTTTTTCATATTCCTTCGTGATGATCATCACGTGTGGCATGTACATCATCCACTTCATTTTCATCAATAAAAGTCAGGATTCGTGTTGAGAAAAAAGGAATCTCAATAAAATTGAAATTTGAGTCTTCTTTTTCATGACTAGCATGCACACTTCTTCCTTGGAGAACCACTAACCATCTCTTGTTAGAAGGATCGCTAACATAAAAAACTTGTTTTGCTTGGTATGTCATAATAAAAGGCTTCTCCTTATAACCTACCTTGCTAAGATCGACCAATGTGAACCTTAACTCATCGGTTTGCACCCTGGTGTTAGTGTCAACCCACTTACATTTAAACACAGGTACTGTAAATTTTGTGTAGTTAACTTCCCATAAGTCTTCGATAACTCCAAATTAACACATGGATGCCATACCAGGGTTTTTATCTTTTGAACTAAAGAAGTGCATAGACTCAGCCACAACCATAACCCTGCTGTTTTGCACAGTACTTTTCTCATCCAATGACTTTGTATAGAAGGAGAAGTTGTTGATATCATATCCAGTCCAACATATGACATCAAAGTTAGGTCTATGTGCTAGCCATTTTAATGCCTCAGAAGCATTATCATCATTCACAACTTATTCTTTAAACTAGTTTAAGAATGTTTTGTTATGCTCAGTCAATTGCCATTTCTTCGGCATTTTAGGATTATTTTTCTTGACAATGTTTTTGTGAGTAGAAAAATAAGGTTCAACTTCATTAGTGTTATTCAATATGTAGAAATGTGCTTGCAAAACTTCCTCCCGATTCATTTGTTTAATGTTTACACCTTGAGTACCCTTACCAGAAAATCTTCCCTCATGCCCTACAGGTTCAGCTTGTGACAGGTATTCTGTACAAAACTGAATAGCTTCTTCAGCAATGTACCTCTCAACAATAGATGCTTCTGGATGGTATGGATTCCTACTATACCCTTTTAGGATCTTCATATATCGTTTAACAGGATACATTCACCATAAATAAACCGGACCACAAATTCTAATCTCTCTCACTAGATGCATGATTAAGTGAACCATGATGTCAAAAAATGAAGGAGGAAAATACATCTCGAACTGGCACAATATAATAGCAGCTTCATTGTCCAACTCATCCAACTTCATAGGGTCAATGACTTTGCTACATATGGCATTAAAGAATAGGCACAGTCGCGTAATGGTCTCTTTAACCTTTTTAGGCAATATGTCATGAATAGCCACTAGTAGGAGTTGCTGCATCAAAACATGGCAATCATGCGACTTTAACCCAACTAATTTGAGATCTTTTAGTGACACAAGGCTCTTGATATTTGAAGAGTATCCTTGTGGCACCTTGACTCCCTGTAGACACTTACAAAAACTTGTTTTCTCTTCTCTTGACAAGGCATGACATGTTAGAGGCAAATATGTTCGCTTACCCACTGACTATGGACCTAACTAGAGGCGTATACCCGTCTCAACCAAATCTTGACAAGCATTCAAACCATCATTCATCTTGCCTTTAATGTTCAAAAGAGTGCCAATTACACTATCACACACATTTTTCTCAACATGCATACATCTACACAATGTCTAACATCTAGATCGCACCAGTATGGAAGATCAAAAAATATCGACCTCTTATTCCACAAGGTTTTTCAGTAACTCTCTTGTGGATCTTTCCAAATTGAACGTTGATGTCCTTTACCTGTTCATAAACTTGCTCACCAGTTAAAATGTATGGTGCAATACCATCCTCCTAACATCCATTGAAGGCTTTTTTAAGTCTATGATATGGGTGATTAGGCCTGAGAAATTTCTGATGCCCAGTGTAAAATGTTCTCTTTCCATGTTTTAGTTGTACATAACATGTGTCTTCTTCACAGATAGGACAAGCATTATGCCCCTTAACACTATATCCACTTAAGTTCCCATATTCTGGAAAATCATTGATGGTACAAAACAACATTACACACAATATGAAATTTTCACAACGATAACCATCATACACATGAACACCTTCATACCACAGCATTCTCAAATCTTCAACCAAGGGACGTAAGTAGACATCTATGTCATTTCCTAGCTGTCTTTGGCCTGCAATCATCATAGATAGCATACCATATTTTCGCTTCAAGCACAACCAAGGAGGCGAATTATAAATAATTATAAGAATAGGCCATGAATTGTGCTTAGTGAATAAGTTCCCATAAGGATTCATTCCATCCGTAGCAAGTCCTAGCCTAAGGTTTCTTGCCTCAGTCCCAAAAACTGGAAACAAATGATCAATTTTCTTCCATTGCAGAGAATCTGCAGAATGGCGAAGTTGTCCATCACATTTTCTCTCATCTATATGCTACGTAAGGTTCTTCGTGTCATCTACATTGGCACATAATCACTTAAACCTTGGAATTATTGGAAGATACCATAATACCTTAGCAGGGGGACCCTCCTTTGTGCTCTCATCAATATCATCACCTTTCACTTTATACCGTGATACCCCACACCTGGGACACTTGTGCAACTTTTCAAACTCTTCTCTGTACAATATGCAATCACTAGGACATGCATGTATTTTCTTGTATTCCAATCCCATCGGACACAACACCTTCGTTGCCTCATAGTTACGTCTTGGTAGCGTGTTACCTTTTGGAAGCATTTCATTCAACAACTCAAGCAATTCAGTGAAACTTTTATCACTCCACCCATTTCTTGCCTTGACATTCATTAATCTTAACACCGCTAACAACCATGTGAATTTAGTGCACCCCAAATATAGAGGCTTATCTGCATCACTGCACAAAGTGTCGTACACTTGAGCTCGCTAAAAAGACTCTGGTCCAATATCGCGGATCATGTCCTCTAGTTGATCATCCATAGGTACATCAAATTGATTCGTTTGAGACATACTTGGCATGTCAACAATTCACCATGCTATGTCCATGCTGTATAACTCTTGCAAAAGCCATCACAAAGGAAATGCTCTCATATTTGTTCAAGTTACAATCGTCTCTCATTCAGACAATTAACACAAGGATAATAAAAGAACCCACCACTATCAGGAAGATTTCTTTCAACAAATTGGATAAACTCTTCCACTCCATTTTGATACTCATTAGTTGTGCATTCAGAATTAATCCAACTATGATCCATAACTTCCTTCTATGATCCATATACCATATCTTAATGCATGTAAATCTCACTTTTTAAATACAAGGTGTGGTCCTATCCCATTCAGAAAGTCATTTTTTAAACTTGATTAGTACATATTGGTTTAGTCTCATCTTAAATTTGACAAAATTTTGGCAACATTTCACATTGGTCTCCAAGTACACGAAATGAAAGTGGTGACATCAAGTTCAGCGCAATCAAGTATGCACCCGGAGACATAACACGAAATGAGTAAACCAAAATTTAATCAAATTTATGATGAGATTTAACCATTACGTATTAATAAAGTATAAAAAAATAGATCTTTCTAAACTGTCCAACCGAACAATTCAAGATTCAATACAACAATTACCACTTTAATCATTGTATTGAATCTCAAACGAGAAACTAAGGTTTGCTCATAATGCATAAATTCAATAGAAAAATAAAACACAATTAAGCACACAACATAATGCATATAATTTATACACAAAACCAAATTCAATAACAAAACCAAATGTCAATTTCATGTAATGCAATCCAATCCACAACAAATTAAATCTAATACTCAAGAGTTCATTTATCTCATACAAAATTAGATGACGATGACGTCTGTCTTTGGCACTATATATCATTAATTATAGAACTTTGGGTTTAAAACAAAATATAGTTATATTAATTATACTAGTATTTTAGCCTGTGCATTGCATAGGATAAATGTTTATTTTATATAATTAAAATTTATAATAAATAAATACTCATAAATATACAAACTATATTATAATTGAAATTTATAATAAATAAATATTTAGAACATATAGCTTGTTAAACCATATTTAGTGACAATTAATTAATTGCTAGCATATAATTAAATTAACTTCTTACTTTTATTCTTTTTCATTACTTATTACTAACCTAAAATAATCAATTTCACCTAATTCTATCTTATGTAATATAATCCTCAACACTTAAAATTCTTACCACGTATTTATATAAGTTAATAATTAACTTAAATAATTTATCTTGTTCTTTAAACATTTATAAACTTATAAATATATAAAGAATTACACTTTTCTTATATATATTAATAAACATTTTCAACCATATATAACCTTTATTAATTAATTTCATGTAACAATATAATTAACATAAAAGATTAATTTCAAATTAATATTAAAAATGAACCAAAGAATGAATCAAATAAACTAATATAATTAATGAACCAATATAATTTTAACCAGATTAATTTCACATAATTAATGAACCAAATAAATCAATGTAAACTAATGTAAATCATAATGAACCAAATGAACCAATATAAACATTATAAACCAAATGAAATTAAAAAGTGCAGACCTCCAAACTCAACAATGGAGAACATTCAACAGCAGTAGACATCCACCAACAGCAATGGCGTGAGCTTGCTACAACCAAAGCAAGCTTGGCACCAAGTTCGCACTCCAACGATGGCGATGGTGCAGGCGGGGACAGTGACGAGTCCCACGGCAACAGTGAGGGCGCGCACTATGTCTCCTACTCCTTCTAAAATGCAACGGCGAAATGAGGGGCAGATGGGGAGGAGAAAACTTGCATGGAGGAAATGAGGGGCAAATGGGGAAGAAGAGAGCTTCAATGGAGCAAATGAGGGGCGAATGGAGGACAAGAAAGCTGGAAGGGAGGAAATGGGGAAGGAGAAGGTTGCTGGAAATGAAAAGGAGAGTCGCGCAAAGGCTAAAAAAGCCACTTTTTAAACCGGTTCTACTAGAACCAGTTTAAAAAGTTGGAGCGAATATTATTTTATTTTTAAAATTGACTTTCTAAATCGGTTAGATTTGAACCGATTTAAAAAAGTTTGTTATAATTTCAAAAATGTCACTGCATTTCTTTTTTAAAACCGGTTTGATATTAACCGATTTAAATTCCTGCTTTCAAATCCGTTTCGTATAGTAGTGAAACAAACAAGGTCAATGAATTTTGAACCTTTGCAATGAAACTCGTTCGTGAAAGGGAGACAGCGAAGGTTGCTGTTGGTCCATCCGAGGTTGTGAATGGCCTCGACGTTGAACCTATGGTGGAATGAGTGATGACCGGTGTGGGAGCTTCAGTTTAGTGGCTTAGTTGAATGTGAATGTTTATGAAAAGAGTATAAGAATTTGAAAAGTGAAGCGATGAATGTTCATGTGTAAATATGTTCAGTCAGCATGTAAAAACTAATAGTAGCTAGCAAACGGAGATTGTTACTTGAGTGAAGATGTTGTGCCTGTATGTATTCCCTCTAAGTGAGTGAAACTTGAAGAGGATTTAAGAAGAGATAGATGATGTTGTGTGTGTATCTTCACCCTCAAAGTTTCCAACCCCCCTCTCTAATGCTTGTGTTCCTATTTATAAACTTGTATTGGTTGCACCATCTCTCTCTCTCTTGGATGCACTCTATAGGGTACTCCTTGTATGGGAACAAAAGGCCAAAAAAAAAAAGGAAAGACAAACTGAAAGTCTTGCTTATGCAAACCAAAAATCGAGATGTATACAGAAGATGGATAACGTGCATTGCTGCCTTTTTTATTTTTCTTTTATCTTCTCATTTAATCTCCTAATTATTTCCTTGGAAGTGGACAAAAATTAAATTTGTGGAATTGACACTAAAGGTTACTACACTTTACAAAGTCCAATTTATGGTGTTTGTGTTTTTTCTTTTTCTTTTTTTACTTTAAAATATGAGTAAAAGAAAAAAAGAAGAGAAATTAAAAATACATAAATAAGGTAAAATATGCTATTCACAAATTTTATACAAAGCTTTGATTGAGATAAATGGATATGATGCATGATTATCAACGAAATTTAAATGCAATAAGCTAAACTGGCAAATGAAATGAATATAAAAGCAAGCCAATACAAGGTAAAATACATTAAGAAAAGGAATAGGCAAAATATGGTGTTCACAATTATTAAAAGACCGTAATGTGACTTTAGTCTACTATAAAAAATATCTTCAAGCTGACCTGAGGGAATATCACTCATTTATTGTCTTCCTTGCTACTACTATAAAATATATGTTTCATTTTTGGGCTTACGTTGATTTAAAAAAAAATAAAGTATATGTTAAATATGAATATGATAGAGTTTATTCTTTTGACAGTGTGATAAAATAAAGAAAATGATTTATGGCTTGCAATTGTTTGTATCATTTTCCTATTCAACCAACTGCACCTATAGATATTGGAAACTGCACTAGTGTTGAAAGTGAAGTATTTATTAATGTAACATCTATCTAACAGGCATCAATCACCATATTATATATATGTGGATACTTAAAAATCTAAAACATTTACCAAATTTAATTGATCATTTGCTTCTCACTTTTGACTTGTTGTAGAAACTTAGCCAACTGAGTGATATTGTTGTGGAGCCTTATAGTGACAAGTCACTTTTGACTTGTTATAGGAACTTAGCCAACTCTGTGATATTGTTGTGGAGCTTCATGGTGAAAAGTCTTCTTCAGGCATCATTGGTTGGTATCATAGCCTTTCTTTTGAAAACTTCATCAATACTATTGTGATTTCAATGTTTTCCTGGATGCCAGGATGGCTTACTCCGTGTTAATCTTAGGTGGGGTTCAGTCAACAGTTTTCCTTCCCAGTGATGCAAAGCTATTAGAGGAAGACTTGGAGGTCTTAAAGGTTGGTTATCTTATTCTAGTGAATTCAATGCCAAAAGGAAACGACGCCTACAATTTGCAACAGGCTAATCAGTTCTTTAGATTTTATATTGTACCTTCTTTTCAAAGTCTTTAAATGGTGATGTGCTTCTTGTAGGAATTCTATATATATCTAGAGGTGATGAACTCCCCCATGGTATTGTAAAAATCAGGTTTCACGTGTCTGGTATGTGATCAAGTTGCACAGCTATAAGGTTCGTTCATTTATATCTCAAAGCCATATTTGGTAATGGATTAGTTAGGTATCCAATAGCCCTAGCCATATCATAAGGTTATGTTGGGTGTTAATGATAGTGTTCTTTTTTCTATGTTTTGTTGTCAAATTCATCATTACATTTAAATTCATCATTATATTTTATTACAACAATAATAAAAGCCTTATCTGACTAGTGAGCTCTTATATCAACAAATTTTAGGTTGGCTGGTGATGGCCTCATATAATCTTTATCCTTTATTTGAGCTTGGAATCAGCTATAATTTATTAATGATAAAAATATTTTCTTGCAACAATCATTCCTCAAAAAACATGTAATAATCTGTATATTTTGCAAACACTGAGAGTTGATTGAAGACTTAAAATCTGTTAGTGGCATGGAAATGCAAGGTGGCAAAAGCAAACTAGGAACTGATTCCAAAACTCTAATAAGAATATTATGCCACAAAAGTGACCTAGAAGCCTCTCAATTTCTGAAGAAACAATTCAAAGTACTTTGTTCTTTTACTTAGAGGAATGGGTACAACAAAAGAGAAGCAACAAAATTTTCATTTTGGTGCTATTGCTACTAATGTGCCATTTTTTTTTGGAATTATTAAAAATACCTTATTAGTGTATAATTATGGGGCATAAGACTGATTTTTTTCCTTTTTGGTTTTTAAATCTAACTACAGTGCTGTTGATCTTCATTTGTAAAATCTCTTTCAAGTATGTACATATACACATCAATGCTATATGTTACACATCATATACACTCATATCAAGAGTCAAATAAGCAATATAGCACATATTCCACATCTCGTACATCAAGACCACACAAGACACTTCATAACATAATCATTACTAAATAATCATAATCATATCAACCACTGGTTAGTCATTTGCCATGCATGCAATATATGTCTCATCACTAGTCAGTCATTAATCCCTCATTCATGATATGAGGATGCATAGGTACCCATTTACACACCTAAATTAGGTGTAACTCTAAGGCACAGATAGTACAACATGCATGAGTCTCTAAGTAGTTCACCAGAATATACTAGAGTTCAATACCAGGACTTTCTAGACTTCAACCAGACTACCACGTAGCACATCAGATAAATATGTGTGGAGCTCCTAATGGTTTACTAGAATTTTCCAGAGTTCAACACTAGGACTAACTGGAGTTCAACCAGATTACCACATAGCACATCAAATAAATATATGTGGAGCTCCTAATGGTTTACTAGAATTTTCTAGACTTCAATACTGGGATTACCTAGAGTTGAATCAAACTACCACCCAGTACTTATACAAGCTCATGTGAGGCCCCTATAGTTCAATGTGATTTAGTCGGAGTTCAACCGGACCATATTGTTAGAACACACACACTGAATACACACTTTGAAAAATAGAGAACAAAAATTTTATTTTATCACTGCTGTCCACATATACAACATTACTATTTATAGTACACAGTAATAAGTAGTTAGTTAACAACCCCATTAACTACCTAACTAACATAGCCACTAACTGAATTATCTACAACACTCCCCCTTAATTCATACAGACTGCACCCCTATCATGTTTCTATTCAACTTGAATTGGTCAGCCTTAAGAGGCTTTGTTAAAATATCAGCCGCTTGTTCATCTGTACTGTAGTATTTCAACTTTAGCTTCCCCCTACTGATTTGATCTCTTAGGTAGTGGAATCTTGTCTCAATATGCTTACTCCTTCCATGAGCACCAGGGTGTTTAGCCAAGCTTATAGCTGACTTATTGTCTATTAGCAGCTTCATAGGCTCTTCTCTTCTAATCTTCATTTTTGACGTCAAGTTTTCAAGCCACAAGGCTTGATAAGCTGCCATTAAGGCTACAATGTATTCAGCCTCACATGAGGACAATGCCACCACTGACTCCTTCTTAGAACACCATGGAATAGGTGCTCCACACATTATAAACACATACCCTACTGTACTCTTTTTATCATTTTTATCACCATACCAATCTGAGTCACAATAGCCAAGTACTTCATCAGAAACATTTCTGCCATGGTTTGAGAACAGCAACCCATAGTCCAAAGTGCCCTTCACATATCTCAATATCCTCTTGGTTGCAAGCAAATGAGAAAGTCTTAGATGATCCATAAATCTACTAATTAGCCCCACTCGATAAGCTATGTCAAGCCTGCTACTACACAAAAATCTCAATGAGCCAACAATATGTTTGTACAAGGTTGAATCAAATGACTTGTCACTTCCTTCCTTCTCCAACCTTGTGCCACAATTAACTAGTGTTTGGACAGAATTACAATTCAGCATGTGAAATCTTTTCAATATGTCAGTTGCATACCTTTTTTGATACATGAAAACTCCATCACATGTAGTGACAAATTCCATCCCCAAAAAATATGATAACAATCCCAGATCTGTCATCTTAAACTCCAACATTATTCTCCTTTTTAAATCATCAATTTCTGCTGCATTGCTCTTGGTAACCAATAGGTCATCTAAATATAGGCAGACAATAATTAAATCACCTGTAGTAGCTCTCACATATACTCCATATTCTGTTGTACACTTGCTGAAACCCAGCTGCAAAAGGAAGTAATCTATTCTTCTATTCCAAGTCTGAGGGACTTGCTTTAGCCAATATCAAGCCTTCTTCAATTTATACACCTTGTTTTCATGTCCTGTCACTTCAAAACTAGGAGGTTGACATATGTAAACCTCCTTCTCTAACGGCCCATTTAGAAAGGCTAACTTTACATCAAGTTGATGTAATGACCATCCTCTAAAAGTGGCTGTAGTAACCACTAGTCTGTTGGTTTCAATTCTGGCTACAAGTGCAAATACTTCATTGTAATCCAAACCAGACTTTTACAAGAACCCTTTTGCAACCAGCCTAGCCTTGTATTTTGCAACTTCTCTGGTTGGTTTTACCTTCACTTTATAGACCCATTTCACTCCAATAGGCCTTTTGTTGTGAAGTAGCATGACTAACTCCCACATGTGGTTTTTCTTTATAGTCCTCGAGTCTTCTTTCATAGCTACCTTCCATTTAGGTTCCTTGATTGCTTGCTCAAAAGACACTGGTTCTATTTCAGCCAGTAGAGCAAAATGCAATATGTCCCCTTCTTCAGTCAGCGCAAAGTCAAGAATAGATGTATAATCTCCAAACCTTTGAGGTGGCTGTCTAGTTCTTTGAAGTTTATATGCCTGAATCTAAACTATTTCAACACAATTTTTAGATTGCACATCAAGCTAAATTGGTACAGTCACTTTATCACTTTTAGCTATAGCATACCAACTCCAACCTTTACAACAACATCTCTGCTCAACACTATCTTTTTACTAATAGGATTGTACAGTTTGTATGCACCAGTTGAATGGTACCCAAGAAACACCATTAGCTTTCCCTTATCATCCAACTTCTTTCTTCTTTCATTTGGCACATGTCTAAAACAAAGAGAACCAAATACTAAAAGATGACTTACTTTAGGTTTTCTTCCTAACCATGCTTCTTCAGGAGTCACATCATGTAGGCTCTTAGTTGAACTTCTATTTAGAATGTAGGCTACTGTGGATACAGCTTCTCCCCAAAACTACTTTGGCATATTCTTACTTTTAAACATACATCTAGCCATGTTCATCAAAGTTCTATTCCTCCTTTCAGCTTTTCCATTATATTGAGGGGTACATGGAGTAGTAACTTCATGAACTATTCCTTCCTTATCAAAATAGAAATAAAAATCATTTGAGGTGTATTCACCACTCATATCTATTCTAGGGGCCTTGATGGATCGCGTACATTACTTCTCCACCATTGCCTTGAACCTTGTAAACACCTCAAATGCCTCTCTTTTTCTTTTAATCAAATAAACCCCCAACTTCCTTGTAAAGTAATCAACAAAGGAAATGAAATAGTGATTACCTCCAAGGGAAATTGACTCCATTGGACCACACACATCTGAATAGACAACTTCCAATGGTGCTTTTGTCGTTGGAATGTTGGACTTGAAGGAATTTCTGGTTTGCTTGGTCATGAGACACCCTTCACATAACTCCTTTGGTTGCTTTATAGAGGGCAAACCATGCATCATCCCTTTCTTTTTAGTAAACTCAGGCTCCTAAAATTCAGATGCCCAAATCTTATATGCCATAGCCAATTTTGATCTTCCATAGCAACTATAAGATAATGACTTTCACCAATCTGAATTCCAGATTTAAAGGTTTTGTTATTTGATAAAATCAGCTTTCTCTTGCTGTCATACACCATCATATTATGCTCCATGGTCATGAAATAGCCTTTCACCAATAACTAGCCAAGGCTTAACAGATTGTTCTTCATTTGTGGCACATAAAGAACATCTGTTATGAATGACTACTTTCCATCTTTTCTTTGAATCAGAACTTTGCCCATCCCTTTAGTTGTTACAGTGCTATTATTAGCAAACTTCACCATTATTTTGACATTTTCATCAAGATTAACAAACCACCCTTTATTCCCAGTTATGTGGTTTAAACATCTAGTGTCCAAATACTAGTAATCAGATTTGGTACAATCTGGTGTTGTCACCATTAAAAGGACATGATCTGAATCAGAATCATCACTATCCCCTTGAGCCATTTGAGCTTCATCCTCCTTTACTTGCTTTCATTTTTTGCTAGAGCACTCATCTGCAAAGTGTCCCCATCCTTGACAAGCATAACACTGTATATTTCTCTTGTCAAATTTTCTCCGCCCTCCTCTGTTTTGATCACCTCCTTTCTTGCTGAATTTTCCATGTCCTCCATTATTCTTGTGGTTGTCACCACCAGAGTTCTTACTTTGGCCTTCACTAGAATCTTTCAATCTGTTCTTTCATTTTCCCGTCTTGTTTTTGCTACCACCACTGTCGTTTCTTCAAAAGGCTTTTGCTTGCAAAGCTTGAACAGCAACTCTCTCACCACTTCTCTCAAGAAGCCTCTGTTCATGTGCTTCAAGAGAATTCTATAGCTCTTCCACCCTCATTTTTTCAAGATCCCTTCATTCCTCAATTGCCACCACAATATGGTCAAACCGGGGAGTCAAAGTCCTTAAAACCCTATCCACTATTTGCTAATCTGAAAACTTATCACTGCAAGCCTTCATTGAGTTGACCAGCATTTAAATTATGGTGAAGTAATCCCCTACTGATTTTTGATCAGTCATTGACAGCAACTCATATTCTCTACGAAGGACTGAAGATTCAGTTTCTTGATTTTATCAGCACCTCTATATGACTTGTTTAGAATATCCTAGGCCTCCTTTGCTGAATTTGTTGAAGCTATCTTCTCAAAGTTGGCAGAACCACACATTGATGAATTAAGAAGAGAGCTTTGCTGTCTTTCTTCTGGACTCCTTGTAAACTGCCCTCTACTCCTCTATAGCACCTTCCTCCACTTCTTGAATACCATTCTTTACAATTTCCAACACTTCTTGGAAACCAAAGATGACACCCATCTTGATACACCATTGCTCAAAGTTCTTGCCATCAAAAACAGACAAGTTGGCAGGGAAAGACCCATTAAAACCAGCCATGATTCACGCTTTGAATCCTTAAAAAAAGAACCACACCAAAAAGATGCGCATACAGATAGAAAACCCACACAAGAAAGGATTTCTTACATTGCAAAAAGCCTCACAGGCTGGCGGGTTTCACATACACAGATCCATGATCAAGATAGCTCTAGATACCAATTGTTAGAACACACACACTGAATACACACTTAGAAAAATAGAGAACAAAAATTTTATTTTATCACTGCTGTCTACATATACAGCATTACTATTTATAATACATAGTAATAAGTGGTTAGTTAACAACCCATTAACTACCTAACTAACATAACCACTAACTGAATTATCTACAACACTCATCACATAGCCTAAGCAATGCCATCTCTGTTTCAGTATCACGCATATGATGTATGAGCAAATTATGTCTCTTCCTCTTTATTGTTTGGTGAGATGGATTCCACACAGTTATCCATCAACATAAACTCACGTTATACTCTTTGTCACCTTGTTCTCACACTCAATGTGCCCCACTTCAATTTACTTGAAAAGAGGTCTTAAAGATCAAATACTATAACTTGCTTCAAAAACTAAACAAGTATAAGACTTAAGAACTAACTTTAGGCTTTTGTAATAAAAATAGTCTTTTAAGTGCTTTTTGGGAAAAAAGGTCTCGTCCTAATATTGATAAGAATACCTTTAGAACACCTTCACTTACTAAAATCTCAAGAAAAACATTTAAATTAGGTATAATCAAGTTGTATCAAATCAACCATTGAATAGTAGGTATTATACATGATAAACCTAATGAAACTCAAAATTGTAACATAATTTGAGTAATTAAGCAATTTCACTTAACGCAATGATCCCTTCCTAACTTGGAGCGTTGTTTAATATTTAATTAAAAATACTTAGACATTTTTCTAAAATGCCATTTTAAGTAGAAATGACCCTCAAATTGTATAGATTGAAATTTCCATTTTCACAAAATTTTCACGAAACTTTAACATACCTAACTTTCACAAAGATAGAACCCAATTCAAGATCAAGAAAATTCTGAACAATTTAAGAAGGAAAATGATTCTAAATTGAAAACTTTGAATCTAGGGCATTCTAAAATTTTAATTCTGTGATTTTAGTCCCCCCAAATTTTAAAATTCTACAATTTTGATGCAATTGTTAAATGTTCATTTGTTAACTATTAATGTCTCAACGTTGACTATGACGTGACATTAGTTTATTAAATATTATCTGCCACGTATTCAATTTAATGCCACATTATAGTTAACATCAAGGCATTAACAATTAACAGATGAATATTTAACAGTTCAATCAAAATTGCAGATTTTTAAAATTTGGAAAACTAAAATCACAAAATTAAAAATAGGTGCGAAGTATTTATTGGCTTTGTCAATGACTAATTTCTACCGAAGAATTTGGCTAACCTCTTTTAATGAGATATCTTCTCCTAAACACATTCTTTTCATCCACAAAACTCAAACCCAAGACCTTACTGAATTAACATAATATTAGTAAATTAAAGGTTAAGCTATTGAGTAGGTCCTTGAACTTTTAGGTAATTTTTAATTAGATCCTTGTACTATTTTTTTTAATTGAGTCCTTAATCTTTTGAATATTTTTTTTTTAATTTGGTCCCTAGGGAAAAATGGCAATTAGACGAAAGTTAATCCCAAGGACTCAATTAAAAAAATTTGAGATTAAAGACTCAATTAAAAAAAAATAGTATAGAAGCCTAATTAAAAATTACCTAAAAATTCAGAATCTACGAAATAATTTAACCTTTAAATTAATAGGAGTATATTTTGCATTTACTAAATATGTTCAGAGTAAAGTTTATTTTAATCATCCTCTAGTTAAGAATAAGAATGAGGATAATAACATTAATAATATTAAAGATAATAATAATGGGTTGAATGATGAATTAAAATAATTATATGACAGTAACTTAAATATTTTCTTAAATTTGATTGAATAACTCCACTAGTAATGATATTTTATCAATAATCGATACACAAAATAATAATAATATAATAATAATTCTCTAATTAAGACAAAATAATAAAATTTCCATGCAATTAATAAAAATGCTAACAAAATAATAATAATAATAATAATAATAATAATAATTTACATACTACCACTACAACTGACAAAAAATGTTCTCTCTCAATCATTTCAAACTACCCTCTTTTTATTTTTATTTCTATATTTGATCTTAACTATTCATCCCTCTCAATCTACTCTCTTCTTTTTATCTTTAAATTGAATTTCAAGAATTTTTTTAAAGAAATTATCAAAATTAAAAATACTTTATTTCACAATTTAAATTATTCATTATAAATCTAAAATATAATTTATATATTTGAATATATTTATTCATTATAAATTTTAATTTTAATAAAATTTATACAATGCAAAATATTTATTTTTTTATAAATTTTTATTATATAAAAATAAATATTATCTTATGAAACATATACAATAAAATTATAGTTTAGACTGAGAATGCCTGGGCATCAGATACATGATACGAATCCGATGTCCGATACGTGGGGCACATTGCATGTATATTGCCATTAGTGGTTCAGTGATTAATTTAATAGCAAGGAGACAAATGCAAAGAAATCCGCGGGTTCTCATCGTGCATCTCGTGCTGTTAATTATAAAAATCAATTGTACAATGATTATATATATAAGGTAAAGATTCGTTAACACCAGGTGTCAAAGTTAGTCAAATTATACCTTCAATAATTTTTTGTAGAATGTAAATTTGATCAATCCAACCATTGAATTTGATGTTTTTATTAATTAGATTAAGTATACAAAATTTTACACAATTCTAAAATTATCCAGTAATTCATCGCATTACTTTATTTTAATGTATATTAAAAAATTAAAATATATGTAAATATTTAATGTTAGATGATATATCTAAAAAATTTCAAATTATGTGAAATTTGATGTATATAATCATGAAGATAATATCATACAATTCAATGATTAGATTGGTTAAATTTGTATTTTACAAAAAGTTATTGAAAATATAATTTGATTAACTTTGATACCTGATGTCAACAATATTAGCCCATATATATATATATAACATTTTAATTTTCAATTTCTGGCTTCCTATAACCTCTTCAGGAAATAAAAAAAAAATGTTGCTAGAAGATTCAAGGTTCATCCTTTTCAAACTATCACTTTAACTTGACAACATAATTATTAATATTATTATTATATATTATCTTTGCTTTCCAATGATAGATTTCATTAGTTAAATTCGTATTTGACAGTGCACACAATTATTCGCACTAAATAAAATAAGGAAAATGGAACAAATCTGAAGATTGCAGTTATGGCATTCAGTGTCCATCTTCTCTCTGGTATTTTACTGATTCTTATCCCAGCAACAATCATTATAGAAGGTGCAACGTTGTTCACTGATGATATTAGGAGTACATCCCTGAACTGGAGCAGTTTCCCAGAAGGTTTTATTTTTGGGAAAGCTTCATCTGCTTTCCAGGTATTCCCAAATTTTCCAATAATCTTTAACTTTAAAAGATGCTTAATTACCATATGTACCAGATGCTATATTGATATATATGCACCAACTCCAGTACGAAGGTGCAGCAAATGTTGGTGACAGAGGACCAAGTATATGGGATACATACACTCATAATTACCCAGGTATTTTTTATTTTTTCTTTCCTATACGGTCAATGTTCAGTATAAAACTTGTCTAAACTACAACTATATATATATATATATATATATATATATATATATATATATAAAGAGTGCACACATATCTAGAAAATACACCACTTATTTCATTTTATGTGTCACTTTTTTGTATCTACAAGTGTATGAGTTTAATTTGGCTGTGTAAGTGTGTGTAAGACATGTATCTAGTCAGGAAGTGAGGAGTTAATTTTCTTTTTATATAACCGTAAATAAATGGTCAAAATTATTTTGCTTGAATCTAATTTTAACTATTGATTTATTTTTTTGTATTTATAATGGCTGCAACAAGGTTTGAACTTAAAAGTTTGTACAAACTATATATCTGAACCTCACAACAAGGCTAGTGGGTTCTAATTTTAACTATTGATTTTAGTATATGATTCAGATTATAGGGAAAGGAGAGAGAAGGAAGGGGAGGGGAGACTTTGCTATATGACCAATTTTAAGTTTAACACATCAGTTATGTTAATTAATTGCATGGCACGGGTTCAAAACTCACTTATGAAATGTAGTTGTTGTGGCAAAAGGCGAGGGTGAAATGGCTAAAAGAAAGGGATGCTAATTCTAAATACTTTTATGGGTGTATAATTAAGAGGCGGAGGAATACTGAGATATTGTGTCTTGAATTTGACGGAGTGTGAGTTGAGGGGGTGGTTCACTTAAAGAATGACATCAGGAGGCACTTCCAAGGTCATTTTCAAAAGAGGTAAATGAAGAGACCAATGATGGAGCAGTTGGAGTTTAAACAACTTCCGTCAAAGGCTAATAGTGCATTAATCTCTTCTTTTTCTGAGGCAGAGATTAAGGATGCTGTGTGGGATTGTGAAAGCTCCAAGAGTCCAGGACCTGATGGTGTTAGTTTTACATTCATTAAAGATGTTTGGGTGGATATTAAGCCGGAATTTGTGGCTTTTTTATCAGAGTTCCATGACAATGGTAGATTGGTGAGGGGGTCTAACAGCTTTTTTATAGTGTTATTTCCTAAGAGATATAATCCCCAAAAAATAGAACATTACAGACCGATATCTCTCATTGGTTGCATATATAAGGTATTGGCTAAGTTGTTGGCAAATAGGATGAGAAAGGCTATGCATTATGTGATTTCAGAAACTTAAACAACATTTGTGAAAGGGCAACAAACTTTAGATGGAATTCTTATAGCCAATGAGCTTGTTGATGAGACCAAGAAGAGACAGAAGAAGGTGATTTTGTTTAAAGTGGACGTCGAGAAGGCTTACGACTTAGTATGTTGGGATTACCTTGATTATGTCATGGATAGGATGAGTTTCCCTAACAAGTGGAGGAGGTGGATATCAGAGTGCTTTTCAATAGCAAGGATTTCGGTGCTCGTAAACGAAGATCCAATTGAAAAGTTTGGTGTTGGTAGGGGTTTAAGGCAAGGCGATCCTCCATCTCTTTTCCTATTTCTCATTGCAGCTGAGGGTTTTATTGTCATGCTTAACAATGTTGTAAGCTATAATGAATTCAATGGGTACAAGTTTGGGGACAAGGGGCTCGCTTATTCTCACCTACAATTTGCTGATGACATACTAATAGTGGGGAGGCCAAGAAGCAGAATACTTGGATCATTAAGGCTATCCTCCAACTTTTTGAATTGATCTCGAGATTAAAAGTAAATTTTCACAAGAGTCAGGTGATAGGGGTAATGTTGAGGATGGGCGGCTGCATAGGGCATCCCTGGCCCTAAATTATAAATGTGGTAGCATCCTTTTGAAGTACCTGGGCTTACCCATTGCGGCAAATTTTAAGAAGGTTTCAACTTGGAAGCCAGTGACTGAAAAGGTTAGACAACGTTTATCATCATGGCAAAGCAAACACTTGTCTTTTGGTGGGCGTATTGTATTCTTGAAGTCAGTCTTGATTTCCCTTCCTACGTACTTTCTTTCTTTCTTTGAGGCACCATTAGGTATTATATCAATGATTGACTCTTATTTTAGGCAATTTTTATAGGGAGGGAGTGAGGAAAAACAGAGAGTTCATTGGGTTGCTTGGGAGAGAGTGTGTAGAGACAAAGAGCAAGGGGGGTTAGGCATTAAGAATTTGTTAGCTTTTAACTATGCACTTCTAGGTAAATGGAAATGGAGGTTGAAGAATGAAAAGGAATCATTATGGATTAAGGCTTTGATAAATAAATATGGAGGGGTGGGAGGTAAAATGAGTAGGAGAGGGAAGGTGATGTCACAATGGTGGAAGGAGATTAATAAATTAGACAAACCTAGGAGTGGATTGAATGTTAATTGGTGGAAAGGAGCTTTCACAAGAGAGATAAGTAGGGGGCACAAGTTTTTGGTCAGACCCTTGGTTGGAAGGACGTTTACTATGTGAACAATATGAGCGTTTATACACATTAGTGACTCATAAGGAGGGTACTGTAACGGATAGTGGCAGTTGGGTGGATGGTGAGTGGCAGCGAAAGGTGGAGTGAAGGAGGGAGTTATTTCAAGGGAGTGGGAGTTGTACAACTAATTATTAGAGACTTGGCAGGCGGTTTCTATTGTGGTAACAGGCATTGATAAATGGGTTTGGAAAGCAGATTCTACAGGTGAATACACTATGGGGTAAATGATCCGTTTTATAAGGCTCTATGGAAAAGAATTGTTCCGTTGAAGGTGGCTGGATTGGTGTGTAAGGTGTCTTTGAACCATTTACCAAGTCAGGAGAATCTGGTGTGAAGAAACATCACAGTAGGCTCTGACATTTTCTGTTAAGCATGCCAATCTTATGTGGAGAGAGTCTCTCACATATTTTTCCAATGCCCGGTGTTATCAGCATTGTGGGGAGAATGTTTTAGGTGGCTTGGATTTTCAACAGTTAGTATTCTGACTGTCAAGTGCATTTTGATCAATTCTTGGGTCTGCTTGACTGTAATAAAGTCACCAAGGATAGGTGGCAATGCATCTAGTTCTTGGTCATATGGATTATATGGTCAACTTGAAACAACCACATTTTTAAGTCAACTCCTATTGTATTAAAGGCTATGATGGAATGAGTCAAGCAAGACAGTTGTTGTGACAGAGTTCAACTCCTATTGCCTAGGGATGCATTTTATGGTGTATCAGGCAAGTCAGTTGTTGTGACAGAGTTCAACTGTTCTGAAATTTTGGCACCTTAAGAATTCATGTGTCAATGTTATTGTTGCTGTTTCACAATGTTCCTACGTGCTGGTTGCAAGTGGCATTTTGGTGCTGTCTCAAATGTAAGCCAAGTTGGATGATGTTGCAGTTGTAGACTTGTCTCTTCGATCAAGTCTTGGTGTAGGGATTTTTTTTCCACAGTAGAACACATAATTGCAGTTTAGGCCAGGTTGCATATAAGCCGCACTTTAAAATGCACTGTTGGTCACTCAAATGGGATGTCACGAGCTGAAAGAATTCATAGATGCAGGTTGCAAGAGACATGTCGGCAAGGACAAGTTACTTGGTCTTTTGGATTGTGCTATTGTCCACATCTAACATCCGCAAGTGGACTTTTTAACGGATGCTTTGGTGATTTTCTTCAAATGATGGCCTTCGTGGATCACTATGTTGAGTGTATTTTGCTTGTTTGGTTTATCTCCAACATGCATTTGTTTTTACATATGACTATAAGTTGGTTATTCTCAGTATTTCAAATTTGACTTCGTAATTGGCAGGGCATGTTTGTTATCTCGTCTACACCAGGGGCTAGATATCTTTTTAAGTGCTAATATAGTGCAATTCATATCTCTTATAGCAAATAATTAATTAAAATCTATTTAGGTAAACAAACTTTAATATTTACTTTGTTTATCATTATCTAGGAATGATTTTCGAGACTATGTTGAGCTTTGTTTTAAGGAATTTGGAGACAGGGTGAAGTATTGGGTTACATTAAATGAACCATGGACCTTTAGCAAATATGACTATGCTGATGGCATTTCAGCACCTAGAAGATGTTCATCTTGGCAGAACTTAGATTGTCCTAGTGGTGATTCAACCATTGAGCCCTATATAGTGACTCACAATCAATTACTTGCTCATGCAACTGTTGTCAATGTCTATAAGACTAAGTACCAGGTTAATTATATATTTGTATTTTGAAAATTTAATTAAAAAAGTGTATGGACTTCCTTATTTAATTAAGAGTCATAATATATTAACCCTAAACTTAATTTTTCCTTTTAATTTTTCCTTCATGTATATAGGAATGTCAAAAGGGTATGATAGGGATATCACTACCATGTCACTGGATAGTGCCACTCTATGATACAAAGATGGATCGTCATGCTGCACAAAGAGCCCTTGATTTTATGATTGGATGGTAACTACTTTATGAATTTAAAATCTTATGTAGAACTCAACTAGAGTATCATAGTCATCAACCTTTACTAGAAGAGACCTAATCATAAACTAGTGTATCTTATTTTGTCATTTTCAGTCAATATAATAATATTTTGCTGAATTGTAGAAGAAAGATTTTAAATAGTCAAACAATGATGCATGATATAATATGTTTTCCACATAATAGTTTAATTGGGGAATGTATGTGAATGTGTGTGTATACTTAAAGAGAAGCCTGAATCTACATCCACAATCTTAATGCAATGCTGTCGAGAAATAACAATAGAAAGAAAACTACTTTTTATTTTATGACTAGGCATACTCATAAATGGTCTAATTAATTGGACAAAAACTTGTATAGTGAGGTCAAATAAGAGCATGGAACTTCTTATAATCAGTACTAAGTGAGAAGTCCAATCCATCACAGGTTATTCAGATAAAAATCCAATAATAAATATTCATTATTTAGTCAAATGCTATGATTAAACTAATAATATTTCTATAATTAATTTATGTTAATCTACAAAAAAATAATCCAATATATTTGTCTAAAGAGCTTATCTAAATATTGTATTATAGGTTTATGGAGCCATTAACAATTGGAGAATACCCCATTCCATTCGATCTTTGGTAAGGAGCCGATTACCAAAGTTCTCTACCTATCAGATCAGGCTTGTAAGAAGGTCCTTTGATGTTATTGGAATAAACTACTATACTTCCTATTATGCTACTACTGCACCTGTATTAATTGAAGCAAGGCCTAGCTATCTCACAGATTCTCTTGTTATTCTTATAAGTAAGTGCACTTTTATATCTCATTATAGAATAGACTTTAATACAAGAAAGAAAGATTATGAGATCATAAATATATAATACAGTCCAAATTATTTATATTATTGATTTTTGTTAGTGGTAGAGCATGATGTATAACATGATGACAGGTGAGCGTAATGGAACACCTATTGGTCAAAAGCTAAGTTTGTAAATATTTTAATTGCAACTGCGACTACATATCAATGCTTCATTTCAATTAGTTTTTTGACTTAATGAAGAAAAGGAAACTTGTATACTTGCAAACCACTTCAAAATGGTTGTTTGTTTGTCCGAAAGAAATACACGAACTATTGCTTTATGTCAAAACAAAGTATAAAAACCCTTTGATCTACATCACTGAAAATGTTAGTGCACCAATTGAATTTACTTTGAATTTAATTATTAAATATTCATTTATGAATTCATTGGAGTAAGAGAAAGTCAATACTATGTTTTCTTCTTATACTTATATTTTTTGGCAAACAATTTATTCATTTTATATAGGTATAGATGAATTCAATGATTCAACACTATCACTTGAGGATGCCCTTACTGATACTTCAAGGATTGATTACTATTATGATCATCTATATTATCTTTGAAATGCAATCAAGTAAGTGCTATATATATATATATATATATATATATATTGGTTTAACGAAAAAGAATATATATATATATATATATATTCTTTTTCTTTAAACCAATCATATACGTTCCTTACAAAAGGTATCTCACAATTTTATTTTGTTTCTACCATTGTTTAAATTTAGTCAATAATTCATATTTTAATTTTTGACACATTTTATCAAATTAATAGACACAAAGATTATGTATTTTGATTTACAAAATTTATTTTCACAATTTCTTTGATTTCAAACATCTATTTCTTTAATTATTTTTAATTTAATAGAATAAAATTCTTTTTTATAAATAATAAAGACATCTCCTATTATATTTTCTTCTTTCTTTATTATTATTATTATTATTATTATTATTATTGTTATTATTATTATTATTTAACAACAATCCATCTTTTTCTTGTATTTCTAAATTCTATCTAAATTTAAAAATATTTAATAATGTTATAAAAAACTTACTAGTTATACTATATTTAATGTATTGCTTATTTTGTTGATTTTGAATTTATTATAGGAATGGCGTGAAAGGAAAAGCAAATTTTGCATGGTCATTAATTGATAGCTTTGAATAGACTTTAGGCTACATTTCAAGGTTTGGAATGATCTTTGTAGATTACAATAGCCTCAAAAGAGACCAAAGTTGTCAGCCATTTGGTTTAGAAATTTCCTACAACGCAAGATAGATACATATGACAATTGACACTAAGAACATGTATTTCAATAATCATTTGTGACTTGTATAAATATGATTTCAATGAGTAATATGGCTCAACGATCATTCTTCTGGTCTTCAAGTATAGTGGATATATATGTCAATATGCATATTCATAAATGTAAAAGTAGGTTTTGTAATGCTCAGTGTAGTATCTATTTTGGGTTCTAATCTCTTTGTATTTCTATGAAAGAAGCTAGCTTGTTTTAGAAAGAGAGGGAGGGAAAGAGTGTGAATCACCTTATATGTATGTGTTCGACACTCAAATTTTAAGGTTGGGTGCCTTGTTAAATGTATTTGGAAAAATTTATATTAATGATAGCTAATCAAATGACAAAGATTTAGTAAATGATTTTTTTGTGGTGATTTCTTGGTTATCTATTCTCAAATTTAAATTTTTAAAATAAAAAAGAAAAAAATGTTAAAGAAAAGTAATAACTATTAAAGGAATATTTCTCACTACTTTAGATCTATTTCTATCATTTGTCATTGGGTCTCCCTTGTTCTTAGTATGGCCACTTTCTTGTCAAAAACCCAACCCTTTAAACAATTTGGGGTTTTATATATGGGTCTTTCTTTTTTCACCCTGTTTTTTTTTTTCTGACTACACTCTCCATTTTTTGTCAAATTTTATTTCAATAATGCCTTTATACACGTGGTTGGATCTAGCATTCTAGAAATTAAATTTTGAAAATTTACATACTATTATGGAATTTAATTTTAGAAAATATGCAATAACAATTCCAAAAATATTAAAAATTTGACTTTCGAAATTTTAATTTCATAAGTCAATATATTTATACATTTTGAAAATAAGTTTTCAGAATGTACTCAAGGAGCACACTTTCAAGAGTTAGGAGGTAATTTGGGAACGAGTTGAAGCCTAAGGAGCTATTGATGTATATCATGGAGAGTTAAGAAGAGATACAACAATAGATGGATCAATCATCATCTAAAGATGTTGAAAGAGAAAACATGGATCAAAACCAGGGAGGTAATGAAGATCAAAGTGAGTATCAAATGGTTGCTAATAGTCCTTCCATAGCAATCATAAGTTAAAAGCTTAATTTAAGAGAATTTGACTTTCCAATCATTTATCAAACTTGGATCAATAGGAGATATGATGGGTTAGAGTCATCAACAAGCAAGACAAGATTGTGTTGCTGGTTTTATAAGGTAGAATGCATATCAATCCCAAGGTAGAATACAAATCCATCACCTTAGTGTCTCTCACCCTAGCAATGGGTGTACCATTTCAAGTAGCAATGCACACATAACAAAGAACTCAATGAAAAATTCTAGAAATAAGTTTCTAGGGTTACACACTTAGACTTCTGCAATTTATTTCTGAAATGTATAAAAAATCGAATTCCGTCAATTGAATTAACATCATGAATTTAAATCAAATAAAAAAAATCACATAAACAATCACACATTGATAAAATAATACTAGCACTTTTGTATAATAGTAATAATATTAAAAATAAATCAATTCTCTAATAGAACAATGATAAAAATCATTAATCAATTCATGAAAATTCAACATTATTTCTCTATTTTCATACATTTAAGCTCTTTAGTGAATTAGATTTGTCCTAGAAAATCCTCAATTGTATGCATATACGGTCATTATCTTGTTCAAACAATTTTTTTGTCAAAGTAACTTTTTACATCAGTTGCAAGACAATCAATCTAACATCTAAGACAAGTGACACTTTTTTAATATTGAGATCAAGATTCTAGATCAGTTGCTTGAACCATCAATCTAAAAAATACTTTCTAGATTGATTCCTATAAGAATCATAATTGATGTAAAAAAATGATACAATGACATTTTTGAAAATAGTTTGTACCTTTTCTAATCAATTATTTATGTAATTTATCGATCCTATAATTTTCCAAATTGATTACATAAATAACAGATGTAATATCCTTTTGAATAGTTTTTATTTCCCGCCACTCTGTTTCCTCTTCCTCACAAAACCCCTTCATCGCAGTTCACAGAAGTGACAACAGATCCACAATTCCAAAGTTTCATTTTCTCAAAGCTCTTGCTTCTTCTCCTTTCCAACACCCTTATTTCAGATATCAGCCCCGCTTTTAGCCACTTCAGCGACCCTACGTTGAGGAGCTTCTTGGTTTTCCAAAGCAAGGAAAATGTGGAGTTGAACCTCTTGCTACCAATTCAAGTGCCGAGACCACTAACAAAATATTCGGTGAATTCGACATTAATACCAAAACCTCAGTACAATCTCGTTCTCTATTCTTGTCGTATGTGATATTGAGTTGCTCTAGACTGAATTCATTCAATGTAAGACCCTGACATATGTTAATTAGTGTTATTTGAGGCGTTGTAAAGAATTTGTAATGTTGCAGGCATTTTAAGGATGAGCATAATGACAGTTTTTGAAGTTATCAATCTTTGCTCTGCATGAAGCTATTGTTTTGAAGAAAATATCTAAGGCCAAATGGATAATCAAGAATAAAAATATTGTACTTAAAGGGAAAAAGTATTTATCCTTTTGGCATTTAGCAATGCAGTTTCCTCCAACGCATCAATGAATGGCAATGATGTATGGTATGTGTATGGCCAATGGTCAAAGAAAACAATGTATGTCCTTTTGCAATTGTTTATTTTCTAGAAAGACAAAAGCTTTTATCATTCCTTAAGTGATCCAAAAGAGAGCTATTACATTAGTTCTGTAGAAGATACCACTATTGTTCATCTAAATCAGGTGTGGCTTTCCTTTGCATTCATTTCATTCAGAATGGGTATTGTATTGTAATTTGTGCGCACAGTTTGTTTTTACACGAACTTAACTTGATATGTTTTTTCAGGCAAGGACACTCCAGTCCAGAATTACTGCCAAACTGGAGACCTACAATGGAATCCTTATCTTGGAAACTACTGTGAGTATCATTAGCCCCTCAAATGTGTTTCTCTGTTCCATGTTATCAAATTTGCACTATAAGTTGTTATTTACCAGCAAATATAAAGTTACCACGTCTGTTGCTCTTTAGGTTTTGTTCCAAAGAGTGTCAATATCAAATTGATTTCCTCTGTAAATTTCACTTATATATATGACATGAGGGGTTTTCTGCTTGTGTATTTATGCAGAACTTCATTCATTCGTCTTTTCATTGTGAGTTTATGTGCATGAATGCTATATGTGGCTATATGCAGCAGGAAAGCATGGCTGAGTATTCATATGCACATTTTCTTTTGATCTTTCTCTTGTAAGATTTAGAATTTGAATATTCTTCTTATTTGCCCCCTGGGAAGCTGGAAAAGAGCTGGTGTCAGATTGCCATGTCCTTGAATCTGGATGAAGATTACTTTGAGAAGGTAGGCACCTTAAACAAACCAGCAACTTTTCTTCTCCTTTTACACTATCCAGGTTTATTAGCCTTTTTTCTTTTTATCTTGTGGACCTTCTTAAGCAAGCACAAAGCAATATACCGACAAATTTACGCCTGTGTTTGTTAGCTCACTTCAAATTTCATCTCCCATGTTGGTACCATTATAGTTACTCAAAAAATATTCACAACAGTATAATGATGTCTAATGGACTTCGATTCCTTAAATATCTTTTATGAGAATTTCATGGCATAATTTCTATTACTCTCCTTAATGTTATCTTTAAGTAAGCATCTTATGGATGGCAATATTTATTTGAAGACTAACAGCTTGGATGCTCCAACATGTGAGCGAGTTACTTTCTCTGTTTGATTCATATTTCCTTCAAAACAATCCGTTAGCAGTTCATTTTATTTGAATCTATAACAATGAGGTAAATTTTTCCCACTATAAACACGATTTGATTATACACTTTCAACAAAAACTAATTCAGTTATGAAATTTGTATTGTTTTACTGATGATGAGTTAAATATTGGGTAATGGTGATATGCAAGCAAACACCCATGTCTGTGTACTTGCTTATTTGCTGCTATGTGCACACATGACCTTTGTGATTTAATGGATCTAACACATATTGGTCCTAACTCCTAATGCATATTTTTAACTTCTGATCCTTTTTTACCGTTGCATACTTTTCATTTTCCCTGAACCTGCAGCATGCTGTTTACTTTGTAATTTTGACTCTTTTGAGCTTTAAATGTTAGTTAATATTATGAGCTTTAAATAGCATAGATTTTATTATCCTTTCTTTAGCTTGAGATTTTATTGTGTTAGCCAAGCCTTGTTGAGGATTTTTTATTATATAGTAGTAAGAATATTTACATATTTAAATTATTTTTTGAAATCTGTTATACATCATATAGCTATGCAGTAATTCGCAAGGTTTAAAATGTCACCAACTCCTCGTCATCTGAATTCATAGGTAGTAGGTGAGTGCCTCATTATTGATCTGCTGGTCTCATATGTTGACAGTCCATCGTTGAATTATTTATTAACTTTATCTCTCTGGTTCACTCATTGTTTGGTTTGGACTTTTGACTTTTGTCCTCTTGAATTAAGTTACCTGCTGATGGGTTAAATTATTTGATCAGTGGATTGAATTTTTTAGATTAAATTTTAGTTTTACTTAGTAAAAAATATATTGCCAAATGTTATTGATGTTAAAGGTGCAGATATTGGGTATTTTGTTCTTTATTTGGTCATTCACCGGTGTTTAATCTCAATATTTTTCTTGATTTAAACCCACAGCCTATAAGAACACAGCTCTAAGTAACCATTGTTAACCTTCAATGGGAAAACAGAGCCATAACCATAAGAAGCAATGGAAATCAAAATAAAGGATAAAAATCAAAACTATTTTTGTTTTGAAGTGCTGCTGCATACGGTGCTTCCATTTTCAATCATATTTGGTAGAGGACCTATAACCATTGTCATTAGGTAGACAACCCTACCTATATAGCAAAACACTACCAACTAAAACAAACAAAATAATTACACTTGCAAAGAAGTATTTTAGAAAAGTTCTACAGGACATCAGTTTAATAATTACATCAGTGTTTAACCCCCCCACCCCCACCCCTCCTTTTCCCTCATCCCTAGTCACTACCTCATATTTTTCACATGCGATCGGTTCTCTTACCCCATAACTAACTACAACAACACACCATCATCTCTTATCTTGAGCAATTCCCTTCCTTCCCCTCCTAGAATATACTTGCCAAATCTTAGGCCCACAGTTGGGCTGCACCTGTCCATATCCTGCTGCATCAATTGGGTCCGTAACCACCTTGGTCCTAATAATCATTATCTGTCTTATGAAAGGTATGGTTTTGCTTGTGTATTAGCTTAAATTGATGGTGCTGTAAACCTGTGGTTGTAATGATCAATTTGTCAAATTTTAATCAGTAACCTCTTTTAAGTCTTAAATATGTACCAGTACATATGATCAGTTGGTGGTCCTTTTTTCTGCAAGATATAGTTTAACACACTAAGGAAAGCACTTTTCCAGGAATAGATTTTACATTCTGATTGCAGTATATTGTTAACGATTTAACCAAAATAATTTCCCGTCTTTCCACCTTTTCTTACCAAGCACCAACCACTAAAATTGTAATCTTTTCATTTCAATCCCTGTTCAGTGTTTTGTCTCACCTAAGCATTCTAACAGATCCAAAACAAGCAATTCTTTGGTGCGTTCTATTTTATGAGGGTACCAGCTTAGTAATTAGTGGCTTATTTTTGGCTGCATATCTTAAATTAAATACCTAGGTAAAATTGCATTTTTATTTCGAGTAAGTTGGATACCTAGACAAATATTAATCCTTAATTGTTGAGAACTACTAGTAGGCCTTCATAAGAAAGGAAGGATATAGGAGAAAACTTACAATATAATATATAACTTGAGTATTTTGTTTGAATATGGAGCCAGAGAAGAATGCCATTTACCTGACTTTCAGCCTTTTTTTATTTTAACTTTAATATCAATTTGAAAATCTTTGAGTTTTACATCTGGTTATTAGGCTTGGTGTTGGTTGATACACTAAAAAAAGCCTCTTTTTTTAAGGTCTAAAATATTAAATATCTCTGGATGCCTTGATGATGCTTTAGAATCAGCTTTTTGGTATGGACATATCCATTTCACGATTTATCCTATAATTTTTTCTATTCCTATAATTCTGGTTCTTTATCTGAACTTCCCATATGATTAGAAACCGGTCCTAAGAAACTGAAGTGCTGCTAAGGGGGAGAGACCAAGAGATGGGAATGGATGGCGTATTTTACACAATCTATTAAAAACCATATTCACAAGCGACACACTGATATTTGGACTGGTCTTAAGGATTGGTTTTCCTCTTTTGTACCGGTTTGTTCTTTGATTTATATGCGTGGGAAATGGGAATTCCTACATGGAAGTGTTGTACCATCTTAATCGTACAAATCCAAGGAACAACTTCTCCACCCATCCATTTCTATTACATATATCTTCATTATGAGCATGATATTTCAACGATGGAAAAGTTTACCTCCATTTTTTACAAGTTTTGGGTTCAGCTAGTTCCCATTTTGCCTAGTAGCCTAGTACTTCCCTTTCTCCAACACATACTACTATGCAATGAATTCATTATTATTGCTTTCTAATAACTTTTTTGACTTGTAGCATTGACCATAAGATCATTCAGGAAACTTAATTTTTTTTTGCTTTACACATTTGACAACTTCTCAATAAAAAAATGATGTTTAATAAATGGTTATCGTCAGTTACTTTAAAGTATGATAAAATTCTCCATTTAGTAATTTTTGTATAATTATATTGAGAATTACCAAAATAAAAAAATCTAGGCTCAAATTCAAGTGTCTATTTCATTTATTAGTCGTCCAGTTTAAGTAGACTCAGAAGGAGTAGCTTTGTACATCATTGGTAGTTTCACATTTTTATGTAAAACTAATATATGGACCTATGTACTGACATGGTTCACTCTTGCTTCTACACTTATATTAAAATGATATATAAATATAATAATAAGTTAATTAATCTATTCATATAGTTTATGACTATATCTACATATTTAATCAATATTCTCATGAAAATAATTTGTGCTATTGTGTTTTTCACTAATATTTTATAGTAAAAATATCAAGAATTTATTTTTAACAAATTACTAGAATGTTTGTACTCTAGACAAAATACAATATAAAATAAAGGTTACAAAAATGTATAAAGTATGCTTACAAAAAAAGTAGGATGTGCAAAGAGAAAAATGTTTTAACTTCTCGGAATTGAAATGCATAAAGTGCCTAAATTTTTGTGCCTTTGAATGGAAGTTATAATTTAATTAGAACTCATCGAAGATCTTTATTCTCTATGTCTTCTGGCTCCATCCATTTTTAAGTTGTTGGATGTATCCAATCAAAAGCCTACTATCCACATATATATTGGGCTTTTTTGTCAACATATGTGACTTTCTTATTAACATATATGGCCCTTTTGCTTTATAAAAACTAATAACAAATAATTTTTTATTGGTGGACCTAAAACTTGAGCTTGAGTAGTTTTATCCTTGGGCTAGTTCTGAGGAGGAGATGACACATGTCAATGAGGACACTCTTTAAATATACATAATGAATAGATTAATATTTTAATCCTTATAAATATATGGAATAAATACTTTTTAATATATAATTATTTAATTATATAAATTTAAGATATAACAAATTTGTTGTTAATATAACTAATATAACTTAATATAAATTTAGTAATAATAATTGTTATAATTTGAAATAAAATGTAATTTAATTTAAATCTAAATTTGAAGATAATAACATACCAATAATAAAAATAATTTAAATTTGAAAATAATTGTAAAATCTTAAAAAACTAATCATAGCCTCATAAATTGTATGTAGATAAAATATAAAATGTGAGTTAATTGAGAGAGTGAAGAAAGTGAGACCAAGTCTCGCTCTTTGAAGTGAGTATTTAAATTTAAAATATGGAAATAGATTATTACTTTTTTATAAATTTAAAGTCTCATTAATTATTTTTTCCACTTACAACCATATTTAACAATTAATAAAATAATAATCCATCACAAGTAATGAAATATTAAATAATAATATTTTAGTTTAAATACAAAATATTTTACATCTATTAAGTATTTCTTAATTTGTATATATTAACCTAAAACATTGATAGATATGGAATAAAGGTACCATCATTTTCAAAATGAAAAGTCAAATATGTCCACTTCAACCTTAATCTGTATATTACCTTATCTTTTATAAAAAAAATCATTAAATATCAAATTAATTTCAAAATTTAAAGTACTTTAAAAATAAATTTAATAAATAAAAATAAAGGATTATAATTTATTATTAAAATAAAATACCTAATTTAGATTTTAGGAAGAAGAAGAAATATATCTAAAATTATATACTCTTCTTCTTGTATTATATATTAAATTAATTATAAAATTAAAAGTAATTGAAAAATAAATTTAATAAATAAAAATCAATCAATTATAATTTATGATTAAAATAAAAATATCTAATTCATATTCTAAGAAGAAGAAAAGAAGAAACATATTTGAAATTATGGTTTTATCTAAAATTTATTACTACATAATTTTCATAGTCAAACAGTCTTTATTTTATTTTATTTTTATAGTTTTGCCTTATTCTTTACATAAAAATGTATTAATAATTAAATTAATTATAAAACTAAAAATACTTTTAAAACTAGTTTGATAAAGGACTAGTATAGTTTTAAAACAATGATTATATTATTTGGTAAATATATTAAAAATGTTTGAACTCTGTTACAATATATACTATATCAATTTTATTAATGGGATATTGACCACGGCAGAACCGGTGTTAGAATTCAGAAAAAGAATTTACACCTAGCATCGACCACCAATAAATGGTTAATTATGTTTAAATATGGTTAATTTTGTTTTGTAAGTAGTTAAAAGTAAATAAACATGATTATATACAATTATTGATATGTAGTTAATAGTGTCATGAGGTTATTGAAATGTTTAATGGTGTTTAACTTTTCTTTACAAGTAGTTGATAATGTCATAAAGTTATAATCATCTCACATTATTAACTACATGTGTAAATATGATTAATTTTACCTCACAAGTGATTAATAGTATCATATGATTAGTGACTGTTACACATGGTTAACTTCATCTATAATAAATATGGTTAACTTTGTCTTATAAATAGTTAAGAGTAAATGAACATGATTATATCAATTTTTGATATGTGGTTAATAACCTCATAAGGGGTTACTAGTGTCATAAAGTTATTGAAATATCTAATAATGATTAACCATTTGTGGAACAAAGTTAGTCATATTTACATATGTGATTAACTACGTGTCCTGGGTGAATACAGGGTGTACAATTTTCAGGTTTACAATAATCTGTACTCTATTAAAAAGAGTTCAGAACCACTCAGTCGGTCATATGAAATGATCAAGTAAAATTTTGGCTGGAAAGTAAATAAATTAGAAGGTGCCTCGTGTCCAATAAGAACAATGCTTTAATATAAAGTAATTGAAGTAATTGATATCTTACTCTCTTGAATGTCTGGGTTTGGTCCTGAGCATGTTGAGAATGTATAATATAGAAAACTTAAACCTCTTTAAATTTTTAAGATATTTGATATTTTGTTATAGAATTTTTTATTTTTTTCTAAATTATTCTATCAAGTAGCTCTTAATAACTATTTTCCAGATGAAAAGAAGGAAAAAATGTTTATTAGCATGACTTATTAATAGTTTAACAGATCTGAGAGAAGAGAAAATCCACTTGTTAAATTTGTGTTCTAATAACATGCTTTGAAAAAAAAAAAAAACAGAAAATTTGCTTGGTTTATAATTTTTTTCGTTTTAACTTCATTTTATTATTTTTTTAGTCATGTAGAAGAATTTAAATGTCTTTTCATGAAATTTACATAAGCCACTGGTAAGCAACTTATCTGACCATAAGTAATATGGTCCAACAACTTTTAATTTCATCCATTATTTATTAACTTTTTTTTTTATCATATGAAATATCTACATTGTGTACCGAGTGATGATATGGGTATGTACTCTTTTATTTTTCATAATATATTATTAGTTTAAACAGAATTAATTGGCTTAAGTAATTTTTTTATCCGTATATGCATGGGTGTTTTGATTTGGTTCTCTTAAATTTTATTATTTTCATCCCTATAACATTTTTTTGCCTATTTTAGTTTATATTATATTTCATTTTTTTTTCATTGCAATCTCTTACTTCAGGGATTCCTTGCTAAGTGATAACTGGTTAATTTAACTGATATGGAACACAGGTTAGGTGTTGTCTAAATAATAGGGACTATAATAAAAATTTTCTAATATAAGGACTTAAATAGAAAGTTTACAGTTTTATAAGGATTGAAACAATAAAGTTAGGAACTAAAAACAATCTATAGAGTCAATAGTAAATATTTTATGAAGAAAATAATAAAGTATTTATTATTCCTATACGTTTCATAAAATGTTTACATTAGTATTTTGTGTAATTAATTAATAATAGTTATTACATTTTAAATATGTTTTAAGTCCTTACAAATATGGCTCTGTCTGATTTTAGTCTTTGCAAAATTTTTTATTAGTTTTAGATCCTTGATATTTTCTTAGTGTTTTTTTTTTAGTCCTTAACATTAATTCTAGTTAATTTAGTGTTGATATAGCTAACAAAAAAAGAATATTAATTAAGAGAAATAAGACAATGAAGAATATTTTAAATCACGATAATTAGATTATTTTATGTGCGAAATTCAATTAAATAATATATTTATTATTTTATATAAATAAGGTAATTACATGTAATTTACTTTAATTGTTTATTCATAATTTTTAATATATTATAAACAGTAATTTTTATTGTTTTTAATATTTTTCCTACTTTTCAATTTACTAATTTACTTTTAACATTATTTTAAAAAAATATATAATTTACTTAGACGTTTATAAGTTATTTTTTATATATTAATTTTATCTTTTTTAGAGACAAAATCAATGCTTGTGATATATTAAAAAAATAAATTATATTACAATCAGTCAAAATTAATGAATTAAAATATAAAAATAACATTAAAGTAATATATTAAAAATAAATTATAAATATCTAAGTAAATTATAATTTTTTAAAAATTTACAACATTAAAAATAAATTAATGAAATAAAAAATAAGAACAATATTAAAAGCAATAAAAATCACGATTCATAATATATTAAAAATTAAAAATAAATTATAAAATTAAATTATATGTAATTACCTTATTTATATAAAATAATAAATATATTACTTATTGAATGCCAACCTAAAAATAATCTAATTATCTTAATTTAAAATATGCTTTGTTTTGTTAATTATCTTAATTAATATTCTTTACTTTGTTAACCTTGTCAGCATTAAATTAACCATAGTTAATGATAAGGACAAACATAGAACACTACGAAAATGTCAGGAATCTAAAATAACAAAAAAATTTATAAGGACTAAAACTAGATAGTGTCATATTTGTAGGAATTGAAAACATATTTAATCCTAGTTATTATTATAATATAGTGAGACATTTTGTTTATAGTTTCTCTTTTATAAATGATTTTTACTTGTTGTAATGTTAATTTACTGTTATTTCTTATATTTGATATTATACGTTTTAACTTTTTTTAATATTTTTTAGAATTTTATTATTATCTTACTCTTAGTTTATTTTTAAATACTATTTTATTGTTTTAAAACTGTTTCTTATTTTTATAATATTATTTTATGATTGTAGTATATTGTATATATGTATAATATTATATGTATGGAATGGGGAGTTAACACGAGTCAGTGAAATTATTTCACCTACGGTGATGGTCCCGATGGATGACTGAATCAAGCCGTGTCCAAAACTTGTTTGGTTGTATAGTCAAAGTAGAATGGTAAGAAATTAATAGTGATGCATTTAAACCAAAAAGATAAAAAGAACAGGCACAGATAATGAAGATAAATGAAGCCCATGAACCACGAATAAAACATTAGTACACACTATAATAATCTTCACATTGATCTACAATACGATTCACTTTAATAGACTTCACAGTGACATGCAATATGATTCTTCTTTTTTAATATACATTACAGACAATATGATTCTCTGTAAAGGGTTCTCCTTGACCATAAAATCTTCCTGCTTTCTACCCAACAAAACAGACAGTGAAGTTTGAAGTTTCAATAAAGCTCCTACTCCGGTAAAGAAAGGAATAAAAACTTCTACACTGTATCAAATACTGTTCTTTGGAGTAGAAAATTGCAACACAATTTAATGAATTTGAAGGTGGACTAATAAAATAAAGATGTGACACACACACAACACTAGTCTTGGAAAATATCCCAAGAGCTATCCTTAGCAAAATCATAAACACTGATTCATTTAAGGAAATCCACCTGTGAATTGTCGGGAATAGAAGACTTAATAGTTATATGGTTGACGAGTCATAAAAAAAAAAAAAAGATGTTCACCAAACTAAATTAAAACTATCATTCATAAAAAGTTTATTACTCATTTCATCAGTACATTAATCCTCTGGCCAAGTCAAATATAAATAAATTAGATTGAACGAAAATTAAGAAATTGAAGAAAGGTGCGATAAAAATGAATCTGAGTTATTTAATTAATTTGATCAGAATTTTCGTGGTTATATCATTACGCGCCGTCATCACTTAAATAACGTAGATGTACGATGTTATGTTCATTGGATTTATTTATTAATAAGTTAGCCACCAAAGTTGACAAAACACATTATTTGATAAATTGAAAAAACCCGCATGCATACATTACAGTTGATATTCTCCAAATATATCTAAACTCATACATCTAACCGACATTTGTGTGGTCTGGAAGAGTCAACCATTATTGATTGGCCATCAAGGCTATCTTACCCATTGCCAGTACATTAACTCTGTCTATCTGCACTGACAGAGTCAAACATAACCGGCATGTTGTATATGCATGAATAACAAAAATATAAGAAATATTATTTTCTGTAGCCTATAGTAAATATTTTATTATGAATACTTTTCGTAAATGTCTATATTAGTATTTTATGTAATTAATTAGTAATATTTATTAGTATCATCATCATCATTATCATTATTATTATTATTATTATTATAGACTTCATTTTTATTGTAATCTCTAGCTTTTATATTTATAAATCATTTTTACTTTTTATTTTCAAAGTCACTATAACATTATTATTTATATTTTTAGTGACGCTATAAAACTTAAAAGATCAAGTTAAAATCAAGTAAATATTTAGAGGATTAAATCAATAGTTTATTAATCTAAAAAGTTGAAATGTTACTATATATATGCTTAGTTCAATTCATTTTAGAGAAATAGTTACTTATTTTTATTGACTTTTTGAGAGTTTAAAAAAGGTAATTATTTTAGAAAAGCTATTCTCAAACTATATGCTACTGTGTACTAATAAAAAAAAAGTAATAACAGGGTGGTTGTTAATGATAAAAACAAAACAAAATACTATATTATAGTGACTATAATAAAATATTTTTTGTCCTTTTTTCTTAAAATATGTTTTTATTTTTTATGAAATTAAAGATAATTATTATAATAATATGGCAAAATTTTATAATATTATTTACCATCATTTCTCATTTTATAAATATTATTTTTTATTATTTATCAATTTTAAAATATTTTACCAGTATTTTGTATTTTATGTTATTTTATTATTATTTCTGATTTTTGTATATTTTTGCGCATTGTATTGTAAAATTATTGTAAGATGACTTGGTCAAATTACTGTAGCTATAACGATGGATGAATGAAAGGAGTTATGTCCAAAGAGGAATGCCAGTTTTACTCTTTATACCATTTTTTTTCTAACATTCTTTTTATTATTAGTTGAAATTTATTAAAAATTATAAATTTTGGTAGGTTTTACCTTTTATTTCATGAGAAGGGATGAAACTCATCAAAATTTGTGATTTTCAACAAATTCTAATTAATAATAGAAAAAATGTTAAAAAAAGAGTATTAGAAAAAGTGACCCTAACATTCCTCCATGTCCATAACAGGTTAGATTAGATAGTCACAGTAGAATGTTAAAAAATTAACAGCAATATATGCACTAAAAAAACGTAACTGAAGGCAATGAAGATAAAAGGAAACCCAATTTGTATGAATAAAACTTTAATGTTCACTTTAATAAATATATGCAAACATCACAAGATGGCCATATGCAGAGGGTCAACATTTCCTGCTTCCTACCGAACAAAGCAGAGGATCAATTTTTTCCACTTGGCCGTATGCAAACAGATCTCCCAAACTTGATCTGCTAAACAAGGAGATTAAAAGAACTCTAAGGAAATGGTTTTTATAATATAAATTTAAGATGGTGACTTCAATTCTCTCTCTTACATACTCAACGTGTATTTTCATCAGGCTATGATGATTTTTAACCAAGATCAGACATGTGTAAAGAGCTACCAACTAATACCATTCCATGGACCTACTAAACCTTGATTAAAAATATTTAAACATACTAAACTAACTGAAAAAACGTACTAAACTTAAATATGTCATTATGGTCAATGAAGGGAATAAAGCAAGGATGTTAATACATCAAATAAATTTACATGCATCTATTATATTTGATTAGGAAAAGCTCATCAGAAATCCTATCAAGTCAGAATATCCATGCAGTTGGAAATTTCAAAAATATAGCAATTCAGATGTCACAAGTGATTTATTTATTTATTTATTTAATTTGTTCTGTTTTAGTATTGCTTGAAAATCCGCAGGACAAGTATTTAAGAAATAAGACCCCTTCTTTTTATATTGTTTCTTAAATGTACAAAAGCAAAATCATGCATAATATGCTAAGTTACGCGGTGCACTTGAGTTTTGGAAACGTTCAGAAAGTTGCAACACAATTTAATGAACTTTGAAGGTAGACTAATAAAATAAAGACTTTGAAAGCAGACTAATGAAATAAAGATGTGACTATACACAACATAATGACAAGGCTCTTATCAGAAGTCTTGGAAAATATCCCTAACGCTGTGTTTGGTAGGGAGGAGAGAAATAGAGGGAGAGGAAGTAGATAGAAGAGAAGAGAAGAGAAGAGAAGTAGGTAAGAAATAGAGTGGAAATAGAAGTTGTTTGGTTGGAGAGAAGTAGAGAAGAAATAAAGTGGAAGTTTGCTTTTTGACTTTTGGGGATTTGGAGTGAAAGAATAAAATTACATATATAACCTTCATAATTCGGAATGATATAGAGAAAATATATTCGAATATGTGATTGCATATTCGAATATGACATATCCATATTCGAATATGCATATCACATATTCGAATATGTGATATGCATATTCGAATATTTTATACACTGTTTGTCCAATTTTTTGATAATATTTTTTCAATTTTTTGAAAAAAAAATATAAATATATGCAGTGCAGTACATACAAGCTATTATTTTACTCCAAATCACCATACCCAACTGTAATCACTCACGATATTTAACACCAACTTTCATAAAAATTATAAATTTTCAACCAATAATATACAAAGTAACAAAAAATAACAAAAGGTAGAAGGTAATATATATATATATATATATATATATATATATATATATATATATATTCGAATACATACATATATATATTCGAATATATATGTATATATTCGAATATGTCATGTGACATATTCGAATATATACATATATATTCGAATATATATATATATATATATATATATATATATATATATATATATATATTAGTAAATATTTATATATTAATAATTGTTTATATATTTATTTAATTTTAAAAATCAAAATTTTAATTTTAATATGTAAAACAAATATTCAAATGCGTTCTACATATTCGAATATGTGTTTTATATATTCGAATATGTAAAACACATATTCGAATATGTGTTTAATTATACACAATCTTTGCAAAAGAGCGAGGGTATTATCGACAGCTTGTAATCAGCGTTGTATTTCTTCGCACTTTCGCGCATATTTGCGACGATTACTTTTAGTGTGAGACCCACCTAAAATTTAAAAACTTCCACGCTATTTCGCTTGCATCAAACGAACGGAAGTCGATCATTTCTGCACACTTCCGCGCTCTTCTCTTCCTCTCTTCGCCATTTCGTCGCCACCAAACACAGCATTAAGAGCTTCCCGCAGCAGAATCATGGCCACTCATCCATTCATGGAATCCAGCTGTGAAAGTTTGTGTTGACGGGAAGACTCAATTGTTATTGGTTGACTGCCCATCAAAGGAAAAAGCTCACGTACCTAATTAAAGCCATCATTCAGACCATAGCTTGTTACTCATTTCATCAGTAGATTAATCCTACATTGCACTTCAAGTTACTCATTTCCATTCATCCCCTCCGCCCCCTTCCTACCATGGCAGCAGAATTCGTTGGTAGTGCTCTTCTTTCTTCTTTCCTTCAGGTGACATTTGACAGGCTGGCTTCTCATTTTGTGGACTACTTTCGTGGAAGAAAACTCAATAAGACGCTGCTGAGCAAGTTGAAGGTGAAGCTGCTATCCATCGATGCTCTGGCTGATGATGCAGAACAAAAGCAGTTCAGAGATGCACGTGTGAGAGACTGGCTTCTTAAGGCCAAAGATGTCGTGTTTGAAGCAGAGGATTTCTTGGACGAAATAGACTATGAACTCTCCAAATGCAAAGTGGAGGCTGAATCCCAGACTACTGCTAACAAGGTGAGCAATTTCTTCAAATCTTTTTCTGTCACTTCCTTTGAAAAGGAAGTTGAATCAAGGATGGAACAAGTCCTTGAGGACCTAGAAGATCTTGCAAACCGAAGTGGTTATCTAGGTTTGAAAGAGGCTAGTGGTGTTGGGGGGGTTGGATCAGGATCGGGTAGTACTGTGTCACAGAAATTGCCATCAACATATTTGGTGGTTGAAAGTGTTATTTATGGCAGAAATGAAGACAAAAAAATGATCTTTGATTGGCTTACATCTGACACTGACAATCGTAACAAGCTATCAATACTTTCTATTCTTGGCATGGGTGGGGTGGGTAAGACCACACTTGCCCAACATGTATACAATGACCCAAGGATAAAGGGTAAATTTGATATCAAAGCTTGGGTCTGTGTTGCAGATGATTTTGATGTTTTCAGCCTAACAAGAACAATTCTTGAAGCCATCACTGGATCAACTGATGATAGTAGAAACCTACAGATGGTTCACCAAAGATTGGAAGAAAAACTGACAGGGAAGAAATTTCTTCTTGTTTTGGATGACGTTTGGAACGAAAAACGAGAGGAATGGGAAGCTGTGGAAACTCCTCTAATTAATTTTGGGGCCCAGGGAAGTAGGATCCTTGTCACGACACGCAGCAAGAAAGTTGTTTCTACCATGAGGTCAGAAGAACACTGCTTGGAGCAATTACAAGAACATTATTGCTGACAGTTGTTTGCGGAACATGCATTCAAAAATGCTAATTCTCAACCAAATTCAGACTCCAAGGAGATTGGTATGAAGATAGTTGAAAGATGTAAAGGACTTCCTCTAGCCTTGAAAACAATGGGAAGTCTATTACACAACAAATCATCTGTTTCAGAATGGGAAAGTGTATTGAAAAACGAGATATGGGAATTAGTGGATGGTAATATTGTTCCTGCTTTAGCGTTAAGCTATCACCACCTTCCTTCCCATCTCAAAAGATGCTTTGCTTACTGTGCCTTATTTCCGAAAGATTATGAGTTTGACAAGGAGTGTTTAATTCAGTTCTGGATGGCTCAGAAATTTCTACAATGCCCTCAACAGAGTAAGAGTCCAGAAGAAGTTGGTGAACAGTACTTCCATGATCTCTTATCAAGGTCCTTCTTTCAAGAAAGCACCAGATACGAAACATGTTTTGTCATGCATGACCTTCTCAACGATTTGGCAAAATATGTTTGTGGGGACATCTGTTTCAGATTGGAGGTTGATGAAGCGAAAAGTATACCAAAAAGAACCCATCATTTTTCAATTGCAACCAATCACGTTCAAAATTTTGATGGGTTTGAACCTTCATGTGATACTAAAAAGTTACGTACATTTATGTCAGTAAGTTTACATGAAAATCATTGGCATTGCAAGATGTTGATACATGAATTGTTCTCCAAGTTAAAGTTCATATGCGTCTTATCTCTGTCTTATTCTGACCTAAAAGAGGGGCCTGACTCTGTTGGCGATCTTAAACGTCTCCGCTCCTTGGACCTTTCCCATACTGCCATAAAAAAACTACCTGACTCAACATGTTCACTCTCCAACTTGCAAATACTGAAGCTAAACTCTTGTAAATATTTGGAGGAGCTTCCCTCAAATTTTCATAAACTCACCAATTTGTGTGGCCTTGAATTAATAGGAACTGAATTGAGAAAGGCGCCAGCACATTTGAGAAAAGTGAAGAATCTTCAAGTATTGATGAGTCCGTTTGATGTTGGCAAAAGTAGTGAGTTCCGTATTCAGCAGTTAGGAGAACTCAATCTTCGTGGACGTCAATCGATTGGGGAGCTGCAGAATATTGAGAATCCCTCGGATGCATCAGCAGTGGATTTGAAAAATAAAACACACCTTGTGGAGCTAGACTTCAAATGGAATAGGGACGGGAACCCTGATGATTCTGCCAAAGAAAGGGATGTAGTTGTAACTGAGAAACTACAACCTTCCAAACACTTGGAGAAGTTGTCAATCAGCAACTACGGTGGTACAAAATTTCCACGTTGGTTGTTTGGAGATAATTCATTATTGACAGGTGCTTTTCCACGTCTGCAACATCTTTCTATAGAGCATTGTCCCAAGCTGAAAGGGCAACTGCCAAAGCAACTTGTTCATTTAGAGAAACTCGAAATTGAAAACTGTGAACAACTTCTAGGGGACAATGGAACGGTCTATTTATCTATTTTTATCTATTTATCCTATTATTTGACTTTTTAGGGATGAAACGGTCATTTTACTAATTTTTGGGCTCCGGTCCGAAAAAATTATTAAAAATCTAAACTACATAGTATTTACTAATATGAACGTAACCGTGGGGATTAGATTTTGAGATTCCCATTCAATTCTCTAAAAATAAATACAAAATAATTAAAAAAATAATTCAAATATGCAAAAATAGGGGCGTTACACCAGAAGACACTAAAGATTGCCAAGGATACTAAGAATCATCCACCACGGTTGCAAATATTATCATCATGACTAGAGTTTTCTAGATTATGACTCATTTGTTAGTCTTAAGAATCAAGAATCTATAAGTAATATAATCTTAAAGATTTAATTGGAATTACAAACCTGTTTATGTATTTATGTTATACTAGTGAAAAGACAAACATTGTCATGCTTATCTGTTTGCATTTTTTTTATTTTTAGTAAGATGAGAAGAATTAATTTACAATGCACCACTACTTCAAAAAGGAAATTGAAATTGGAGAGTGTACAATTATAGCGTATTAGTAGAATTGAAGGGTAAAATGAACAAAAAATGTGTACAGTAAAAGTTGGTATCACCTCATTTTTATATTGTTATATATTTGTAACATCCTCTAATTTTAGAATATATGTTTTAATTCTTGCCTATTTGTTATGTGCTTGATGTGTGTTTGTGCTTGATTAATTAGGCATGGTTTGAGGATTCTAAGGATTTGTCCAGCTCAAAATGGCCAAACGCTACCTAATTTCAATAATAAAGATATTAAAACTAATGCAAAAAAGGTTTAATAATTAACAAAAATGTTTAAAAATATAATAAAAATATGTTTTAAGCTTAGAAAAATATTAAAAAGATGTCTAAAAGATAAAACAAATTTTGGTAATTAAGTGTAATAGAAGATAAAAAATTAAGAGATAAATCATAAAAAAATTAAAAAAATTCAAGAAAATTAACTGATAGACTTAGAAAAATAATTAGAATTTTATAATGAATTTTTGAAAATTTTTGGAGATTTTTGTAATTTATCATATATAAGTCTAAAGTGCTCACAAATGCTTATAGAGCACAATTAGAAATACTAAATGAGCTTTAAAAAAAAAAAATACAAGAGGTTCTTTAATATGTCAAGACCTTACTTAAAAAAGGAAAACTCAAACTGAAATATCTGCTATTGTTATCCAAATATAAATTCATAAACATCTCAGAATAAGGCTTAGAATACTTTTGGGGGGTGGGAGGTGACCATGACATAGGTGCAAAGTATTCACCGGCTTTGCCGATGACCAATCTCCACTAGGAACCTGGTTAGCCACCTTTAATAGGGTCTCCCTTCCCAACCACATTTTTTTCATCAACAAGGTTTGAACCTAAGACCTTGAGTAAAGGATTCAAGCCCAGTACCACTTGAACTAGCGACATGTTGGTATAAGGCTTATAATGCTAGTTCAATGTTTTTAACTTATAACACAATGATAAATGGTCAGAGAAGCATAGGAATAAGTCTAATAACATTAAAGATCCTTAACTAAGACCCTCTGTGAAATAATTATATTCGTTTGAGTCAAAAATAAAATTAACGTTGTCGAAACTTTAAACACAGTCGATTTAAGTAACACATGTCGAGCCTGTGTGGTGAGAAGGTTGATATTTCTCCCCCTTATTCACAAAACCGTTGGTCCCTTCCTCTAAACCCACAAACACTATTTATTCTATGCTTCTTCAAGTTCTCTCAAGGAGCAAAGGTTCTTTAAGGATAGGAAGTGGTTCAAGCCAAGATCAAGCTAATTGCAAGCTCACCATCACCTCTCTTTCTCCTCTTCTTTTTAGCGCCAACAAGAGGTAAAGAGGAGGAGTTTTTATGACTCTTGATTGGTCATGATGTGACACCTATTCACATTGAACATAACTCATACTTATTTACTTATTTAATAATGTGAGTAAAATTTTTCTCCGCTTTTAATACTAGAAAATTTGTAAATTTAACAGAATTTGAAAATAATAGTAAAAAAAATAAAAGTTGTATGTATTCATCGTAGAACTATAGATCATGATTTCATAATCAGAAAAATTACTAAAATACAGGGGGATCAAAATATACATCAAAATAGTTACTACTTATTCCCAGTACATCAAAAAGATCCTAGTCAGAGCAGTTCGTTTATCCTATCCTATAATATAAGAAACCATCATACTAGCCCTATAGGTCCTCAGTCGGGTCTTCATTAATCGCGATCAATCATGCATAAAAGAAAAAGTAATGGAGTGAGGTGATTTGTTTTAATACACTTTTACATGTACAGTAGGAATTCTGCCACACAATGTAGATAAAACATAGTTGACAATAAAAGGGGAACCTAAGTTTATTCTATATTATACAATTTTTTACTCGATATGGATCCATATTTTCCATTAGCTGGTAATAGTTCTTAACAAAACCTAGGAAACGACTAAAAGTACATATACCTCTCTCAACACCATCACATGGTACAGTTCTCGTCATCATTGAGGAACAAAATAATAATTTAGGATATCCATTTATAAAGGTATACTCTCACCAATCTTGGTGGTGCTGAATAGTTGTCAGGATTATCAAGTTAGTTAAGTGATTGTCCCGGCTCAACTTGGCCATTAGGATGCTCACCACTCGATACCATACCCTCTAGACCTAACCATGGATCCCTGCCTTTCATCCCACAGGGTACCAAATTGTAGTTTCCCTAATAGGGTGTCATGCTACTGCATGTCACTTGCTTTACATTACTCACTAATTTATCACTTCCTAACTTTTCAAACAAAAGTTTCTCTAGTCTCAATTAATTTGAGTACCAATACAATTAACATTTTTGCCTTATGTTGCAGAAATTGCACAATATCAAAACCGAATAACGACATAGTAATTATAGTTTAATTACTAAAATTTTGGCAAAATAACAACTACATAAATACATTTTAATTTTCTAAATTTAAGCAGAGTGACGGCTTAGCAAGTGTATTTTAATTTTCTAAAATTGAGCAAAGTAATAACTTAGTAATTATAATTTAATAATTTAAATTTGAGCAAAATAATAACTTAGTAATTATAATTTAATAATCTAAATTTGGGCAGAGTAACAACTTAGCAAAAATTAAAGTTTAGCATTAAACAATAATAATAATAATAAAACTCAAGCCTAAAAGGGTTTAGGGGAAAACCCTTCTTACCAACATGCAAAGTGACAATAATTTAGAACCAACCCACTCCCCCCATTACCTCTAAGGTGGTTGATGAAAAGGATGAAATTGTTGATGTAAAGCTCTTAGGAAGAGAACTTTACTAGTTGTTGGAAAACTAGTAAAATTTTAGCATAAAAGCAAAGTAAAAGAATTTTTTTTCTAGAGAAAGAAGCTCTCTAAGAATTTGGTGGCTTGAGAGAGGGAGAGGTTCTAAAAAATGGTCAAAAACCATGGCTATTTATAGAGGAGGAGGAGGAGTTAGGTGTTCACAAAATTACATAAGCCATTATGTAAGCATTATGTCATAAATCCAATTTTTATTTATTTTTAATCTAATTTAGGGACACATATACCATTTAGGGTGGTGAATCATCCCTCCTAGGCTTGGGGACGTGCTATATGAGCTATCCTTAGGCTCCTTAGTGTAAATTTTATTTGTAGATGAATTAATTAATATCAATAAAATCACCTAAACATGAAAAATTAGCTTTTAATATCAAAATAATGCATTTTAATGCAAAACTAGACAAATACATTATTTTTCATCAAAAATAAATTTCTAATAATAAATTTTAACTTTTATTAATTTAATTCAAATTATATGTATTTATTGTATTTTTAAGCTAGAAAATTCATAAAAAATCCATTTTAATTCAATAAATACCAAAATTTTAATGAAAATTCAAAAATTAAATATTTCACCTGTAAATAAATTGAAATTACCATTTTAACCATTTTTGGATGTCAAACCAATAATGGTTGGCTTATCGGACATCTAGGGACATTTTAGTCATTTTACACAGGAATTCCAAAAATTTCTAAAATTATATTTTAATATATATGACATGATTCCAAACTCAAATTGACATTTTAATGTCAATTAAAACTTTTTCTCATGTCAGCCCTTAATGTTGGACAAAATCGTCATTTTCTAATTTCTCCGGGCTCCGGGTTGGAAAATTATTAAAAATCACTATTAAATAGCTCTTGAAATTTTGAGCGTAATGGTAGAAATCAGAATTTTGAATTTTCTTCCTGATTTTTCAAAATTACATTGTCAAATATTAGAAAAATGGTTGAAAAAATTGAAATAGGATTGTTATATTTTTCACTATTTTTCTTTCAAAATAAAATTTTTATAATGAAACATACTTGGTATAAAATTTTCAAAATATTTTGAAGTCAAAAAGTCTCTAGGTTGCTACCGCAATCAATCAAGGGTATTTTGGTCATTTCACAAAAACTATCTTAATAAATTCCCGAAAAATTTCTAAAATTATTATTAATTATTCTATGTATATTGATAACTTAAAATAATTTGCAAACACTTCTAACTAATTTTATTTTATTTTTTTTATTAGACTTTTTAGGGGCAAAACAATCATTTTACCAATTTTGAGCTCAGTTCTCCAAAATTTATTAAAAATATAAACTAAGCACTACATAACTGTAGTAATCAAAATTTTGAGATTTCCATCTAGTTCTCTAAAAATAAATACAGAATAATTAAGAAAATAATTTGATATGCAAAAATAGGAGCATTACACATGAGATAGGTGTGGGGTTGGAGTGTGATCCCTTTTAGCTCTCCTAAGTGTGATTTGTTGCTTTCGTGATAAAATATGGTGTAATCTTATCATCTTCAAAGCTTGAAGAAGATGATGAATAGTAACCATGGTGTTTTAAGAATAGCTTGATATATGTTAGATTTATTGTCATGGATGATTAGTTGCTTGTTGATTAAATGTTGATTACTTTGAAAATTGAAAAATTTTGGTTCTTGCTTGGTGTTGATCCTTGTGACCATGAGTGCCAAATTGGGGAAATATGTTCGTCACTTTGATTCATGCAATTGGCTCTTGATTCATGTAATTAGTGATGTGTTTGAGATGTTAGTGAAGAGCGTTGGTTGTTATCAACTTAAATGATAGACTTGCCTTGTAAAATTGGTTTCCAATGGTGGCTAGTTATTTGGTTAATTATATTGTTGGCTTGGTGAATGAATTTTATTGTCTATAACATGTTCTTGATAACAAAATTTCCAATTGAGTGATGTCCCTTAGAGTATGCCAAATTAAGCCAAAAGAGGAACCAAGGGCCATGACTTGAATTGATTACATTAATACTTGTATGTGTGATTAGTATGTGCCTTAGAATCACTTGTGAGCTTGGTATGTGATTGATGAGTTAAAGTGCATGATTAGTGTTTTGTTGAATTGAATCCTAAAGTGTATATGCATTGATTTAGCTTGATCCTTTATGTTGTTGGTAATATGAGTGAATATTATCTATTATGGCACCTTATTGATTAAAGAATTTTAAGTAGATGGTCTTTTCTTGATTTGTAGAATTCGGCCATAGTTAGGTGGATGTCAAATTTTAACTTTAATTTGATGCTACTTGAAATATACATTAGATTTAAATGTGGACTTGTGCATTATGATTGATAAACTAAAGCATGTGATTTAAGCCTTAGTTACTTGAATTCTAGAATTTGCTTAATATGATTTATTTTGACAAAGTATGCTTATGGTAACAAATAGAAGGAATCCATGGTAATTGAAGGTTCTTAGCTTTGAATAACTAAGTATAATATGATTTTGGTTTTGATTGAAAATTAAGAAGCCTAAATTGGGATTTATTCTTGAACCTTAATTTGCCATAACCTTAAACTCAATGATAGTAATGGTATGTTCTTTGTTAGTATGCATGTACAAGTATGACAAATTTAGTTTCAAAGGAAATGTAAGCAAAATAAAGGTTAAATTGGTGGTTTGTTGAGTATAGGCCATTTAGCCTTGATGTAAGAAAGCATATAACTATTTTTTTAAATTGTCTTTATGGTGATAGATATGGATTGAATTAGATATGGATTAGAACTTTGGCCATGAAATTGAGACTGTGGTGATAAAGTGACCTATGTAAGACAAATGATTGATATGATTACTTGATAAACTATGAATGAAAGTGGTGGTGGAAATAATGATGTATTGTATTGGATGGACTGAATTGATGACCAGGTTGATCCTCTGTGTTTTATATTTCCATACTTAATGAGAGGTATGATAAGTGTGCCAATAAATAGAGGAGACTTTACTAGATTTTTGGTAGAGATAGACGAATAATTGATAAAGCCTAATGCATTTATCCTAAATATATTAGGCTTTATCAAAAAAAATATACTGTAAACTACGTCTACAAATCATCGTCTGTTAGGTGTCCTCTGACTCGTCCTCAGCATCACTGTGTGTTTCCGTCATCTTTAATCATCGTGATTAAACATACATGGAAGAAAAATAATTGAGTGATGTGATTTGTTCTAAAATCACATTCACATATATGGTAGGAATTCTACCATAAAATATAGTTGATAATAGAGAGGAACCTAGGATTTATTCTATGTTGTACTAGACTACCCTTGACTTAGTATGGATCCATACTTCCCATTAGTGAGTAATAGTTTTCAACAAAACTTGGGAAGTGACTAGAAATATATATACCTCTTTCAACGTTATCACATGGTACAGACCTCATTATCATTGAGGAAAATAACAGTCAGGATGTCCATGTACAAACATATACTCTCACACCAATCCTAAAATATTGAGTAGTTGTCGAGGTTATCGAGCTTGGTCAGGTGAATATCCCAGCTCACGAGCGCTACCTAGGCCATTGGGACTTTTACCACTCGATGCCTACCCCCAAGACCTCCTCAAATGGGTCCTTGCCTTTCATTCCTCAGCGTACCAAAATGTAGCTTCCATAACAGGATGTCATGCCACTTTATATCCCTTGTTTTACATTACTTACTAACTTAAAGGTTCACTCTGGTCTCAAAAATTTGAGTACCAGTACAATTTTTACTAATATCTCTGTCTTATATTATAGAGATTTGATTCATACATATTATTCACATAATTCATATTAAAAACACATAATCAACAATCAAACAAAATTAAAGACATGAAAATTAAAATAAAGAGTAATAATTAAGAAATAAATCATAGAATGGTCAAAAATTTTCATAAAAATAATTTTTAAGCTTAGAAAATAATTATAATTTTATTATGAATTTTTAGAAATTTTTTGAAAATTTGAAAATTTAGTATTTTAAAATAAATTGTGTCCACATGCACTTATAGAGAACAATTAGAACTACTAAATAAGCTTTAAAAATTATGAATTTTTTACAAATTGTCAATTAATGTGTCTAGACTGTGACACTTGTTCACATTGGACACAACTAATGTTTGTTTAAATAATTATTTGGTTATTTAATTTCAAGTTAACGAATAATACGAGGAAATTTTTCTTATTCCAATTTACATGTAATTGTCTCACGAAACTTTCTGAAAATAAATGAACTGAAAGTAAAACAGAATCTAGAAATGGGAGTAAAAGATAAGAAAATAAGATAGATCATATAATCATCATCAGAACCAAGTACATCTGAGTTTCTGAGATACAAGAGAAGTTGGATACACTGTAAATGAAATACATCTGAAGTCATAAAAATATAAGGAAATTAAAAAAAAAATTATCAAAAGACACCGGTCATCCCAACTACGTACAAAAAAAAGTATCCTTAACCAAAGTAGTGTTTATGGATCTACTCCTAGCCCTTATATACAAAAAAGTACTACCTCTACATTGTTAGTCCTCATCTGTCCATGTCTCCTTGGAATTGTCAGAAGTTGGATGGTGGACATGTTCATTAGGCACCTCAAGGGGTGACCTAGCACTAGAAGGAAGCGATGATGACAAGGAGTGCCAACCATTAGCCATGCCAACTTGGTACTCAACCATTAGTGACTCAGCTAATACAACCTCCATGAGAAATCCTTTAGAGTCTTCCAAATTAGGCTGTGCAGTAGGTAGCAAGTTCGGATGCGGCTGCACAGCAGGTGGAGCAAAATCCAAGTAAGGAGCCATAAAAGGCACTACAAGGTCCTTAGGTGGCGACACTAGTGCCGAAAGGACATACTCAAAATAAGGTGGAGGCAAAGAGGAGACTGAGATAAAAAATGTCCATGTCATAGGAGGCATGTGCACTCCTAGGATGGGGGATAAAAAGGTAACCCTGACAAGGTCTCAAAAAGTCAGATAATCAGCTGCCTTGTCATAGGTCCATGCCCCCGCGTCATCGTACTCAATATACATGTTAAGTGGAATCGGGAATGCGACCATCTTCAAGTATCAGTCACGATCAATCATGCATTAAGAAGGTAAATAAAGGAATAAGGCAATTTTGTTCTTAAAATAACTTTCACATAGATGGCAGGGCATCCTACCATCACATACAGATAAAACACAACTGACAATAGAAAATAAAGGGGAACCTAAGGTCTGTCTAAGTTATAACAACTACCCTTAACACTATATGGATCCATACTCCCCAAATGGTTCTCAACAAAACTAGGAAGTGACTAGGAGTACATATATCTCTCTCAATATCATCAATCATGGTACAATCCTCATCATTATCGAGGAACAGAGCAACGGCTTAAGACATTCGTCATCCACTCAGAGGTATACTCTCGCACTAATCCTAGAATGCTGAGTAGTTGTCAGGGTTATCAAGCTTCGTCTGGAGAAAATCCCAACCCAAGAGCGCTACCTTGGTCATTAAGATCTTCACCGCTCGACACCTTAACCCTAAGACCTTCGGATATGGGTCTCTACCTTTCATTCCTTAGGGTACCAACTGTAACTTCTCATGAAAGGTGTCATGCCACTGCATGTCCCTCGCATCACTTGCACTTTATTTAATATCCTTAACGCTCATAATTTGGATCGAGGTTTTCCTAGTCTTAGTACATCTGAGCACCAATACAGTTTCTGTAACACCCCTACTTTTGTATATTAAATTATTCTATATTTATTTCTGGAAAACTAGGTGGGAATCTCAACAGTTTGATCCTTACAGTTATGTTCATATTAGAAAGTAGTATTTAGTTTATAATTTTAATAATTTTTGGGAACAAAACCCAGAAATTGGTAAAATGATCGTTTCGTCCATAAAAAGTTAGACAATATGATTAAAAGACAAAAATAGATAGAAGTGTTTAAAATTTATTTTTAAGTCATCAATATACTTAGAATAATTAATAATAATTTTAGAAATTTTTTGGTAAATTATTGAAACAATTTTTTGAAAATGACAAAAATACCCCCCGTTGACTACAGGAACCAACCAGAAACTTTTTGACCTTAAAATATTTTGAAATTTTTATACTAAGTATTTTTCGTTATAAAAAATTTATTTTGAAATAAAATAGTGAAAAATATAATAATCCTATTTCAATTTTTTTAACTGTTTTTTTAATATTTGACAATGTAATTTTGAAAAATCGGGAAGAATTTCAAAATTTGATTTCTACCATTTCACTCAAAATTTCAAGAGTTATTTAATCGTGATTTTTAATAATCTTTCCAAGCCAGAGTCCGGAGAAATTAAAAAATGATGATTTTATCCCTATTTCTCAACATTAAGGCTGATATAAGAAAAAGATTCAATTGACATTAAGATGTCAATTTGAGCTTGGAATTATGTCATATATATTAAAATATAATTTTGAAAATTTTCTAGAAATTTTCTGAAATTCCTTTGTAAAAAGACCAAAATGTTCCTACGTATTTATTAAGCCTGGTCAATATTCGTTTGACATTCAAAAAGGGTGAAAATGGTTATTTTATTTTATTTTTGGGTAAAATATTAATGTTAAAATTTTCATTAAAATTTTGATATTTATTGAATTAAAATGGATTTTTTTTAATGGATTTTTTAGCTTAAAAATACAAAATAAATACATATAATTTGAAATAAATTAATAAAAATTAAAATTTACCATTAGAAATTTAATTTTGATGAAATATAATGTATTTGTCTAGTTTTGCATTAAAATGCATTATTTTGATATGAGAAGCTAATTTTTCAAGTTTAGGTGTTTTTATCGGTATCGATTAATTTAACTACAGATAAAATTGACTCTAATAAAGCTAGGAAAGCACATTGATCACGTACCAAGCCTAAAAGGGGGCTGATTCAACACTCTAATATGTGTATGTGTCCCTAAGTTTGAATATGTGTCCTATAATTGAATTAAAAATAAATGGAAAACCTAACTTATTACATAAGCAATGATGTCATTAGGGGGACACCTAACCCCCCTCCTTCTTCTATAAATAGGTCACAAAGTTTTTAGATTTTCATTCATCCCTTCCTCTCTCAAGCTACCAAATTCTTGGAGAGTTTCTCCCTCTAGAAAAAACTTTCTTTTACCTTGTTTTTATGCTAAAATTTTACTAGTTTTCCAACAACTAGTGAAGTTCTCTTCCTAGGAGCTTTGCTTCAACAATGCCATCCTCTTCATCAACCACCTTAGAGGTAATGGGGGGAGTGGGGTTGGTTCTAAATTATTGTTACTTTGCATGTTGGTATGAAAGGTCTTCTCCTAAACTCATTTAGACATAATTTTAATTACTATTACCATTATATTATGTTTGATGCTAGACTTTAATTTTTCTTAAGTTGTTACTCTGTTCAAATTTAAATTATTAAATTATACTTGCTAAGTTGTTGCTCTCCTTAAATTTAAATTATTAAATTACACTTGTTAAGTTGTTACTCTGCTCAAATTTAAATTATTAAATTATAGTTGCTTTGTTACTCTGCTGAAATTTAAAAAATTAAAATGTATTTATTTAGTTGTTATTCTGTCAAAATTTTAGTAATTAAATTATAACTACTATGTCGTTATTATGCTAAAATTTTATGTGATTATGGTATTGTGCAATTTTTGCAATATAAGGCAGAAATGTTGATTGAACTAGTGCTCAAATTAATTGAGATCAGGGAAACCTCTGTTTGAGAAGTAGAAAGTGGATAGATTAGTGAGTAATGTAAAGCAAGTGACATGTTGTGGCATGACACTTTGCTAGGGAAGCTACAGTTCAGTACGTTGAAGAATGAAGGTAAGGACTCACTTGTGGAGTTCTTGAGGGTAGGCATCGAGTGGTGAAGGTCACAATGGTTAGGGTAGTGCCCTCGAGCTGTGATATTCACCTGACCAAGCTCGATAATCTCGACAACTACTCAGCATTCTAAGATTGGTTTGAGAGTATACCTCTATAAATGAATATCCTGATTATTATTTTCCTCAATGATGATGATGATGTTGATGAGTTATATGTACTCCCAGTCACTTCCCAGGTTCGATTAAGAACTATTACCCACTAATAAGAAATATGGATCCATACCAAGTCAAGGGTAGTGTAGTATAACTTAGAATAAACCCTAGGTTCCCTTCGTTAATTGTGTTTTAATTCCTACCATACATGTGAAAGTGATTTTAGAACAAATCACCTCACTCCATTATTTTTTTTCTTGTATGATTGATCGTAAATATTGAAGATGACGGCAATCCCTCATGATGCTGAGGACGAGTCAAAGGATACTCCTCCAGATTTGTATACAAAGTTTATCATATTTTCCTTGAGAGATGAGGTAGATAAATACTGCTCTGTATAGGGTCTTTTTGATGTATATATTGGGCTAGGTAGTATATGTCTTTTGATGTACTTTTGATTTCTTTTTGAATGGTATGTATTACTCAAACCATCATGTATAGTTTGATATATATATATATATATATATATATATATATATATATATATATACATAAGCAATTTTTATCATTTCACTTCTATTTCGAAATTCTATTAAATTTAGACTTTTTCTATTATAAAATCAAAAAAAAAATTATTCACATTTTCATCAACTTAACTTAATAATTAAATTAATATTAATTATATTTAAAATTAAAAGAGTGTTACAGTTTCTACTTAATATCTCTGCCTCCTAATGCAAAGGTTGAGTTTTACCATATTATAAAATACAGGGGTAAAAGCTAAGTATAATTTCAAGCAATCAAGAGAATAATGGGAATTTAGTAATCTATTTGTCAAATATTGGTTCACTTTAAACACGTAATTTAAGGATTAAACTCACCTAGGGGAAATCATAAATTAGTAAGTAATAATTTAGAATTGACCATTTAAATCTTTAACTTAAATAAGAACTTCAATGCTTAATAAAGAGTTCAACTAGTTAATTAAATTTTAGAGTCTGATTAATCTTTCATTTTGGGAATTTAATTGCCTAAGGTCTTAATGCTATCATTAACTTGTTAGATTAACTCTAGTAGTTAGCTATGAGTCAAAAAGAATTTAATTAGATTAAGTATATTGTAATTTAGACCAAGAATTAGTTTATGAAGATCTTTTTCTAATTGGATAAAACATAATGTCATATTTATTTTAATGGAAATATGTCCAATTTTACAAAAAGGGTTCACTGTAACATCCCGGGCGCTGACGAGGGCGGGGAGTGATCGCCGGTGCAAAAGAGATGAGGCACGGACAATGAGCGGCTCCTGGCAGGCTTCCAGCGGGAGGGGTACATGAATGAATCGAATACACACCCGAACGAGAGGGATCCAGAGGCTGTGCGGGTATGGGACTGCACAGTTGAGGATAGCTTAAAGGAATTAATAAGTGCTACCTATACCAACAAGATGCATCTACTTTTCGGTAGCCCATCACTTAAGAACTCCATAGTTAAGCGTGCTTGACTTGGAGCGATTTAGGGATGGGTGACCTACTGGGAAGTTTCCCGGGAAGCGTATGAGTGAGGACAAAACACGCTGAAAAGTCTTGTGTTGGTTTGTGGGGACAGTCACTCATCCTGAAAGCGGCCGGGCGTTACAAAGTGGTATCAGAGCAAGGCCTCTCTCCCAGTACGGTGTGGTTCGAGGACGAACCAAGCGGAAGCTGGTGGGCATGTAACATCCCGGGCGCTGACGAGGGCGGGGAGTGATCGCCGGTGCAAAAGAGATGAGGCACGGACAATGAGCGGCTCCTGGCAGGCTTCCAGCGGGAGGGGTACATGAATGAATCGAATACACACCCGAACGAGAGGGATCCAGAGGCTGTGCGGGTATGGGACTGCACAGTTGAGGATAGCTTAAAGGAATTAATAAGTGCTACCTATACCAACAAGATGCATCTACTTTTCGGTAGCCCATCACTTAAGAACTCCATAGTTAAGCGTGCTTGACTTGGAGCGATTTAGGGATGGGTGACCTACTGGGAAGTTTCCCGGGAAGCGTGTGAGTGAGGACAAAACACGCTGAAAAGTCTTGTGTTGGTTTGTGGGGACAGTCACTCATCCTGAAAGCGGCCGTAACACCCATTTAATTTTAAATATAATTCATATTAATTTAGTTATTAAGTTTAAGTAAATAAAAATGTGTGTAAAATTTTTCCAATTTTAAAAGAAATTCCAAACTTAACAGAATTTGGAAATGGTAATAAAATATGAAAGATATATACATATATTTCATAAAACTGTACATCATGGTTTGAGTAATATATAGCAGTCAAAAACAAAAGTACATCGAAATACATATACTACCTAGCCCACTATATACATCAAAAGAGATCCTATACAGAGCAGTATTTATCTACCCTATCCCTTATACAAAAAGAAAATACTATAGGTCTTCAGGTCCTCCTTCGTTGAGACGTTCTCTATCTCGTACTCAGCATCACGGAGCGTTAATGTCGTCTTTAATAATCACGACCAATCATACACAAAAGAAAATAATGGAGTGAGGTGTTTTGTTCTAAAATCACTTTTACATGTGCGGTAGGAAATCTACCATAAAACAAAGACAAAACACAACTGACAACACAAGAGATCCTAAGATTCATTCTAAGTTATATCCGACTACCCTTGACTAGGTATGGATCCATACTTCCCATTAGTGGGTAATAGTTCTCAACAGAACCTGGGAAGTGACTGGGAGTACATATACCCCTCTCAACACCATCACATGGTACAATCCTCGTCATCATTGAGGAACAAAATAACAATTTAGGATATCCATTTATAGAGGTATACTCTCAAACCAATCCTGGAATGCTGAGCAGTTGTCAGGGTTATCGAGTTTGGTCAGGCGAATATCCCGGCTCAAGGGCGCTACCCTGGCCATTGGGACTTTCACCACTCGATGCCTACCCCCAAGACCTCCGCAAGTGGGTCGCTGCCTTTCATTCCTCAGCGTACCAAACTGTGGCTTCCCTAGCAGGGTGTCATGCCACTGCATGTCACTTGCTTTACATTACTCACTAATTTATCACTTCCTAATTTCTCAAACAGAGGTTTCCCTGGTCTCATTTAATTTGAGCACCAGTATAATCAACATTTCTGCCTTATTTTGCAGAAATTGCACTATACCAAAAGAATAACGATATAACAATTATAGTATAATTACTAAAATTTTGGCAGAATAACAACTAAATAAATGCATTTTGATTTTCTAAATTTGAGCAGAGTAACAGCTTAGTAAATGTATTTTTATTTTCTAAAATTGAACAGAGTAACAGCTTAGCAAGTAAAATTTAATAATTTAAATTTGAGCAGAGTAACAATTTAATAATCATGATTTAATAATTTAAATTTGGGCAGAGTAACAACTTAGTAAAAATTAAAGTTTAACTTTAAACAATAATAACAATACTAAAATTAAAGCCTAAACGGGTTTAGGGGAAAACCCTTCCTACCAACATGCAAAGTGAAAGTAATTTAGAACCAACCCCACTCCCCCCATTACCTCTAAGATAGTTGATGAAGAGGATGGAATTGTTGGTGCAAAGCTTCTAGGAGGAGAAATTCTACTAGTTGCAAACTAGCAAAATTTTAACATAAAAACTAGATAAAAAAAAATATTTTAGAGAGAGAAAACTTTAGAAAGAGAAGCTCTCTAGCTTGGGAGAGGAAAGGATGAGTGAAAATCTGAAAAATTTGAGGCCTATTTATAGAAGAAGGAGGGGGGTTAGGTGTCCAAATAATTACATCATCCATTATGTCACAATTATGTCATAAATCCAATTTTTATTTATTTTAATCCAATTTAGGGACACATATCTCAAATAGGTGGTGAATCACCTATTTTAGGGTTGGGGACGTGCTCCACCAGCTGTCCCAAGCCTCCATGTGTCAAATTTTATCTGTAGGTGAATTAACCGGTACCGACAAAAACGCCTAAACTTGAAAAAATTAGCTTTTAATATCAAAATAATGTATTTTAATGCAAAACTGGATAAATACATTAATTTTCATCAAAAATAAATTTCTAATAATAAATTTTAACTTTTATTAATTTGTTTCAAATTATATGTTTTTATTTTGTATTTTTAAGCTAGAAAATTCATAGAAAATCCATTTTAATTCAATAAATACCAAAATTTGTATCAAAATTCTAAAATTAAATATTTTACCCATAATTAAACTAAAATTACTATTTTCACCCTTTTTGAATGTCAAACCAGTACTGGCTGGCTTATTAGACACGCAAGGGCATTTTGGTCATTTTACACAGAAATTCCAGAAAATTCCCAAAATTCCCAAAATTATATTTTAATATATGTGACATAATTCCAAGCTCAAATTGACATTTTAATGTCAATTGAATCTTTTCCTCATGTCAGTTCTTAATGTTGAGGAATAGGGATAAAATTGTCATTTTCTAATTTCTCCAAGCTCCGGCTCGGAAAAATTATTAAAAATCACGATTAAATAGCTCTTGAGATTTTGAGCAAAATGGTGGGAGTCAGAATTTTAAAATTCATTTCCGATTTTTCAGAATTGTATATAAAAAAAACAGTGGAAGAATTAAAATAGGATTATTATATTTTTCACTACTTTTTCTCAAAATAAAGTTTTTATAATGAGAGATACTTAATATAAAATTTTCAAAATATTTGAGGTTAAAAAGTCTCCGATTGGTTCCAACAGTCAACTAGGGGTATTTTTGTCATTTTACAAAAATTATCTCAATAAATTCTAGAAATATTTCTAAAATTATTATTAATTGTTCTAAATACATTGATGACTTAAAAACAATTTTTAAACATACAGAATAATTTAATATATAAAGTAGGGATGTTACATTCACCCTTTAATTTGTAAGCATTAAGGAAAATGAGGTTTTACAAACTAGAGGAATGTCATTTATTAAGGCTTAGAACAAACTTCTAGAGGCAACAGATTTATGACTAGGTTTTGAATTTCAATTTGGATGGGCAAACAATTTTTGTTTGACATGTTCCATAGCTTGTTGGAAAGGAATTTCTTTCTAGTTTCAAAATCATCAAGGATCATCTCAAGCAAACATTTACAAAAATAAATAGAAAAATAACAAAACAGGGAGGTCAAAAGACCTTACTGGAGGACCAGTAATTCTCTTTTGTTATTTTTGTGTCTTACATCATGCTTTCAGCAACCAAGCCCATTTTTTCAGAAATTGCATTAAAAACCCTTTTTAAAAAGTCCAAGAACTCCAAAAATCAAGGTCTACATGATTTATAGTGATTTTTCAAAGTTTACAATTATAAAAAGTCATTACCCGTCAGAAAAATGCAGCACCTCCGAATTCAAAAATGTATTAAAAATAGTAAACAAAGATGAATATAGGTAAACTATATATCCTTGAAAATATTATTGAATCTACTTTCTAATCTTTTAAGTAGTCTCGGGTAACACCGAATAGAACATTCGAAAATCACTTTTTCATGCACATTGCTAGTTTCCATTTCTAGAAAAGCAACTCCAAATTTAAAAGTGTGACTTCATCGTTTCGCAACTTTTTTAAATGCTTCTTGTGCCCATTTCGAAGAGAATTATGTCTGGTTTTAAAAAAAATAAGCACTTAAAAATATTGAGAATGGCTTGAAATATTACAAAAATAGTGACTAGTGTTCAGACAGAATTCAAAAATAGCTTACTAAAACTTAAGTACCTCTTCATAAAAATCATTCTTTTCACCATGTTATGAACTTTAAATGGTCAAAAACAAAATTTTAGGGTTATTAGGCACATCAAAAGCTAAAATAAACATCTTTACCCTTCACCAAAACATGACTTATTGAGGAGAAAAAAAATACCAACGTTTAGGGTTAGCTGAGTCTAGGTTCAGTTTTAAGAGTCCTTTGTTGTTCTAGGTTCCTTTGTTGGTGGGAAAAGCTTCAAACCAGTCTTAAGAAAATGACTATCTTTTAGGCCCCCTTTGGAAGGACTTAATCAAGGGTTCAAGAAAGGTCCATGGTTCAAAAGTCTCTCCTCTTTTAGCTTCCCATTTTGTTAAGAGGAAAAGTTGCAAGCTTTTAACCTTAGCTTTGGATTTTGGGGTTTATGTTAAAGCCTTTACCATTTTATGTTGAGTTCTCCACACAAATCAACATTTTAAATTTACTAACAACATTTAAACATGCATTTAATCCATAAAATCATATTAGGGAAGCAATAAAATGAAAGGAAACAACATAGGTAAAAGGCAACAACAACAACAATAACAAGGAAAAATAAAGATAGAAGTATTAGGAAAGCAAGAAACTAAAGGTTTTGGGGGAAAAATTCACCCAAACCATCTACATGAAAGCATTTAAACCAAGAACAACCCCACTCTCCCCCTTATACCTCACGTGTTGTCAAGGAGAAAAGGAGAAGATGTGCTCTTGAAGTCTCCAACAAGGTGGTGGTGGATACTGGTCTTGAAGAAGGGTGGAAGGAGGAGGAGAATGGAGACTTTGGGTGCTTCAAAATTTTTTGAATGAGCTTGAGGGAGAAGGGAAGTGTCTTGACCAAACTAGGAGAAAGGAGAAAGTAAGGAAAGCTGTCCCAACATAGCCTTTTATAGAAGGAGTAGGTTGCTAGAAAGAGGATATAAAAGTAATCTCACTTTTTCCTTTTTCCTTTTTAGAATTTTCCATTTATTACATGTGAGAAACTTAGAGAGAGTGGGTCTTCAGAGCAACTAAAAACGTGCCACACTTTTGCTCCCTCAAGTCTCTGCATTTCGTTTTCTCTGCAAGCAAATCAGCTAGTTTCAATAAAAACGTCTTAACTTTGGTAATTTGACTTTTATAGAATTTGAATGAATTTTTCCTTGAAACTTTGTAAGTACATTAATTATTGATTGAAAATAATTTCCAAAATTTAAAATTAATTTTTAATAATTAAATTGAAAATTTTAGATATTTATTTGGTATTTTTGAGTTAAAGATTCATAGAAATTTCATTTTAACTCAAAAAATTCCAACATGATTTATGGTAATTATAAAATTAAATATATAACCCAAAAATGAATTGAGAATGTTCATTTTTTTTGTTTCATATATTATACCTAAATCGGTTATAGTTTTAGCAAACAATGGAGAGCACTTTGGTCATTTTTCATAGAAATTTCAAAAAATTCTCAAAATTTTTTTAAAATTATATTTTAATATATATGACATATTTCTAAGCTCAAAATGACAATTCATAGTCATTTAAACATTTTCCATATGTTAGCCCTCAATGTAGAGAAATTAAGATTAATTGCTAGTTTCTTAATTTCCCAGTTTATCAGAGACAATTTCACAAATATTAAGAAATTAAATATGGTACTAAAATGAGGGTGTTACATAGACCTTACCTGAATGATGAGAACTTAAACTAAAATTTTTACAATAATTTTCTAAAAATAAGTTCATAAATAGCTCATTAAATAAAATTTTTGTTTAGTCTTATGTTATGAAATTGCTAACTTATTTCTTTTACTATTTCTACTAGATTATTTAAGTTTTACAAAAATTTGACAATATGACAATTTAATTATTTAATATAACTGCTAAAAAAAATTATTTAAATTTGGGTAGTATAAGAACTTAATAATTCGATTATGATTATTTGAATTTGAGTAGTATAACAACTTAATAATTAAACTATAGTTATATAAATTTGAGCAGCATAATTACTAAATAATTATATTTTAATTATTTAAAATTGAGTAGCATAACAATTTAGTAAAAGTTTAAATCTAATATAAACATTATACTATTATCATAAAACATAAATATTGAAAGGTCTAGGAGAAAACCTTTTCTACCAACATACAAAGTAATTGAAATTTAGAACCAACCCCACTCCTCCCATTACCTCAAAGATGGTTGGTGAAGTTGTTGGTGCAAAGCTCCTAGGAGAAGGATTTTTACTAGTTAATGAAAACTAGAAGGATTTTTAGTGTAAAATTTTTTTTATGGAAGTAGAGAGGAGGAGGAGAACTTCAGCTACTTGGAGGAAAAGGAGGATTGTAACACCCTTTTTTTTTCTTATGCATGATTCAATGCATTAATAATTAAAAAGTGGAAGTTAGATATGTAATCTAGGTAATTAAAAGAAATAAATGAATTGTTGTTATGTATGATTTGTTGTATGTGATGACGGTTGTGAGTGTTTGTTTGAAATTCTAGTTTGAATTTAGGAAATTTGAGATATGTGCTTGAGCCAATCTGGATGTGTTGCGAGTGTGATTTTGGGCTTTTGAGGGAAAATAGTTAAGTTAGACCAATTATGGGTTATGAGGAGTGTTTTGATGAGTCATGATCCTTAGATAGCCCAAAGTCGGTGTAAGAGCTCCAGAAGGTCAAGTATATAAGAGAAGGGGGAGGGGGACTCCTTTCTCATTCTCCCATTCCCATTCTCTCTCTATTCTCTTCATCTCTCTCTAGATCTCTCAAGTTTTTGAGGGTGTCAAAGGGTTTTAAGCCCAATTTAGTGAGTTGGTAAGAGAAGGAGCAATTCTTGGAAGGTTTTGGCTCAAGACATCCCATTCTCAAGGAACCTAAATTCAAATTCAAAAATTTTTAGAGATAAGTGAAGCATACTTAAGTTGTAATTCAGTTGGTTGATGGTTCTTAAGTATGATTTCTACAATTGATTGTGTTGATAACTGATTTAGTTGGAATATTGTGGAATTGAGTGTTAAAATGAGTTTTTATTTGGGTTTGAATGATTTGTTGATTATTATTGTTTTGTTTGCAAAACTCTCCTAGATATATTGATTTTGGTTGTTGTGTGAATCTGTTGGACCTTGATGGAACTAGATTAGGGTAAGGATGAATGAAAAGATAGGATTTTGGGTTTTTGCTCAAAGAGAGTTGTTGAGTGACTCGGAGCCTCGCTGAGCAAGAGTTCTCTAGAGCTAGGGTGAAGTTGTTGGGTTGAAGCTTCATTGAGCGATCACCATTGTTGCTGAGCGAGTGTTCTTGAGGTAGGATGAATGATGAAGAAATAAGAGATTCGCTGAGCAAAAATCACTTCGTTGAACGAGTGATCATATGAATTCTGGAAATTTTCTAGAAAGTGGTTCGCTAAGCAAGTAGAATACTTGCTAGATCAAGGGTTGAGTGTTACAAAGTGTTCTGAATGTATTCGCTGAGCGAGACCTATCCTCGCTAAGCAAATTGGAGCCCTAGAGATTTATGGCTCTCTGTTGTAAGTATCTCGCTGAGCGAAAATATGTTTACTGAGTAAGAATTATGCTTAAGACATAGCTGCTCTCTAGAGTGGCTATTCGCTGAATGACCACCATGTTCACTGAGTGAAGGGTGAGAAGGAAAGATTGGATTCGCTGAGTGACCCTTGTTGTTGCTGAGCGAGAGCCCTGGGTACAAAGAAGGGGGTTATATCTGGAGTTTAGTTCGCTAAGCGGGACTTACACTCGCTGAGCAAGAACCATCGAAAGGGAAAGTGTGCTCTTCGTATGGAAGGTACTCGTTGAGCGAGCATATGGGTCACTGAGTGAACATGTTTTTCTATTGTGTTGTGTAAGAATTTGTAAGAAAAGAGTAGTCGAGTGGAAGGTTGCTTAGATAGAACCTCCACTAGTTGTAGTGTGTTGTGATGGTGAGATATCCTACAGAGAGTGTTGGTTACTTAGATAGGACCTCACTTAAGACATGTGAGATGTCTCATGAGGTATATGCTGCCTGGATGGAGCCTTGCCTATTGACCATGCAAGAGGTTGGATTGGGCCTACATGGGGCTGTTAGTGATTATTGGACCACAGGTGGTGATGAGTAGGCCATGTGGTGTTATGATATATACATACACATATACACATACACACAGACACACACATATATATATATATACATATACACATACACATATACACATATACACATACACATATATGTATATATATATAGAGAGAGAGATATATATATATATATATTGATGAATGGTTGTGTTTGAGTTTTTGTTGTTGTGACTCATGCATTTCATGCATATGTTGTTGGTTGAGGTTGTGTGGGCCTCATGCTGTGTGCCGGTAAGCATGGAAGTTGGATGGTTCATAGCAGCTGCGGCTCAGACAGGCCTCCAACCTAGTGCCTAGATAAGTTGTAAGGTCGAAAAGATGGACCTTGGGGATGAGCGGATGGGTAATCCTGTAGAGGGCCAAGGCAGTGCAAGCCTTGTGTCGTTTCAAGCCACCACCCACATTCACTTATCCTAACAAACCACTAAGCTTATCCGTAGATCATAGTTTTGGCAATCCCTAAATAGTGCTTAGAAGGCCATGGTAGGGGTAAGACCTGGCTGATAGCCCAAATGTAGTAAATCTCTCGAAAGTCATGTCATTCATGCATTAACATGTTGGGGTCGACAGAATGGCATGTTGTGTTGTAATGTATATTGATAGTTTGATGATATGGATTGTTTATTATATGTTTGTTTTTGTTTCGTAAACTTACCCTTGCCTTGTTGTTTGTTTTGTTTTGTTATGTTATGGTTGTTGTTGTTGTTGGTTGTGGTTATGTGTGCTTCTGTAACTGTGATGATCACATTGTTTGGCATGGGAGTAAAGGGTGAACTTCAGCAGGCCCAGCTTTCCAAAGTTGATGCATGGAGGTCTCGATGAAAGGATAGAAGGCCCTTATAGGTAGATCTTTAGAAGTGTCTCTTTTGGGATGGTTGTATAGGTTTGTATAGTTGACCAACTATAGAGTTTCTTTTTATATCTCTCCCTTGGTATTGTATAACATGTCTTGTAAATTATATTATTTCATATATTATATATATACTTTATAGTATGTAAGAGGTTATAATAGCATATTGATTTTTTTTATTGAATATCGTTATAATGTATGAAGTCGTAATGTAGTACTGTAGTGACAGAGGGTCATTACAAGGATGGTGAGAATTTGATCCATGGAGGAGCCTATTATAGAGGGAAGGATAAGCTTAGGTGTCCATATGTATATGTCTTGCATTACGTCAAAATTACATTTTTTTTTTTATTTTTAATTCAATTTAGGACACATATGCAAACTTAGAGTGAGGAATCAGCCCCTTATACTTGGAACGTGTTCTCATTGTTGTCCTACTTACCAGTGTAAATTTTATTTACAGTTAAATTAACCAATACTGATAAAATCACCTAAACTTAAATAACATAACTTTTAATATCAAAATAATTGATTTAAATATAAATCTGAACAAATGCATTATTTTCTATCAAAAATAAACTTCTAAAAATAAATTTTTATTTTTATTAATTATTTCAATTATATATATATACATATATATATATTGTATTTTTAAGTTAGAAAATTCATATAAATCCATTTTAATTCAATAAATGCTCAAATTTTATTAAAATTCTAAATTACATATTTTACCTAAAATGTACTAAGAACATTATTTTCATTATTTTTGGATATCAACCAATATTGGTTTGGTTTATCAAACATTTAGGGGCATTGTGGTCATTTTACACCAAAAATTCCAAAAAATTTTCAAAATTATATTTAATGCATATGACATGATTTTAAACTCAAATTGACATTTTAATATCAATTGAATCTTTTTCTCATGTCAATCTTTAATGTTGAGAAATAAATGCAAATTATCATTTTCTAATTTCTCCAAGATCCGGCTCAGAAAAATTATTAAAAATCACAATTAGATAGCTTTCAACATTTTGAGTTTAACCATTAGAATCAGTATTTTGACATTCCTTGCCAATTTTTCAGAATTAAATATAGAATAAATAGGAAAACAGTTTAATACATAAAAATGAGGGTGTTACATGCTTTGTTTTGTTTAAATATGATTGTGATTTGTACTAGGATGGGATACAGGAGGCTCCTAATTAATTTTCTCCAATGATATGTGGTGGTATATTGATTACCTCTATTGATGTGAGCATTAGGAGGTGGGGCCCACATACATGAGTCAATCAAACCTAATTGAACTCATAGGATACCCTATTGCATGCATATCTTAGGTGATCACGAGAAGTGATTACTTGGCTTATTTGTGCTTGAACCCTGACACTATGTGCTTGTGACTCCATATTTATATGTTACATATACCTCACTACTTCTATGTTTGTTGTATTACACATGTATGGCTATGTATGGTGGCAGATGTTGAGGACTTCGGATTAGAGCTGTCAAAATGGGCCCGGCCGCTTAGCCCTGTACAAAAAGGTTGGGCTGGGCTAAAAAAAAAAAAAGCAACACAAAAGAAATTCCGTTTTGGCCTGGCTCAATGGGCCAACTGGGCCCGAGCGGGGCTGGCCCGGTGTAACACACACACCACACACACACACACACATATATATATATATACATATATCCCATGCTGCAGTGCATATATACATTGCTTTCTCATTGCAGTGCATATATACATTTGCTTTCTTAGTCCTAAGCTACTGCGGTGCTCACTTTCTCGGTTTCTCCCACAATTATATATATATATAATATATATGTATATATATATTAAATAAAAAATATTAATATGCTTAAAAAAATTAAAAAAGAAAGGGTCACACACGTTTGTAAACAAAAAAGACTAACATGGGTACTTTATTTTGTAAATAAAATTTGCTTAAAGATATATTTTTAATGAGATTATTGAGTAATTAAATCAATTATATATAAATAAAAATGTTCGTTTATATTAGAAAGTATGTAGAATTTAATTTTAAATATTTAATATGATTTAAATAATTTAAATTTATATAATTTTTGGCACAAAAAATAATGATTAAAATAGATAACAACATTAAGTCCGAAAAAATTCAAGACAAATTGGCTCGGTGGTCAGGTGGTCCATATACGGCTGGGCTGGGCCAAATAAAGTGGCCTGGACACAAATCGAGTTGGGCCGCCCAATTTGACACCTTTACTTCGGATTAACGCTACATGGGGAAGATGTCCCTTTAGTTTGATTTTAAGGGACCATGGTCCCACGACGATGCTTCTTATTTGACACCTATATGAAACTGGTCTCCTTTTACTTTTACCTTCTTGGACTGTCAACGCTCGTTGCCCCCAATACCTTGGATATACCTATGTAGTTAACGCTCTTGCCCTCTCTTGGTTATTTATATGTAGGATATTTGCCTCCCCCACCATTCTACCTATCACTAACAACTCACATGGCTCCTATTGCTCAAATTATGCAGGCTCCTTCCACTTTTAGGAGTGTGATTCCTCAGACCTTGCCTCTTTACTCTCTTAGCACCCAATTTGGGTTTTTGTTTCCCAATTAGGCCTCCAGAGTTGCTTCAGGTCCTCATGGCTCAAATGGATGGCTAAAGGAGGGAGATGGTATGAACTCTTTAAGGAGTCTTATTAGGTTTCTTTGGTTGGTGCATGGTGGGGTTGGGTAGTATAGCTTTTATGGACTGCTCTAGTTAGGTTTTACCTTTTGTTGTATTATATTCAGGTAGAAGTACTCAAGAACTTTTGTTGTGTATATGTATATATATGATGCAATCCTATGGTTGGCTTTTAAGATACTTATGTGAGGGATGTTAGGCCTTATATGTTGTAGTATTTGGTACATTACATGATGTATGACCCGTAGCTATATATTATATGCCATGTGCATGTAGCCAGGTATGGATATGTTTAGTAGTTATGTGTCTATGTTATGCTTACATATGACATAGATAAAAGAAAAAATCACTGGCATTTTTATAGTAATTGAATTGATTAATAATAGATAATAAAGATAATTAACTTAATAATAAGGGTATAAGTAAGGGGTGTTACAAGATTAATTGACACTATTGAAATTTCACCCAAAAAATTGACACTATTGAAAGAATTGTTGTCAAATATATAATGTCACGATAAATTATATTTATACAATTT